>WBNH01003150.1:55644-84547 GCA_013401255.1 Urocolius indicus | reverse complement strand
GTCTTCAAGACCTGTCTGAACGCGTTCCTATGCAAATCGACCTAGGCGGACCTGCTTCTGCATGGGGGTTGGACTAGATGATCTCTAAAGGTCCCTTCCAACCCCTACCATTCTGTGATTCTATGAGTCTATAAGGCTGTGAACCATGAGGTAGAAGTAAGTGTAGTGGAATATCATGGGCAAGACATCACAAGTTAAAATGACTGGATATGAGAAATAATTACAGACATAAGACAGGATAAAGTAGAAGGCTAGAGGAAAGGTATGCATTATGCAACTGATTATACTTTATGATTAGGAAAGGACAATTTCAGAGGTGGAATGGCAGCTCCTCATAATTTAAGAGAGTAGCCTCTAAAACCTCATCCAAGCAGCAGGGGGAAACCTACAGTATTGGGCAGGTATTTTATTTTTTACTTGATTAGACAACATTAAAAATTATTTAAAAAAGAGCCCTGATAGCTGCTGGCTTCCCAGTAAAAGTGAAAAAAGTCAGCAGGCAAGTAAAAGGAACAAGAGCGGGAGTTAAACTCCAGATCCCAATTACAGCTTGGAAGATTTTTAAGTCCCTTAAGGGAAAGTGGCTGAGGAGATGTCATTTGAAGTTGCAGAAATCATGCAAACGAGACAAGAGAGCAGCTTTAAAATGTAGTGAGATAGAATGACCTCATTGCTGACTTCGAACTATGATACAAACAACAAAATGAGAGAATTAATAACCATCATAAAAGAAAAAAAGATAGCTTCTTATAAATATCCAGAAAATAGCTTTCTTAGAAAAATAAATTATCTTGCATTATATAATTCTTATACTCATATTCACAGTTTTTCAAGCTTCAGTAGAGCGATTTATAATTTCTGAAATACACAGATTTATTTGGAAATTATCAAATTAGAATGGATTTTAAAACTGAAAAAAAAAATCCTCTGTTCATCAGGGAGGAACTAGCCTGAATAAAACATGTTTCTGGAGGGGAAAACAGCAATAGAAAATCTATCATGAATGGAAATACCCATGTACAGTAAAGGCAAAGCTGAAGCTACCATTGCTACTGATAACATAAAAGAAACAAAAATACTTGCTCTAGGGACCTACAAAACATCATCTGCTGGTACTGTTATTTATGTCAACTCAGGAAAAGGACTGAGAGAGATTGAAATGGATAGCAGAGGATCTGTGTATGAATTGAAGTGAATGTTTCCTCACTTTGACTCATATGTTTACATTTTGGAGAAGTAAACATTAAAATGGATTTTTTTTTTTTTTTTTTGTTAGCTATTTAGTGAACACAGTATTGTACATATGGCAAAACTAGCGCCACTGGCCAAGAATACAGAGAAACACTGCCTTCCAAGAAGCATGGTGTTTGTGGGGAGAAGAGAGAGAATGCATGCAAATAGAAGTAAATTTATTTTATTTAGCTTTAGGGGCAAAACATTTTACACAGCTTACTGTGCTGAAACTAGGTTACAATATATCATCTTCAGTACTGTGTGTAATCAGTGTTTAGGTCTTTTTATTTTTGCAAATAGCCCCATTTGCTCATTCAGACAGAGCTTGTGCCATTTCAGTGAATCTCCTGCTGTCAGGAATTATACACATTGAAGTAAACGGTAGATTAACTATCTATGGTTTGTGTGGAAGAAGCTTTACTGTTTAGAAAATCTACTACAGAAAAATTACTCTGATTCTGTCAGTACATTATAACAGTTCAGATGTCCTTTACTTTCAGTAGTAAGTTCTTATACACACCTGTAGATGCTGAGCTCATCAACCTTTATTCCTTGATGAATCTCAGGGCTCCCTTCTGAAAATATGCTAATGGAAGTGAAGGAAGTTTATGAAAAAAAAAACAGGAAAGGAATGCTATCTGACAAAACATTTCATTTTCTGCTGCCTATCACTTGTTCTTCTTGTCTTGAGAGGAATGTTGTCTTAGGAGGAATTATATGTCTTACTATGGTTTATTAAAGCAAATTCACTGAAGTTACACACCTCATAAGAAGAGAGAGAAAAAAATATTTTAAGAAGAATATTTTCCATCAGTGATAGCTGGTCAATGGCATGCGCTCTAGAGAGACACAGGTCTATAAATGATCATAGCCATAGAAGGCTGATAAATAATTATAATAGGTAATTTGAGCTTTGTTTTGAAAGGTAACTGTCAAACATAATATCACAATAAAAAAGTAAGTAGATAGAGAAATTCAAAATTGCCTAATAATAGTGTTTTTAAATACCATGTGACTTGCCATGAATTTAAAAAGAGAAACTATATCATCTGGCTTTATTCAGTTTGTTAAAAATGCTCTCAGGAATTAATGAGGCTAAAAAGCATGGTAGAGTAATTTGTTGTTAGTGTAGTGAGAGAGTACATCAGCTATTCCCTTCACCTGAGGGAGCCAGAGATACCTGCTGTGCATCAAGTCATGGTACATTTGGTTCTCCCATGCAATAAAGTGATCATTTCAAGCAAATGACAGTTACTTGATCCTGTTTGGTAACATTGACTGTTTCAAAGGATATAATATTTTAATGCTACTATCCATGTCATGGCTCTGTCATTGTCTTTCTTGACCATCTAGATTTTTAAGATGGAATACCCATTTTAATGGCTGAATATTCTATAGGTACTTTCATCACATGTATACTGGTTTATCTTGTGCTCAGCACCTATGATGTGTTTCAATAGCAACAAGAATCCATTCTATATAGAAAAAAAGAGAAGAAATTGTGTCAAATGTCAAGCTGATTTGTCATAGACCACATTCAAACAATTATTATTTTGTAAAGAGTTTGTGTAAAATAGAAAACATTTTCAGACTTATTTCAAAACTATTCTCATTATTGGAACCCCTGAAAGTCCTTGATCAGAATCCCGTTTTGTAGGGCACTGTGCAAAGTACAAAAAGATAACCTCTTCTCAAAAAAAAAAAATCTAGGAGTAAGATAACATGAAACAAATACAGGTAGACAGGGAGTCAGGGAAGGCTTGAATCCATACTACAATGAGTCAAGAGAGTAGATGGTGATTTCAATGTAGTTTATAAATTAAATTTTCAACAGAAGGAAAATTCTAAGAGGATCAGAGGAGTGCAAAGAAATATTTTCATATAAGTTCATGGGCATACTTGTTTAACTATTTAAAAAATTGACAATGGTAATTGTAACTGGAAAAAAAGGAGATCTGAGTCAATAGACAAATGGTAGATTGTTAATGATGAGTAGCTTGTATTTTATTTGAATAGCTGAAGAGATGCTTGCAAGAGGTGGTGGACACATGGGGTATAGAACTGCACCAGTTTTCCAGAGGGGTATGCATGGGGCAAACTTAGCAAGGTCAGGGAAGAGTGTGTGGGCTGGTTTAACTCTGTCTGGATACCAGATGCCCATCACATCGTTCTATCACTCCCCCTGCTCAACTGGACAGGGAAGAGAAATATAACAAAAGGCTCATGAGTTGAGATAAGGACAGGGAGATCACTCAGCAATTATCATCAAAGGTGAAACAGATTCCACTTGGGGAGAAATGATTTGATTTATTAATGAACAATCAGAACAGAGCATGGAAATGAGAAACAAAAACTGAATTTTAAAACATATCCTCCCACTCCTCCCTTCTTTCTGGGTCTCTACCTCATCACTCCCAGCAGTGCAGGTGATGGGGACTGGGAATTACAGTCAGTTCTTTTTAAAATAAGCCACCTCTGTAGCCCTCCACTACCAAAAGCTGGCCACACAAACCTACTCTAGTGCAATACTGTGACCCAGGTTGGGAATTAGTAGTGCTAAGAGAAGAGTTTTAGCCTTGTGAGTCATTAAATCAGACTATATACTGATGAGGTTTTACAGTAAAATTAAGTAGAAGCTGAACATAGTCTCAGTGTATTTAGAAGGAGGCCTGACTGAAACAGAAATGTTGATGCCAGATGATTTGCCTATATGGCAACAAGAATAAGGACATTCACTGGTGGTAAAGAAAGGTTGGTGTAGGCAGACTCTAGATGGAAGACAAGGAGTTCTGTTTATCTGCTTCTACTGACTGCTGAACAGACAGACCAATATTTTGTGTGGGCAGAAGAGAGATCTAAATTAGATACGAACTTGAACTGACCTGGGAAAACACACTGTGCTGTCGTCACACCCTCCCACAGGTGGTGAAGGATGTGGTGTCTAGCAGCAATACCTCTAGCAGCCCCAAGAGTCTGAGTCTGCTTCAAGTGACAGCCTCAGGTAGGAAGGCAGGAAGTAGATATTCCCCGAGCTCAGGGGTGGGTGGGAGCAAGTGACCAGCTGGGAGGAAGTGTGGCTATTAGCCAAGGCTAACCTGCCACACTATTGTATACTTTGTTGCTCATTTGTCCTTTAGGTGCACAAAATTTCAGCCACCATCTGCTCCATGTAGGAGGACTATAGCCTCACACCTTTAAAATATTTGTCCTAAAAGATTGTGGTAGATTTTCCAGATGAAAATATTTTCAAATGTAACAATAAGTAAACAGTCAACAAGAAGTCTCTGCTTCCAAGAAACAAGTACTTGCAAATTCCAAAACACTTTCCTGACCAGACTATGACAATCAGGACATCAGCCTCAGAGTAAGTATGCTATGTAGTGCAGTAATTTAGCTACTGTTTCTAAGAATAACCTGCATGGTATGAGCCAAGAGAAGTTTCAGCCAAGTTGTTGGAAATTATAGATAATTGACACTGCTAAAAACCAAGCGTCAAATTCTTTCTTGAAATACAAAATTATAATTTGAGGTTCTGAACAGATTTACTCAGATTTCTTTAATGACAAAAGCACTTCTGGCTACTGCTATCAAAAAGATATAACATTAGATAGGTATGTCAGTAAAATTCAGGTAAAAATCAGTTAAAGATGAAAAATTAACCTATTGGTTATGAAAAAAATAGTTTAAAATATGCCTATCTTATATCCAATGTAATTGAAATATTCAGATTTAAGGCAAGGTTGCATGTTAAATTATCATAGAATCATAGAATGTGAGGGGTTTAAGAATGGACCTTTAGAGATCATCTAGTCCAACTCCCACACCGAAGCAGGTCCACCTAGATCAAGTCACACAGGACTGTGTTCAGGTGGGTCTTGAAGACCTCCAAGGAAGGAGACTCCACAATCTCCCTGAGCATCCTGTTTAAATGGAATTTTTGGTGTTCTAGCTTCATCCCATTGCCTCTCATCCTGTCACTAGATAACAGAGAAAAAAGGGTTGTCCTAGCCTCCTGACATCCACCATTTATATACTTATAAATATTAATGACATCCCCTGTCAATCTTCTCTAGACTAAATAGCCCCAGTTCCTGCAGCCTTTCCACATAAGGAAGACGTTCCAGACCCCTGGTCGTCTTGGTGGCCCTAAATTATATATTTGTGTTGAGTATTATATTTTGGAATATCTGCCTTTCATTTCAAATGACATATCTGGTATAGTAATTAGCATATCAACATCATAAATTATTGATCACTGTATATCAGTGTTAGCCAAACTATTGAGATTATTAATTTATGAAGGAGAAAGAGAGACAGCTTCTGTAATTCTCTTGCAATTCGTCTACTAGGAAATGAACTTTTGGGCCCACGGTATGGGTAAGGATAATCTAAGGACTGCTTTAACTTCTTTAGTTTTTTAATATATAATTTTAATGCCTAGAATGCTGCAAAGATTCCAAAACTTTAATACATTGCTTTTGTAACCCTAGTATGGTGCTTTCTGAACCAATTATCTGTATGTTGGGACTGTCTGTATGTCCAAGGAATAATTTGTGGAGTAGATATGCTATATCACAGCTCCCACTTGCTAATAAATCCGACACAGAGGAGCTATGGAAAACTGATTTCCCACTCCTAAAATTTTCATAAAAGTTACAGAAAAACATACTGATGTCAATCCATTCAATGCACCCTCCATCTGTTCATTGCCCAAATGATGTGACAAATAGAATAAAAGGCAAAACCTATGAAACGACAACTTAAATTCCATGAGAACAATCCAAATATTTCTTCTTGGAACAAGAAACAACTTTAGATGAGCCACCTCTCTGTGTTTAGGAGTTCTGGCTTCATAACATTTTTAGCATTTGCAGCTGATCAGGGGAAAAGTAGACTGATATAGTACATTCTCTAATAAAATTTATGGGAATGGCAGTTAGTTAACTCAAAATCAGTTTCCTGCACAGTGCTTACTTGTCAAATAAAGATATTTCTGTGAATTAGATATTATTTCATTGTGGCAGGACAACATGCTTCTGATAAAAAACTTTTGATATAAAATGTAGTGTCAGGAATAGAGAGAGCATACATTCTGTGCTATATGAATATGTTCACCAAACTAAGGAAATCTACTGCAGAATCTGAGCTAAAACAAAAGGTTATATGAAATAGTGAAGTATGTATGGAAACTTTTTTTCTCATAGGGAAAATCCAAAGAGAAAATCTAGGCACAAACATTATTAACAGAATCTTCTTCTCTAATCTGATCTTTTATTTTCCCCCAATATTTTGTCAGTTGCATTGTGTAATAGTGACATTCAATTGTAGCAAAAACAGATCTCTGTTTAGGTGGTTCTTACCAGGCTCTAGGTGCTTTTTTCAGGTCACCAGTTGTGGCTATATGGGCTTGTGGCTGCAAACCTATGAAAAGTAAATTTGGCCAGTACTGCAGGTGAATTTCAGCTAAAATCTTATTAACTGGCATTCTTATGTGCACCACAATAGTCCTAGAGTCTTGGAATCATACTTTGGGCTGTAACTTTTGATTAGCTACATTTAGAAACTTGACTTACTTACTGCTCCTAGGTTAGATATCAGCATCAGACACCTCCCTTTAATTCTTAGTCCCACCTCCTGCAACGAAATGCAGAAGTTTGTTTCCCTCAGACATCTATAATTTAGTTCAGAGTGCGACTTTAGTTTCAATGAATAATTCAAGGAAGTTAACGTTCTGAGCACGGAAAGGATTGACCTTTGTTCTGAAGTCTGGAAAAGAAACACTTAAGATCAAGTATTGCAGCTAAGAGTAAAGTGTTTATTTAGTTGAATGTGACTAAATTATTTAAGGTTGTTGAGGAGAAGATTTGTATTGTGGTTTGTCTAAGGACCTGATGGCAAAACCATTTTGCTTTCTAAGCACACAAGCACGTAAATATTTATATTTAGAAAATGCTTAAATACAGTGCCAGTAAAGCTTAATGGAAGAGGTGTTTAGACACCCTAGAAAGATCATAGAATCATGGAATCATAGAATCATTTCAGCTGAAGAGTCCTTTAAAATCATTAAGTCCAGCCTTTGTCCCAGCCCTATTAACCACTGGACCATTTCCCTAAGTGCAACGTGTTTGCCTTTATATCTTTAGGGGCATGTTTGCTAATTCTCAGTGTCCCTGTGTTTTCTACTAGTTGTTGATACTCAATAAGCACTCAAAAAACATTCAGTCTGTGTTAGGGAGATGAAGGCAGGTGACTCAGAAGAAGTACCACAGAAAAACAAATATTAACTATGAGATATTCTGAAGTGAATCTTTTACAGTTATGTTAATAAAAATTATACAATTTGGAACCCAATATGGAAATGTATCTATAATTGCACACTGTGAAGGATATACAGACATACACTTTCATTTTTAAAAACTCTGATTATTGAAGTGTTGAGTCTTTTCTAAACTAATGCACAATACACAGAATATGAATATAATGAACATATTAATGATCACTACAGTAATATTTCTTAAATTATTATTTCCAAAGTCTTAAAGAAATGTTAATAGTAATAATTTAATTATTGTTATTCCTGGAAGCACTTGCCATAGGCAAGTAGTTTATCGTGTTATTGTGATCATAGAAAAAGAAAACAGCCTCTGCCATAGGTATTTCTAATCTTTCTATTACCTAATCTCTGTAAAAGGCAGGAGACAAAAGATGGCTACATTAGCTATCACATTCAGTATGTTTTGATACATCATGTTTTACTAAATGTCCAGGGAATAATTAAATTATGCACTTAAATTATGTTGTATTTTAAAGATTATGCAAGCATCATAATACCAAAAGCACTTCGGAGTAGCCTGATAGAGTGGTTGACTTTTTTTGTGCTGTTAAACTTTTTTGTGCTCCTGAGACCTGAAAGGAGATAGACTCATTATGGTGCAAATTGTAGTTATGTCGAGATTAACATTATTTGACTTCTTCCCATGATTTCATTTCTTCCCTTTCTCTCTCTTGGGTTTTTTTCATTCTTTGTAATTTTGTACACCTTCATGATACTATCAACTGAATGCATTTGACTTTTCTTGGACAAACATTCTCCATACTGTTTGCAAAAATTCTACTACGTGTGGCTGGCAAATAAATAGGCTTTATTGTCCTTTGGTTCTGCTGTGAAATGCTGTACCATTAGAATTTAACTACTTTCTTCCTTGTGACTATTAATTTGCTCAAGTCAGTACAATTTTTTTTTTTGTGTTTTACAGCTATATAAAAACAAATGCAACTTGTATCACGCTGCCAGATGATGCTGTTCATTTTCCCTTTTGAAATAACTCAGCTTTATAGCCTCTGTCCTTAGCTAGATTAACTGGATACAAGGTTTTATTTGGCTACATGGTACAGTGTTGGAACATGAAGCATGTTTCCCTGGAAACTTTAAATGTCTGAAGCAATCATTTGCATGTATACTATTGTTATCAAAAGTGCACATTTCTTCAGTTGCAGTTAGGAACAAAATAAAAATCTCTGTTTGTTTGAAAATATTTGCATTTAGAAGACTGCAAGAAAACCTTTGTATTTAATTTCAGAGACCAAAGAATTAATCATTCTCATAATAAATCTGGATTGTCAAATAATTTCACTTTTAGACTAATTGTATTCACTGGAATACTACTTGGAACACTTCAGAATTCTGCTGAAATATTTACCTCTAATTGTCATGCAAAACACTTTTGCCCTTTCCTCTGGGTAGGGCAAAAACAGCTGTCATTTTAGCATAGATTGTCATCAGCAGTCAAGAACATTTATATTGTTTTAAACATTCTGTTCACAAATCAGATTTTCTCTTTGAAGCTATTAATAGAAAATTCTTCAAACTGTTATACATTAGTGACAAATGCCCATTCAGAATTCTCTCCTCTCCCCTCCTCTTCTACCTTTCCCCTTCCCTTTCTCTGCTCTCTTATTTTTAAACCAAATGTCAAGGTATTCGGAAATAGTATGTACATCTGTGTATGTAGATTCCTATATGCACACAGTTTCAAAATGTGATGTTAGGACACTACAGCTGTGCTGTTAACAAAACTGCAGTTCCCAGGCTTTGTCATCCTCACCCTGCCTTAAGAGGAAAGCTCAGTACAGCTGAAGCAAACTGCTCTTTTAATGTTGATTTCTAAAATATCTGACCAAAGTAAATCCAATACCATTATGGCTACACTCAGAATGCTGAGAGTTTTGACTAAGACCGTAATAACTGATCTGACTGGATCATTTAGCTTAAGTATGTCTTGATTTTAATTAGGCAATCCTACATTTTATAGTGTTTTTGGACTGTTCTATTGGTTTATTTTTTAACTGGAAGCTGTAAAAATTAATAGCATTTATATACATAATGTCATTCAGGAACTTTTAGGCACTTAGATGTATTTACAGGTGTATTATTACTCCTGTTTTTCATAAAGGGAAAACAATGGGTGAGACAAAACCTGACTTGCCAAAAGGTCATACTGTAAATATTGAAAAAAAAATAACTTCTAGATTGAAACTTAGGCTCCAATGAAATCAAAAGCAAAATTTAGAGAGAATCCTGACTAGATACTGCTGAGGGAGACAGAAAACGTGTTACTAGAAAGTAGCTCGGATATTTTAGGACTTCACACTTTTATTCACAGCTGAACACTTTTTGAGTATGATATGCTACTGTGCCCTATATGTTATTGCATTGGCTCTCATGTGGTGGTGCTCATGTTTGAAAATACAGCAGGGTTAGAAATATATCCTTTTTCTCCTCCTTTGCAGAGCTGAGGGACAAACTACATACATAAGCAGATGTTCATTGACATCATCACAGACTTGTGTGACACAGAAAGGATTATTTTTCTATTACTAAAGGTACATAAAAACTGTTCAAGTAACAGTTACTAGGACTAGATATGTTAGTGGATACTGCTTTCTTCTTAGCATGTCAGGCAGAAAGTTGGTGGTAATGATAGAATTATGTAAGGAAATGAATCATGAAAGGTGAGAAAAAGAATCTGAAACATTTAATGCTAAATTTAAGGATTCAGAAAGATACCAAAATTCCACACAGAATGCTGGGACCAAATGCTTTCAGTCTCTTCAGCTCAACTATTTTCTTTAACATTGACAAGTATTATTGCACTTCTTGTGCTTCATGCTCCAATTTATAATCTAGTCTAACTTACATGTCAGTAAATGTATGTCTGACGTCAGTCTGGCTCTTACTATTTCCTTTTTATTAGATGTTTGTCTTACATTTCTGTCAAACATCTCTGTCACTGAATTCAATGGTACTTCTATTAAAGATAATGTCTGCATTTCCAAAACAGATGCCATCACCACCTTTTCATTTTCATCTAGTTTAAATATTTTTTTAAAATTTAGATAACATCTATCCATTCCTTTTGAAACTTTATTTTTGCAGCATGCTAATCTTATGCAGAAAAGTTGAAATTTATTAGCAACAAATTCCTTGAAATCTCTTAGAATATTGCAAAATGGTTATATATTTAAGAAAAATAAAGCAGGCTGAGGTTTTTCAAATGATGACTATAATGACTGGGGAAGTAAAAGTTACCTGAATGGCATTTGTTACATTCCATCCTGCTTCCCAGCTGGTGATCAGTTTGACCTGAGCACGTGGCAGGGAAGCTGGGGACTTGTATTCTGGCTCTTGGTGGCAAACATCAAGCTCGAAGTTCAAGGGTCCATTTGGTTCCTCTCTCTCCTCACTGTGAGGTCTGTTCATTTCATCTCTTCTAGCAAAATTCACATACTCTTCCTCAGTGTCTGGGCAGCTGTCCCATCTCACCATTCCCCAGAAGAGAGATGATGTTTCCCTAAAGCAGTTGAAAAGAGATGAAAAAGTCTGCTTCAGGTGAGCCATCCTGTATACTGAATATCCGAGTAAAATCTTTCCTTACGTGTGTTTTTTTTTTTTCAGTAGCTGTGCTTTGATAATTCTTTTTTTTTTTTTTTTTTTGGATATTGTAGCAGTGATCAGTAAAATTTGTTGTCCTTAATTCATTGATTTGTGCCGGTTTCAAATGCCCACTAAAGAAATATCTCCAGGGTCTTCAACACACTGCTCAGAGTAGTCTGCACTGAGATTTAGTACTCTGCAAATGGCAATTTACAATTCAAATCCTTTTTCAATTTACCTATGGTATCTATGTGGATCAGTCATTCATGAAGCATCTACAGGTGGCTACAAGATTTTTTTCCTGGAAATTATGCATGTTTCTAATACAAATAAATACTTCTGCCAAAAGGAAAAAAAAATGTTTCATTAAAAACTAGAGTTGATGGACTGACTGCTAAATAAATGCATGTAAAGAAGTTCACTTTTCCAGATGTGAGAATTTTCTGGTCTGTTTTAGCGTCTACAGAGGTCAGTAGAACTTTAAAAATGTTCTTAAAAAAAGCTCAAAGTTGCAAGAAAAAAAGGTTGCTTGTTCATAATTATGTCTAATTCACAGTTGTTGGCACAGTTAGGGGAATGACATAGAGCTGTTATGATATGTTTACTGTAAGGATGTAAATGGCGATATATTATGGTTATTCATTCTGCAAATTCCTAAAAATAATATTTACAAAAGTATCCTCTTCTTTCCTTGCATGAACTGTGAAATTTGTGAAAGGTAATGAGAGAGAGCTGGGTTGCACAGATGTAGGATTATTTATGTCCATTTTAATTTGTTGTTTCCCATGCCTTTCCTTTTCCCTCTTTACCTCTTTATTAAGAGTACTGGGTTTTAACAGCTACATTTGTATATTAACAATTGAATAATTGGTAGAACATTGCTCATCATGCTGGAAACAAATATTTTCTTATGAAGGGTCTTAACTGGACCACGTGAAATCAATTACAGTCTTTGCTTACACTAACATGTCCTTGTTAGCTGAAGTTTCAAGAATTCTCAAAAATAAATTCAGAAGTTTATATTTCCGAACTAGAATATCTGGATTTTCTGTCAGATTTATGTGAACTGCAGTCTCCCTACCCTAGCAACTCTTGGGTCTTGCCCATTCCAAAATGAAATATCCTTTATGCAGGCCTGTTGTCTATATATATAGAATGGTCTGAGATACTCTAATGGTATCATGGGAAGTAGTAAATATTAGTATGTATTTTTGGTCTATTCTGAAGCACTTCCTCTCTAGGTATTTATATTTCTGGACAGAAACTTTTTGTTATCATTGACTTTCATGTGAAAGTTACATCCTCATGAGACACACGATTAGAATTTTCAAAGATTTTTTTTTAATATATAATTAAATACAGACAAGAACCTGATGAATTGAAGTACACAAAATGTAAGAGTTGTGGTTCATTTACAAATTACATAAGAAATTGGCCTACTTATCTGGTATTTGTAAAATTTTTATTCTATCTAAAACAATTTATTGAGACACCAAACAGTGCTGCCTGGTGGAGTTTTTTGTTTGTTTTGGTTTCACAGGTTTCCCAGTTTTTTTGGGGTTTTTTTTAAAGTTTGTTTGGTTTTCCTCGTAAACTAGTCAGGGTTTCACACAGCTACCTTAAACAAGGGAAGTGTAAGCAAGTTTAGGAACAGAGACATACCTCTGGATACAGAACTATTTTATTTGCTTGTAGATAGAGAGGAATTGCCCAGTTTTACCTAATGGCCTCTAACAGCAGTGGAAAGAATCCCATTTTCAGATCTCTTATCTGCCAGACACATCACATTTGGAGGTCAGAAAAATTAAATAAGTTTAAAATGATCTTTCACAGGTAAACAAAAGAACTTCAAAAGTAATGAAAAATCTATTTTAAAACATACCTTTTAGATGGTTTGAATCCACTGCTGACTACCAAGTAGAAAAGCAAGGGGATTTATATGTTTCCAGAAATATCTGAATTTTAATAAAATATTTATGTTAAAGCTCTCAAGATTGGTATACTATTTGTTTCAAAGAAATACATTATTAACCTCTGACATATAGCACAGTACAGGACAACACAGACTGTCATTGTACAATATTTATTATTAATTATTTGTAATGCTGCGTATTTATAGTACTGTTCAGATATCCTATCAGCTACCTTTGGAGTAAATATTGTAAGATTAAATAACAGGAGACAATGTCTTTTTAAAAGGTTTAAAGTTTAATGACAGAAGACAGAGACTTGGCACTTTGAAAGTATAGTTTACTTCATCTACTGACCATGGATTTTTCATTCTATATATTACCTGCACTTTTGCTTTTTGCAGTCAGTAGGACAAATTGTGCTGTTAGTTACATTACTGTATATCTACTGTCTGTTTCACTGAAGTAAATAATTAGCAAAGGAAGATGTATCAAATCTGATTTTATTATTGCATAAAAGCTGCTGTCAGATGACTACAGCAAATTTCATATCAGAAATAAGTAGTAAAAGCAAGAAATGAGAACTGGACTTAGCCAAGGATAGTCCAGTTCTTCATTTTTCCCACACGCTACCTCTGCTAGACATTCTTTGTACAGATGTTCCATATCCAAATAAGCCAATATTACAAGTTAAATTAAACCTTATGTCTTATCTTAGGAAAGAGCTCCTGATTTATGGTAGGCACGTAAGTATGGTTATCATTGTCCTAATCACCTATTTCTATGTCAGTACCTAAAATGAAATTGAATTTTTCTCCTTGTTAGGCAGCAGATTGTGATTCATAAGCTTGACAGGACCAGATTCAGGAACAGGAAGAGTGTTGGGTAGGCTTGGAAAAGATGTCTTTCTTGTTCAGTAGGATTTCACAGTGCAGCTGCTTGTGTCTGAGAGAACTGTGCCTTCAGCTACCACTCGCTTTGTCCATGTTTTTTTCCAAAACTACTTGTACAGTCCTTCAGTTATATCCTTCAAGGACAATATTTCAGGACAGCAAAGAAAAGCAGGTCAACATATAGTTTCTCAATTCCACATGCTTTTATCTTACATAGCAATGTATTTACAAGTCTTTTTATATAATAGTCAAGCCTATCTCTTCTGTATAATCTCACTTTAACAGGTTTAGTTCAAGTACTGGGATAGCAGCATGTCATGGCTGCTTAGCATCCTCTTTCACAAGGGAGAAGATCTCTCTCCACATAAAATGTATTTGAAGTGATCACAATTTTAGTCACAAGGCTAGCTGGGGCAAATACAACACTTTTAAATATGTAAGACATTTTCTCTAGAATAAATGTCTGCTTAGAGGATATGCACTCCTATTACTTCTCATAATGGGATCATTTTACAGCTAAAGGGCTTTTTCAGTCTTTCCATGTCAATGCATTAGGTCTATGTGTAAACTTGGGTCCAAGAGCATAAAAATTTGAGAGGTAGGCAAAGATAGATCTATGGTATATTCAGCACAAAAGTTGTATAATGGAGTGACCAGGAATGCAGGTGTATTGCTGAGTACCCATGTAGCACATTTTATGTATATCCTCTTTAAGTTTTATTCTCCAGCACAAACTCATTAGGATGCTTTTAGGGAAAGAAGTGCTTTTTTTTTTTTTTTTTAATTAGTCTATCAGTACTGTCTGAAAGACTTTAAACTAAAATAAAGATGATAGCACAAAATGAAAAAATAGCTGAATCAAAACAGTGTTCAATTTGACAGTTGTATCCAGGAAAAAAAAAATCACAGATTATCCATCCACCTTTTGTCCTGTGTAGCTTAATGGTGGTGAGATTGCTAATTTTTTTTTTGTAGTGAAATAAGGATTTCAGTTTTGGTACTGCAGATCTGTAATAGAATGTTTTTTTTCCACACTTGTGTTCTGCCATTCAGCGGGATCTCTACCGGCTTGAGAGTTGGGCAGAGAGGAACCTCATGAGGTTCAACAAGGACACGTGCAGAGTCCTTGCATCTGGGGAGGAACAGACCCATGCACTTGTACAGGCTGGAGATTGACCTACTGGAGAGCAGCTCTGCAGAGAGAGACTTGAGAGTCCTGGTTGACAAAACACTAAACACGAGCCAGTAATGTGCCTTTGTGGTCAAGAAGGCCAATGGCATCTTGGGAGGCATCAAGAAGAGTGTGGCCAGCAGATCAAGGGAGGTTCTTCTCCCCCACTACTCTGCCCTGGTGAGGCCTCATCTGGAGTAGTGTGTCCAGTTCTGGGCTCCTCGGCTCAAGAGGGACAGAGAGCTTCTGGAGAGAGTCCATTGCAGGGCCACCAAGATGACCAGGGGACTGGAACATCTTTTATATGAAGAAAGGCTGCAGGAACTGGGGCTGTTTAGTCGAGAGAAGAGGAGACTGAGGGGAGATCTTATTAACGTTTACAGATATCTAAAGGGTGGGTGTCAGGAGGTTGGGGCATCCCTTTTTTCTGTTGTAGCTAGCAACAGGACAAGGGGTAATGGGATGAAGCTGCCACACAAAAAGTTCCATTTAAATATAAGAAAAATATATTTTACTATAAGGGTGATGGAGCCCTAGCACAGGGTGCCCAGAGGGGAGTCTCCTTCCTTGGAGGTCTTCAAGACCCATCTGTTCCTATGTGACCTGATCTAGGTGAACCTGCTTCTGCAGAGGGGTTGGACTAGATGATCTCTAAAGGTCCCTTCCAACCCCTACCATTCTATGATTCTAATGAATGGGATCAGCACAAAAGACACACACACCAAATCAAAAAGAAGCAGGCTGATTTTTACTTATATCTAAAGCACTAAAATAACAAGTAAAATAATGCAGCAAATTCAGCAGAGAGAATAAGTAAAGCAATGCTCTTAACTACATAAAGTTAGTGAAAAATAGATCACTAATTGATTAATTATGTTGATACATATCCACAGTCACTAGGGAGCCCCTGTTGCAGGGAGAATTTGGAGAATCTCTCCCAGCAACTGGGAAATCCTACGCAGTGTGTCCCCTCATAGGTGAGGTCTCCTAAGTCGCTACAAAAGGGTCCAACTTCCTGTATTATTGAGTAAACTTGTTACATAACTTCTAATGCAGGAACATCTGGTTTCACACTCCATTGAGACACCACCCAGAGCTTGGCCAGCGCTCAGGGAGGAACCGAGGGAGTTTCTTTATCTGTTTAGCTTTGACCATGTATTTTCACACAAGGCCAGACACTTGGTTGCACAGCTTTGACAGCCTGCCTCCGAACAAGCAAAGGAATACATTCTCACAGAATCTATCTTCACTAATAATTATATTCAGTCTAAGCTACATCTTTCACTAATAATCACACCTATTTCACTAATAAGCAGAATCTAATTTTGTATAATGTTTGGTTGGGAGGTTCATCTAGAAGTCAACTTTAGTTGGAGGTCTGTTGCTCAGGCCTCAGCACTTCAACTTGTAACTGATGCTTCTTATGAATGCTCAGGTTTCTTACCAAAATTCTTCTTCTCCAGATGTTTCTGCTAATTACAAAAAATTAAAAGCAAACATAGAGAAGGCATAGCTGATCATGAAACACCATATTAGTAGTTGATTGTGGTTTTGTGTAAAGGTTTCTTCACATTCACTTACATTTATTTGTATGATTTTTTTTTATGTTTTTCTTTATTATTACTTGCTCTATGCATATCACTGTCAACTCTTGAAATAATTATTCAAAATCATGTTCACGCATGAAAAATTCTATATGACTGTAAATGTTTGTGACACTTTAGAAGTGTATAAAGATAAGGACCCTCACCATAGAAGATAAAATCTAAACTAGAGAGAAAAGAACTAGTTTAATATCAATTTAAAATAAAAAGGAAACAATGGAGCAATTAAAACACTGAACAGATTGGTACTAAAAAGTTTATTGAAAGAACTTGATCATTGGCCAGAATTTGGAGAAGAGGAAGGGGAAGAAGCTATTCAAAGCCTAAGAGACATACAAAAAATTAAGTCAATAGTGGGGGGATAAAAGAAACAGTAGGAAAGAGGACTATAAGAAAAATATATCTGCATGGTGCAAGTAAGAGAAAATAACAGGCATAGAGACACAAAGGAAACTGGAAAGGTCAAGCTTTCAAGGACAGGATGACATAGACTGAAGAACTTCATTACTTTATTTATATAGAGTATTGCCTAAGACAATCTCCATATGTAACCAGAATAGTGAATCCTTTTCTGAGTTTCTCAAAATTGCTATATGCTAAGATTTCTCATATTTCTTGCAATAGAGAGAATCAGTTTTGGCAATTTTCACAAGATATTCTGTTGGAAAAAGAAATGTAATTTGTGAGAGTCAGAAAGAATTCCAAGGAAAAAGACAAAGATACTTCGTCAGGTCTGGCTATTTAAGTGTATCCCAGAGATGACCCTCAAGGAATAAATGGTCGTCAAATCAAGCAAGCTTACAAGAGATACAAATGTCAGCAGGCATTGATCTTTATTGAAGCCATTTGTACATACACATTATGATGTAATCCTTTGCAGGGTTTTATTTCTTCCCATCAGCTAGTTCAATGAAGAGAAATCACCATTATCTAGGAATGAATTAGCTAAGGTGATTGATAATTTCAGGAAGAGACAAGATAGTCTTGTACCTAAGGGAGAAATGTGTTTTCTCTGATGTAACAGTAAGTTAGAGCTTGGTGAGTTGCACCATATTTTTTACGTGGGTTTCTCTGAGTGGCAGAGAAATTTTCTGAGCTATCCATTTAGGCCCTTTTCATATACATAGTAGAATAAAACAGGTACTTCCAGAAAATGATTTGTCCCAGCCTAAAGCTGGCACCTGAAGTAAGTCAGATTGACCATTTGGTCCCTCTGTAGATAAGTGAAATCAGGGATCACTAGTTTAGTTAGATACCTATCTGTATTATAGTCCTGTGAAGGCAGATGAGGTGGATTCCACACTGTGCATTTCCTGAATGCTCATTTCCATTTGTGAATAACTGCTGCTGCAGTGTAAGCCATCTTAGTGCTCTCACTGGGTCCTGATTAAATTTGATATTCAAATTCATCAACATTTTGGTCTATTTTGCTGATACTCTGTGCTTTTGTTCAGACATGTAAATATATGTAAATGAAAACAATAAATCCTAATGTTATAGTAGAAAAAGATTCACTCTTTTAAAAAAATAAAGGGAAGGTTTAAAACCTAATTTATTTGCAAGTAGTTTGCTTTCACTGATTTGGAAAGTTAGCTGCTTACATTTCTTAAATTATAGTGTTATGGATAGTAGAAATTTGCTGATTCTGTGTTCAAGGTGTGATTTTAATGTTGTGCACTCTGTTTTAGATGTGGTTCCACAGTGAGAATGAGGATTAAAAAGACATTCTGTATAACTGTCTTTTATTTGGAGATCATTCCTTGAGCATGAGATGAGATGAGATGGGTGTAAAAATATCTGTAATGTGGTAAATTACTATTGTAATGATGTGTAAAGGAGCTAAATTAAGACTACAATAGCAAGTTATAAATAGCATTTACGGTTTTCCAGCATTGCCTCTTCAAGCTTATTTTTTAAGCAATTATTGAGATATACTATTTTGTAGAGGGAAATTCATTTCATAGAAAAAGAAAAGGATTTCAGGTGGTGGTGAACATATCAAGTGTCTGTCACACAGCTCATGCTGAAAATGTATCTATACAATAATTCAATGGTGTATTTAGTTTTCTGAACAGATAAAAGAACAAAAACTTCATCTTAAACTTTAGTCACAATGGTAGAAGGCACTTTAACTCAGTTTTGTTCTTGTTGTGTTGAATTTAAATGACAGTTTAAAAAAAATTATGCATTTATACTCTAATTTTAGATGGTATGGTAAAAGAACTATCATGACCAACATCCTGCCTTTTAATCCAGCAACCTATGTATTAATAGCAGACACAAAGAGTAATAAATTGATAATCACTGATATAAGTGAGTGGACAGATAGTAACATCCAACTTCACTTTCTTATTAAATGAACTGTGAAGAGGAAAACAATGAAGAGTTTGCTAATTGGAAATTCAACATGCAAATGAAGTAACCTGCCACTTAGGGTGAAGGATAGGGAAGAGATAAAGCATATCTACAAGAAAAAGGTGAAGCTGATGACTACAATTCAAGTTGAGACAGTTGCTGAAGAAAACAATCATGATAATGAAGACCAGCAGACATAAGCAGTTCCTTATGTAGCACATTAAATTATTATTTCCATTTCTTTAGAAATAACATGAAAACTATGCCGGATATTTTTCTACATATTTTCTGCAGCATAATAGGTTATTTACTTTGCCTTCAGGAAAGACAATGTGTCTCCACCAGAGCTGCAATTTTCTGTGTTTATTTGTAGTCCCACAGGCCCAACTGTATTGCTTCATCAGCAAATTCTGCTCACTCAGATCTCATCTGTAGTGTATCTGTAGTTCATTCTTTAGAGAAACAATTTCTCATTATATGTCTTCATTATAGGTATTGCATTCAAGGAATCCTATAGAGGAAGACGGAGGAGTAATTTATATGCATGGCATTATCGTCATCTGTTCATTTAATGTTATCTATGGAAACTGTTACTTTGAGGAGTTGTAGTTAACAGAGAAGATGACTGAGTGTTGTGATGTTTACATTCATTTGGTAACAAAATATTTTACTCTGAGTCTTGGTGAGACACATTTTAGACTTTGAAGGATGATCAAGTGAAATATTCATCTAGTTCTATGACTTTCCTCACAGTGTTTTACATTTAACTTTGGTGATACAAAGTTCAAATATGTAGATTAATAGTGAAATCACACAGCCTCACAACACAGATATCCATCTTTGTAAGTAAATATGAAAAAAGAATGAACGGCAAAATATATCATTGCCCTTTGTGTTCACACATAAATAAATGCTCTGAGATGCAAAACTTGGTGGTATTTTCCAACAGAGATTGATTATTAGTGTTTCTCTAGATTAGAATAATCAGTATGCAGTAATTAAATCCAAATAATAGAAAATTTTACAGGTGGTTAAATCAGAACAATAAGAGAAAACAGCTGAATAGATCTCTGTTATTTGTTACTATAAAACTTCTGTGCTCTGCTCTCTAGGTTAGAAATGCATCAAGCTTCATAGGTGGTCTATGTGTCCTAATTTTCCCATTCAGTAATGATCTTTCTTCAACAACTCAATTGAAACACAATGTATTTCATTTATTTTACTTATTTTAATGACATTTTTTGTTTGAAACTGCTGCTCCTTCAGGAAGTGCCAGTGTTCAATGCCAAGGAGTATTTCTGATTAAATATAAATACCAAATGCAGGGCTATTCAAGTACCTGTGCTTAAGAGTTGCCATATGAAACCTTCATAATATTTTCACATTTTGTACAACTATTGATCAAAGCACATGACAAACGAAATATATTATTTTTAATAGGATCATAGAATAATCTAGATCAGAAGAGAGTTCAGGAGTTTTCCAGACCAAACTCCTCTTCAAAGTCAGGTCAGATGCGACATCAGACAAGGTTGCTCAGGGATCTTTCCAGATGAGGAAGAAAAACCTGCAAAGATGGAGACTACAAAACTTCTACAGCCAACTTGCTCCATTGCTAGACTGTCTTCAAGAGAGAAAAAAAATCCTTTTTATAGGCAGTCTGAACCTCTCATTCCATTTTCATTTCCATTTCTGTTGTCTCTTGCCTTCCCAATCATGCAACACAGCTAAGACCCTGTCTTCATTTTTCCGATAATCTCCCTGTAGACATGGGAAGGCTGTCGATGGGATCCCTCTCTCCCCAGAACCTCTCGAGCCTTCCCTTTTCCAGACTGAACAAACCCTGCTCCCTCAGCCACTGGCTTATGTTTGGTTTGCTGCCCATTAGGACCCCCAACCCCTCTCTGTAGAGCTGCTCCTCAATCAGTCCCAACCTTCCTGATCTTCAAAGTCTCATTTGTAGTTTAAACAATTTGGATGACTTGAGCCTTTACCTATGAAGATCTCATCAATCTTTTTCATCTTCTCTGACACTGCAGTCCAGTTATATTCTCCTGCTAGCAGCATAAGCCTTCAGCCAAAGTACATCCATACATCCACTGGAGGCAGACACCATCTTCTGCCTCAGACCAGGGAGAGATACCAGGCCCTTCCTGTAGTCCCAGACCTGAATGACTACTTCTGTCTTTCAGACCTCTGAGTCAAGGCTTCTGCTGTACCACTTGTTTCTCAGCTGGTGTTAGGGATTCTACCTTGTGGCACATGCCCAAGTTTATTGAGCAGACCTATGCTGTGTTAAGCAGCCATCCCGCTCCCTTTCATGCACTCTTCTGCACAAATTACTGCATCTATTAGCTACTACTTGCTGGACTGTAGGTGTGGAGACTATATAGACCTTTTGTTAGCACTAGCTTAATTGGTGTTTGCCACTCTGTAATCAGGAGTCAGTCGTACACAAAAAGTCTAAGCACCTATTGAGCAGGATAGACTAGCAGACTTTTTAATAAACCAGGCTTGCTGGAAGCAAAAGTCTCTAGTACTCACGCTTTTCCAGCAGTAGTAGGCACCCCAAAATTCTTAGACAAATTCCAAGAAATCCTCCAACTATCCCAAGCAGTAAAAGCAGACCAGAAATTGCTGTGTTAAGAGTTGTATCCATTAGCTGCCTCTGGTTTCTTCACCCTGAGCAAAGGGGGTGAAATTTAAATAAATTAATATTACTTGTGCAGTTCTGTAATGCCTATTTTTTGAGTGAGTCTTCTGCCTTATACTTTACTGGAGTGTACAGTATGAGGTATCCAGATAGGTAAATAACTTTACCTGTCAAGAGATTTCTTTAAGCTAATTATCACAATGCAGTTTTGTATCTTCTACATGAACAGAATGTCTCAATATTCTGCTTTTCTTAACACTATTACAAAAGATGTGCAGAATTCAGTGTTGAAAATCTTCTCTCTCACATTGAACAACTAAGATGGTTTCTCTAAGCAGACCATTATTAATTGTTTTCAGAACTATTTCAGAAGATTGATTCATGCATAAAAATGCATTTAGTCAAGGATTTCAAGTTTCAGCAACTCTGCTTAAAAAAGCTTTATAATTTTCTTCCTAAAGAAAGATTTTTAATTACATTGGAGCAATAGAGTGGGATTTATGCATATATTCTAATTATGTACTAGTAAAATTGAAAAGCTCTTCGTTAAAACCATGTGGAGAAAAATCAGACACATGCCAGCACTTCATTACTGAGAACTTAAGAGGAATTTTGTGGTGGCTTATTATCAGTATTACATAAATAGAAGGGCACTCTACATATTGCATATGTCGACACAGTCTTTTAGATTAAAAAATAGGCTGATTTTGAGAAAACAGAAGAGGATGTAAATTAACTCAATTAAATCAAAGCAATTAATTCTACAGAGTGATCTTAGCACCTTACTACCTGTTTAGTAGAGCAAACATAATAATAAAAACGTTCCTTCTAAGTTAAATCTGTATATATACATCCATATACAGATACATATGAACAATATAAGATAAAAGATCAAGGTTCATTCAGCCACAACCTAATTAGACATCATCAAATATTCTGCTTAGCTCATGAATTACATGCTTATAGCATGAGCTGAAGATATGACATGCTTTCTGTTTAAACATAAGCCATTATGATGAAGGGCTTTCTCATGTTGTAAACAAGGACAGCTGGGGCACAAGCTGTGTTACAACATGCTGAAATAGGAATACAATGGACTTATTGTTACTTATAAGATTGTGTATAAAGAAGTTATTCATATTTTAAACACAGAATTACCAAGGACTTCTTGCCAAATTGCAGACACTCATGAACAATTCCCTTTGAGTCACAAGCATATGACTTTTCACTTCTTAAAGTCAGTCCACAAAATGATAACATAATTAAGACTCATGAGGGGGTTGGGTACATACAATATGCAGCTGCTGACTCCAAATTCATAGAAGATAACTGAATAAACTTTGAATCTAAGCAGAGTAGGTGGGTTAGCAGAAGTCAGAAATGAGAATTGAAATAACAACACGTCCCTATGGTGAGTCCCTCTGCTGAAACTCACATCTGGCCAACTCCTGCAGCTTTTTTTTTTTGTTGTTGTGAAGATCCTTTATATTATACATTTATCCATTAAAAAAAAAAAAGGATATTGCTGCATATTCTAAGTGAACTAGCTCATTAAAAGCAAAGGGAGTTGACATAGTGGTTTGATTATGGGGAAGATTTCTTGTGGCTGCGTGTAAAATACCTAGCTCATTATTAGGTAAAAAAAGCATTGTAAATTATGCATATCACACGTATTACTGCATGATGAAACAACATAAACAATTTCTTAATATTTGCAATATCTCATTTCAACCTATAAGTATTTTTAATGAGTGGTATTACTGAATGTTTTTAAAGCAACTTCAAAGTAGGACACATACAAATGAAAGGTATCTCCAAGCACAGAGACTCCACAACCTTCCTGAATAACCTATGCCAGTAGATGGTACCCCTCACAGTAAACAAGTCTTTCCTGATGTTCAGACAGAACTTCCTGTGTGTCAGTTTGTGACTGTTGCCTCTCATCCTCTCACTGGGCACCACTTAATAGAGCCCATCGCCTTCTTTTCTGCACCCTCCCTTGAGGTATTTACACACATTACTAAGATCTCCCCTCAGCCTTCTTATCTCTATGCTAAACAGTTACATGTCTCCAGGTGTGGCCTCACCATTGGTGAAGATTACCTCCCTTGACCTGGTGGTAATACTTTGTGTAGTGCTGCCCAGCATATCATTAGCCTTTGTCACTGGAGCACGTTGTTGGCTCACGTTCAACGTTGTATCCACAAGGAAACCAAGAGGAAAAAGGGTTGAAAAGCAGTATTGGGCTTCATGCAGTGATCTATGTAAGCCATAGGAATGGAAAAAGAAATGACCTTTTGATATGGCCAGGACATATGACTCTTTCGTCTGGCAAAGAGTCTCAATTTCTGAGATTTTTGATGACAGAGAGTTTTCATTCATTTATAATGAAACGAATGTTCCCTTGGCATATGCAGAAAATCCATGATGAAAAGTAAATTGCTGTTGATTTAAGATAATATAGCCACAGCATACTGCAATTGTATCATGGACTTTAACAATAAACAGTTAAGTCATAAACACTGAAAACGTGATGTGAATAATTTAACTTTCTTTTCCTAGATAGAGACCAGAAAAATAATTACTTTTATTAAAACCAGTTGTGTTGGTGTAGATTGTACAATGTCTGTTTGTTCTAGAGTCAAATTTGGCTTTCTGAGGTAGACTTGTAAAGCAAAGTTTTTCCCTTTTTAACAATTTCCGTATTAGTTTGTCTCTCATTGGTTACCTCTCAATAAGTCCTATTCATGTGTAACTCTCATTGTGAACAGACTTGGCTAAAGGTCTTTTTCTGAAGAGAGCTATGAATTAGAAATGTGTCCAGAGATATTTCTAACTCTAGGCAAAACTGTGTGCATTGTATCTTTACACAAGTTCATTGTATCTTGGCATAGAGGTAAAGTTCAGTTGCTCATTTCCCTACATGTAGTGATTTGGTAGTAGCACTTATTTTGAATTCTATTACTGCAAGCAAAAGGGCTAGAAACTTTTATTTTACAGGAAGGCTGAATATTACCTTTATAATACTGCTTCTAAAGCAAGGCAGTGGTGAATCACAGTATCCTAATCCTAGAACAATTTAGTTAATTCAACACATGAACACAATATGGAAGTTAGTCACATATCTATATTCTTAGAAATAACTGGTTCATGATTGCTTATTTTTGTCCCACTGAGGTTTTCTTATTTCACATAATTAGATAGTTTTCTTTTTTCCCTGAAGAAATGAGTATGAGCTGACTCTACATAGGCTAATGTAGGACTACCTTCCGTCCCAGAGAAGAAACATCTCACTGCTGATTCTTAAAATCCAGGCCACAAGCAGAAAGCACGAGCTAGTAGCCACCTGTCATTGTGCTGCATAGAAAGATGAACTCCCTGTTTAGACACAGGAAATATTTCTGATGTTTTTTCACAGTCCTCAGTGGAGATTTTTTCTGCCTTGGAAACCTATATTTCTTCAACCCTTCTCTTTCTCTGCTGATCAGGTGAGGAAGTGATCATCCTGTCCCTCACTCCATCCATCATTTGTTTACTTCTTGGCACACTGTGTAAGAGTGTCAAACTATCCCAGAAAACACCCAAAAGAAAATGTAGATGAGCAAGGAACTGAGTTACTCAGGCCTTCAGTCACCAGAGGTAATTCATTACTGAAGCCAGGATGTCATTTGATGTCCAGGAATCTTCTTACCAGCATTGCTGCTCTTGCAATATCCATTAAGGACAAACGCCAACATCATGAAGTTGGGCTTTCAACCAGGTAAATGTTCCTATTCTATTAGTGGGCTCCCAAGAGACAGTGAGGCACCACTGGTGCATCTTGGGTTGCTGTTCCTTCTTCCAAATTTCGTAATTAGCCTAATATGGACAACAATTTGTCCTTCTCAGGAGATAAGTTTTAGTAGAGACAGAGATTCTAACATTAGCAACTATTCCATGCTTATGTACAGAGGTGATATAAAATGGAACAGATTACTTGGAGAGAGAAAGCGACACAAGCTTGTTCTTCATGTATTGATGCCTCAAAACACATCTCTGTCTGTCCCTTCTCGTAGTCTCTGCAACAGGACACAAAACATGGCTTTCTGCTGAGTGATAGAAACCTCTTCATATTCTAGTAGTTTTTAGCCTAGTAAAGGCCTTAGAGAAGATGATAAAAGAATAACAGTTGGGGTAACATGTCCTGACTCTAGGCCTCAGGCTCAAGATAGCAGCAGAGGAGCAAGGGATGATTGGGAAATGTGTGGGAAATATCCTGCAGACAGATTTTTGCACTTGCTACATGTGTGGGCAACCACCCACTATGCCTTATGTTAGGCACTGAATAGAATGACGTTTTTCATTCAACTCTCACAGGACCTGGGCTTCTTTAAAAAGACAAGCAATGCGCAACAGCAAGATGCTACATACGGATGTGAGAGGGACTTTGGAATTGGTGCAATGAAACTTATTTTACAAGTAAGAGTAAAGTAGAAGTTATCTTTTGGGACAAGGGTTCTTTCTCTACTATAGACAGCACAGTCAAACTACTGTTTCTCTTTAGGAAGAGTGATACAAGATAGGAGGAGAGATGTAGAAAAGACAGAAAGAGTGTACTCTGGAGTAAGATAAGGCAAGTGGAATCAGTGTAAGTGCAGATACTGTTATGGATAATATTTTCCTCATAGAAAAAGAACATTGCAAGCTTATTAATACAGCATCATATGTGCAAAGGTCTGGGAAAAATACATTCTTACTGGAACTGAGTGAGAGGAATTCCTCATTTGCTTTCTGTAGGTTATAAAGGGCATATGCCACCAAATCAGTATCACATGCAGCTCTGGTGGACCTTAGCACTAAACATTCATCAATGGCAGATAAGTATTAATGCTGACAATGAAGGTAAGAACTGTCATGCAATGCATATCAGTATAGTAGGATGTCTGCCATTTCAAAAATCTTAGTCATCATAAATGTGGCTGATGTCTCTAATGTTGATGGGATGTGATTAAGAGACTCAAAAGTACAGTGAGCAGCTGTTTCTTCTTTCAGTTGCTTATACTAGTCAGAGATACTTTTCCCTTGCTGCTGGAAGGAATCTGTACCTGCCTAGAGCCAAGAACAGCTGGGCATGTTTCCCCATTGGAACATGATAATGTCTCCTTAGGTTTCAAATGGAGAACTAAAAATAACCAGACATAGTGTTAAGTCCTGGAAAAGGGACTAGGATATATTGAAACTAATAGCTCACTCTTGATCATTCCAGAATTTGGAAGACGAAGTAAACATTAATGCTTCAGTTCCTCTCAACCTGGTTAGCAGACTGTTTTTGCTCAGACCAGGACTGCAACACATTTCCTACACAAACCATTATACCTCAAAAGATATATTGAAAATTATAATTCCATGCTTAAATATGCTAACTAGAATTAAGAAAAGAGCACTTAAAAGTGCTTTGGAACTACTAGGCTGGAACAAGAATAATCACTTATTAAGCGTATTACTTTTTCTTCATGAGCAATGAATCTTGAAAACCACAGTGGTTTGTCAAAATAATTAAATTCCATTTGCTTTTCAAATATAAATGCCTACACATCTTGCCAAAGTAAACCTTGTTTGCTACTCAGAAAACTAAAGCATGTTTTTTCTTTTTCATTTATGAGGTAAGGCAAAAAAAACCACATTGTTTTACTCATACTGATTATAACCTTCAACATTGTTCACACCAATTTAAATAAGAGAATTTGTTTTTCAGAATCACGTTCACATGTAACATGGAGACAATACAAAGCCAAATTTCCTTTATTTTTGACAATGCTAATTTCACTCTGATTTCTTTTCATCTGTTTTAGCAACAATTCAGGCAATTGGATCCCACGATTATAAAATCAAAAAGGCCTGGTGATTTCAAGTGACACACCAGTATCAATCTTAATTTGCAGTTCCATTATATCTGTGGGTAGACACCTACACATATGTTTCTTAGACTTCTTACTTCCTTTATTGATAGTAATAGTGGCAGTAAATAGAAAAGGGTTTTTTTCCCATCTTTTGCAAAACCTCTGTGATTTCTGCTTCAACTCTTCAGTACAGATCATAAGCCCTTATTCAGTACGGTAAAAGCCCTATAGACAAAGCCCCCCAAAAATCTCCATGTCAAATCATACTAAAGAAAATTCTGAAAGTAGTTAATTGTACTGACACAAACTTAGGTTACACTTACCCCATAGGAAAAGGCATTATCTTTCCTCTAGTCATGGCTCTGAATGCAGCTTTGCCACACACCTTCCTAGACAGTAGGCTACCTGCAGTCACAATGCAGGCTTGTAACTCTGGATCAGATGGTGATGATGATGCTGTGTGAGGTGGCTTCCTGGTTAGGAAGAAAAAAATTAAAGTTGAATGTCTCCCCAGTAAATCTCTAACCCTATTCCATTTGGTTTTTTAAGCATGTGTGAGAATAAACTTTTTCAACAGGAACATTTGCCTGCTTGAAGGATGTTTTTTCTTGTTCCTTCAAATCTAATCCAAGTCCTCAAATCGTAACACAAATACATTTTGCTTGAAAAAAAGCTCAACTTGGTATTGATCATTTTAAGCACCCAGTATTGACAACCTAATTACAAATTTATAAGAATCCAATGTAATTTTAAACATGTTCTTTTATTTACTGTTTTTTTATTATTTCAGATCAAGCACCAAGATCAAGCTCTTGCTGTTAAAGTAGCACAGAGTGAAGCAGGTGAGCACAGCACTGCTTATAGATAGCACTGCTTATAGATAGCATTTGGCAAAAGTGGGCAATATATTGTACAATAAATTACTATGGCAGTAAATATAGATATTTTAAAATCCTTCAAATAGCTATTAAAGATCTATTTTGACAAAATTCATGTGTTGGTTTTTTTTTTGTCTTTTTTCCCATCTCTTGCTTATCTTACCCCTATACACTCATAAGATCCCAGCAGCCAGGTTCTCTGGAAGGGGGAAGATATATGCTGGTAGTTCCCATCTAATTAACTGATTCAGTGCATTTTGTAGTGTGAACCCATTTTATGTTGACTTGGAGACTAGAAAGCTGAACTGATTTGACAGTGTTGTTACGTTACATATATATATATATATATATATATATACTACAGAACAGGGGATCTTATATATGAGGTCAATA
>WBNH01003150.1:0-55184 GCA_013401255.1 Urocolius indicus | reverse complement strand
ATGCCATACAAATGTCACAGAAATCACAGACAGAAATGTTGGCTGGGTGAGAATTCCAGCAAAGGGAAGCAAAAAGTACCTGCATTTGCCCACTGCATATTATCGTATTTTATTGTGTAGTTCTGATATGTGTCAAATCATTCCTTACTACTTATAAAGAACAAATAGATAGTACCTAAAATTGAAACAAATACCTGAGCAAATGAACTCTCCACAAGTCAGCTGTACGTGGCAAAGAAATCAAATAATTCTATCTCTTGTTATCTTTGGGATAACAATCTGAAAATACAACAAAAATATAAAGATATATAATATATAAATATATAAAATATATAAAATATACAGAACTCTGTTGTCTAGATTAAGCTCAAACACATTTCTTCTCATTTTGTCTTTCTATTTTTTTCATGAAGAAGCAGTTTTTGGAGCTAGATCTAGATGACTACAACCTTGGACTAAAGATGAGAAGAATTAAGAGTCTCCTGTCTCCTTTAAGGTCATAAAATCTTAAGTCTCCTTAAGATCATCAAGTATAACTACTAACCTAACACTGCCAAACTCACCACTAAACCATATCTCTCAACATCTCATATACATAGCTTTTACATATCTCCGGGGATGAGGACTCCACCACCTCCCTGGGCATCCTGTTTCAGTCTCTAACAACCCACTCAGTGAAAAAGTTCTTCCTAATATCCAATCTAAAACTCTCCTGCTGCAACATTTCCTCTTGTCCTGTTACTTGTTACTGGGGAGACCAACCTCCACCTTGTTACAACCTCCCTTCAAGTAGCTGTAGAGAGTGACAATGTCTCTCCNATATATATATATATATATATATATATATCCTACAGAACAGGGCATCCTAAATATGATGTCAATACCCTCTACCACAGCAGTAAGGAATCAGTAATCTCCTTTTGGAGATTTGAGATAGAATTAAATTTAGGTTTCAACATATTCAACTGTTTATGTATTTCTTTTTAATAACCTGAACTGAGATGCTTTAAATGATTTCATAAACAATAGACTAATCTTGACAAGTCCCTAGTGAGATTTTGTTAAGTTTTAGTAAGATAGAAATAAATATATGAAGTAAGGAGACAGCTGCCTGCATGAATTTATCAGGTTCCTAAAGTTTGGAATTACAGGTAATATTCAAACAACTTTTTTTCCATTTCTACTCAGATAAACTGTACATCAATAGTATTACTAAAACTTTATTACATACTACTAATAGTATGGATAGTGTTTATGAGAGATATATATCATTAATTTACATACATTAATGAATGTGACTTTCATTAAAAAGTAGTATTTAGCATACAGCAAGTGAGTGTATATATATATATCTCAGCAGAAAATTAAAACCATATATAGGAACAGTTAGAAGCATATTTATATGTACATATTTAATGGTTATTTTAGTGTTATCTTTATTAAAGCATGATGTATGGATTTAATATTAATTTTATATGTATTTTAAGATTTTATTGAGTCTAATAGTCCAGCAGCAAACAGTTTATGTCAAATACCTCATTATCCATTGATAAAAACAAGTCTCTAATAAACACAGTAATTGGATAAGATGTAAAATACAAGTTTGAAAAGTAGTTATAAAGGGAATCGTCCAAGGAAAAGTTTGAGATTTTTTTAATCTTTTTCAATTTATGAGTGCCGCCTTATTTTCTTACAAGGTCATTCATGATTTATAAAGGAAAGAATCATATTTTTTGAGCAACAGTAGGCATGCCATACAAATGTCACAGAAATCACAGACAGAAATGTTGGCTGGGTGAGAATTCCAGCAAAGGGAAGCAAAAAGTACCTGCATTTGCCCACTGCATATTATCGTATTTTATTGTGTAGTTCTGATATGTGTCAAATCATTCCTTACTACTTATAAAGAACAAATAGATAGTACCTAAAATTGAAACAAATACCTGAGCAAATGAACTCTCCACAAGTCAGCTGTACGTGGCAAAGAAATCAAATAATTCTATCTCTTGTTATCTTTGGGATAACAATCTGAAAATACAACAAAAATATAAAGATATATAATATATAAATATATAAAATATATAAAATATACAGAACTCTGTTGTCTAGATTAAGCTCAAACACATTTCTTCTCATTTTGTCTTTCTATTTTTTTCATGAAGAAGCAGTTTTTGGAGCTAGATCTAGATGACTACAACCTTGGACTAAAGATGAGAAGAATTAAGAGTCTCCTGTCTCCTTTAAGGTCATAAAATCTTAAGTCTCCTTAAGATCATCAAGTATAACTACTAACCTAACACTGCCAAACTCACCACTAAACCATATCTCTCAACATCTCATATACATAGCTTTTACATATCTCCGGGGATGAGGACTCCACCACCTCCCTGGGCATCCTGTTTCAGTCTCTAACAACCCACTCAGTGAAAAAGTTCTTCCTAATATCCAATCTAAAACTCTCCTGCTGCAACATTTCCTCTTGTCCTGTTACTTGTTACTGGGGAGACCAACCTCCACCTTGTTACAACCTCCCTTCAAGTAGCTGTAGAGAGTGACAATGTCTCTCCCTCCCCTTCTCCAGGCTAAACAATCCTAGCTACCCCAGCTGCTTCTCATCAGACTTGTTCTCCAGACCCTTCACCAGCCTTGTTGCCTGTCTCTGTAATGAGGAGATCAAAACTGAACGTGCCGCTTGAGGTTAACTCAAGGTATCCAGTTAAGGATTCTGGCTGCAAAAAGACATCAGTTCTTGTGGTTTTATGGTGTCACACAGACAAAAAGTCCTTTTGGGTGCCTTCTCATCAGTTTGAGTTTCTGGCATAGCCTAGCTCAGGTCTCCCACCACCTCCCACCACATGGAAGTTACTTTCCATGTGCCTGTTTACAATCTTATAAAATCTTATATAATCTTAAAAAATATAAATTTACTGATGGCACAAAGTTGCGATTTCTCTTTGAGGATGCACATACACTTTAGAAACATCCCTTAATTTTACGTTTTAAGATTGCTAAAGGGAGAGTATTCTATCAGTACAGAAATGGACACTTTGACAGATGTTTTTGTACATGTACACAAAGGCATTTGCTAAATACTACATGATATGCTATTATTTTGAAGAGAACATCGCATTAAAAATTATTCATTTTGTATATTTCTGGTTTCTATATTTTCACATCTTCTTACTCTAGAAATAGGAAATGAAACTCAAGTGTGAAAAAAAAGAGAATCTACTCTTCAACTACTTCTAAAATCCCAGTTTGAAAGCTATGGATGAGACCTGGAAGCTTCTTTATGGAGTGGATAATTATGCTACAGCTTAAACGAAGCATTTTACTTTTGGCCACATACTGGACTGTGCTACCTTTTGAATAGTGTACATGGTTATCCTCCTCAAGGCCTACTATGATACTTCCTAGTTACTGAAATCTGATTTTGTAAAATGTATCAATATTCATAACATTTTTCTTTCATAAATGAAACCATTGAGAGTCTCAGGAAGGAAAAATAAACTTTGTTTAGAAGTGTATCAGGGAGTGAAGGAAACAATGAAGGGGAGTGAAAATTTTAGTTTTTAGCAGCTATGCTTCTTCAAATCTACAAGACATCATCAGGAACTCCTCACATCTTAACTGACAATGACCTAATGTCTCCAATGTAATAAATACATCTGTTTTACTGTCTTTGTGAAACAATGCTTTCTGCACATTTTTATTTTTTTCTCTAATTGTGATGGTGTAATTCTTTCTGGAAAACAGTTCCAAAAACAAACCAAAGACTTATCAAACAATTTCTTGAAGATAAAATCTTTCCATTATAACAGTGGGAAATTTAATGCTGTATTTTTTAAGATATTAATTGATAATGAATAATAATGAGTGATAATGACCAGTGAACTGATCCTTGCTCTCAGACTTCTGCATCAATGTGCTTTTACTAGTCCTTGGGTGTGATGTCATTGCAATGAGGAATATCACCTAAGCAACCTTATAATGCTAAAACATTTATAGCTGTATAGAATGAAACAGATGGGTCAGTATCTGGAAACTTTATTTGTCAGATATCGTCCATCTGTTTTTCTCTCTGTCTGCATGTTTTGCAGTAATACTCATTTTTAGGAAAGCAAGTCAGTATAATTCTACAGAATCAGTTTGATCTTCTGGGTTGTTTTTTGTTTGGGGTTTTTTTACAATTCAGTAATGGCTGGCAGGGAAACATAAAACCAACATTGATGATTCAGTCAAACAATCCTATCTCCATTCTATGAGAGGCAAAGTTATACTTCAGGGCAAAAGTAGTAGATGTTAACCCTTCTTATTAATTGGTTCTAACAATTGTGGCAGTTTCTCACGTGCAACAGACCTCCTAAATGAATGATAGAGACTATTTTTAAATGCCTTCTAAAACTGAAAGGATGATGTGTCATTTCAGAGTAAGTTCTAGGTTTTTTTGTAATGAGTAGCTATTAAAATCAATAAGTCTTTTGGCAGCTATCTGATTCTCTGGAAAGAGAGTCACAAAATGATTTGTAACAGGTATGTTATTTATGGAGAGTATATAAAGGCTTTGGTTGTAAAAATTAATTATAGGCTGAGAAACTGTATTTGCTTTCTGCTGCCTATCCTTAACTAACATAATGTCAATGCCATTGCTATCCATATTATTTCTTTCTCACAAGACCAAAATGCATTGGAACAGGCTGCCCAGGGAGGTGGTGGAGTCACTATCCCTAGAGATATTGAAAAGACACATAGATGAGCTGCTGAGGGACATGATGGGCTTGGTAGTGTTAGATTAGTGGTTGGACTCGATGATCTTAAAGGTCTTTTCCAACCATAATGATTCTATGATTTTAAAATGAAAACAAATGCCACTTAAAAGAGCATCATGATCAGAAAGAACAATGTCTAAAAAAAAAGTTATTAGAAGTCAAGAGAAGAAATGAGTGGCTGTGGTGGTTTAACCCTGGCTGAGTGCCAGGTGCCCACCAAGTCATTCTATCACTCCCCCTCCTAAACTGGACAAGGGAGAGAGAAATATAAGATATGGAAATATAAGATATAAAGATAAGGACAGGGAGATCACTCAGCAATTAGTGACTCGGCAATTAGCAAAACAGATTCAACTTGGGGATAAATAGTTTGATTTATTAATGAACAATTAGAACAGAGAAGGGAAATGAGAAACAAAATCTGAATCTTAAAACATCTCCCCCCTTCCCTCCCTTCTTTCTGGGTCTCCTCACCCCCAGCAGCTCAAGGGGAGGAGGAATGTGAATTATGGTCAGTTCATCAGACAGACTTTGTCTCTGCTTTGACTGAGCGAGGGGGCTCCTCACATTTCTCACTGCTACAGTGTGGGGTCCCTCACATGGGAGACAGTCCTTCACTAACTTCTTCAACATAGGTCCTTCCCATGGGCTCCAATTCTTCATTAATTTCTCTAGTGTGGGTCTCATCCACGAGGTGCAGCTTTTCACAAACTGCCCCAATGTGGGTATCATCCATGAGGGAAACAATCCTGGAGGAATAGACTGCTCCAGCTTGTGGGGACACAACTCCTGCCTGCAAACTTTGTTTCATGTGGGCTCGTCTTTCCATAAGTTCCCAGTTTCTGCCAGGAACTTGCTGCAGTGCAGGCTTTCTATGGGCTCACAGCTTCCTTCAGGCAGCCACTCACTCCAACATGGGGTCCTCCACGGGCTGCAGGTGCATCTCTGCTCCACTGTGGCCTCCATGGCTGCAAAGGGATAGCTGCCTCACTGTGGGCTGCACCACAGGTCACAGGGGGATCTTTCTTCCAGTGCCTGGGCACCTCCTCCATCTCCTTCTCCACTGACTTTGGTAGTGTTCTCACATTCTCACTCCCTTCTGCTGCTGTTGCAGTTTTACATCTGCACAGTAACTCCTTCCCTTTCTCAAATATGTTAATCACAGAGGTGTTACCTCTTTCACTAATTGGCTTGGCCTTGGCCAGCAGTGGGTTGATCTTAGAGTTGACTTGCTCTATCAGATACAGGGCCAGCATCTAGCAGCTCTTTTTTAAAGAAGCCACCTCTGTGGGCTCCCACTAATAAAATGCAGCCACACAAAACCACTACAGTGGTGCTCACAAATCGTACATGGAATCCAACATCAGGAAAGTCCATGATACCTATCTGTTCGCTATGCAGAAGTACCAATAGCAAAGTATTTATAGATCAGCATTTAGCTTTATAAGAGTTAGTAAAAACTAATAGCTGTAGATTACAGGCTGTCCAGATGGCTTGTCAAGTCTCCTTCTCTGGAGACATTCAAAACCCACTTGGAGGAGCTTCTGTATGACCTACTCTGGTCCTGCTCTGGCAGGGCAGTTGGACTAGATGATCTTATGAGGTCTCTTCCAACCTTTATGATTCTGCGATTCTGTGATTGGCTGCACGCATGAGATTCACAGTCTGGCTAATTACAGGGGTTATGAGTAAAGCAAAATGGAGAGTTTGAAAGAAAATAAGCTCCATTCTGAAATGAACTTCATCCTGATGCCTTTTGCAGCTCATCATACCATAACAACTCTGCTCTTCATAAAATCATAGAATGGTAGGGGTTGGAAGGGACCTTTAGAGATCATACAGTCCAACACCCCCTGCAGAAGATCAGGTCACACAGGAATGTGTCCAGGTGGGTCTTGAAGACTTCCAGGGAAAGAGACTCCATAACCTCCCTGGACACCCTGTGCCAGGGCTCCCTCACCCTCACAGTAAAATAGTTTTTTCTTATGTTTAAATGGAACATTTTGTGTTCCAGCTTCATCCCATTACCCCTTGTCCTGTTGCTAGATACATTAGAAAAAATGGATGTCCCAAATGCTTGACATTCACCATTTATATACTTACAAATATTAATGAGATCCCCCTTAGTCTTCTCTAGATTAAACAGCCCTGCTTCCCGCAGCCTTTCCTCATAAGGAAGATGCTTCAGTCCCCCCCATCTTGGTGGCCCTGCTCTGGACTCTCTCCAGAAGTTCCCAGTCCTTGAGCTGAGGAGCCTAGAACTGGACATAGGACCCCAGATGAGGCCTCACCAGGGCAGAGTAGGGGGAGAGCAGAACCTCCCTCAATCTGCTGGCCACACTCTTTTTATGCATCCCAGGATGCCATTGGTCTTCTTGGCCACGAGAGCGCATTGCTGGCTCATGGTTAGTTTGTTGTTAATCACGACTCCCAGGTCTCTCTCTGCAGAGCTGTTCTCTAGCAGGTCAATTCTCAGCCTGTGCTGGTGCATGGGGTTCTTCCTTCCCAGATGCAGGACTCTGCACGTGTCCTTGTCGAACCTCATGAAGTTCCTCTCTGCCCAACTCTCAAGCCAGTTGAGATCCTGCCAAATGGCAGCACAGCCTTCTGGGGAATCAGCCAGTCCTCCCAGCTTGGTGTCATCAGAGAACTTGCTGAGGGTACACTCTGTCCCCTCATCCAGGTCATTGATGAAGAAGTTCAATAAGACTGGCCCCAGAACCAATCACTGTGTGACCCCACTGGCCACAGGCCTCCAACTTGATTCTGTGCCATTGATCACCACCCTCTGGGCTCTGTCATTCAGCCAGTTCTTGATCCACCTCACTGTCCACTCTTGGTACACTGCCTGAGCTTTCTGGATGAGGATGTTATGGGAGACAGTGTCAAAAGCCTTGCTGAAGTCAAGGTAGATGACATCCACTGTTCTCCCCTCATCTAGTCAGACAGTTATGCCCTCATAGAAGGCTATCAGGATTTTTTGGTCAAACAGAATTTCCCCTTGTTGAATCCGTGTTGACTTCCCCAATAACCATTTTTTCCTTCGTGTGTTTAGTGACAACATTCAGGATGAGTTGTTCCATCACTTTTCCGGTGATGGAGGTGAGGCTCACCAGCATCCTCGGTCATCAGGGCAACCCCCGTGTTGAGCAGTGTGCCCACATTGCCCCTAAACTTCCTTTTGCTGCTGATGTACCTGAAAAAAAAAAACCCTTCTTATTTTCCTTAACTTTTCTGGCTAGGTTTAATTCTAAAAAGGTTTTAGCCCTTGACTCTTGCCTCTTCAGGATACAATTATCATATTTACCCTCTCTTTGTAACCTAGTATCTGGTCTATCCTATTCTCTCTCCATTCCTTTCATTATTCTTTCTTTCTTTCCCCCTTTAAATTTACAGGATTACTTCCTGACCTGCACTTATCTTCATCAGCTAGCATATGAACCTTTAAACTTTTACTCAGTGACCCTAGTAACAGCAGATCTCACAAGAATAGCTTTCTATCCGTGTTAGACTCTTCCTTTTCTTCATGTCTCCTTTGATCTTGCATTCTGTCCCCTGCTTCAACATCGATTCCTAGTTACATATCTCATTTCTTTATCTCTTGTCTTTCTTTATCTTTTCTTTTGCCAACCCCTTCTCTAATAACTGCTTTGGACAAACACAGTCCTGGAACAAGGACATCTACTGCTCCTCCTGACATGAGTCCAAATCACAGACCCTAAAATGGGTTAATTCTTTGACTGCTGTGATTCACACATTCCAACTTGTCCTAAGTGCTGTGTCTGATTAGTCTCTCTATCCTTTAAATATATTTTTTAATGTTTATTTACTTTATTCTTTGATTACAGTCCTATTAAGAACATAGGACAGAGTGGCACAGGTCATGAAATTCATTCCTCCTGCCTTTTGCAGGCAAGTTTGTCATGTAGCTACTTTAATAAATCTTCCAAGCTCTACTTTAAAATCAATTAAATTTTCTGCCTCTGCTTTCCTAACAGAAGGCTGTTTCTACATCTAGTGATTGTAAACCATCTTCCAGTTTTCCAGCCCATACTGACTTGTATCTTGCTTATGCTCATTTCCTTTCACAACAATTCCATCCATTAACATCCCCGATATGCTTAGAACTGCCTCACATTATATTTTCCTAGGTTAAATCAAACCCTTGTAATCTATGTGTCTCAGATAAGCTTCAAATTCCCCAGAGATCTCTTCTCTTCACTGGAAGTATTCTATCTGATTCTAGGCCTTATGTATCCTAGGCATTACTTGCTTATTTCACAGCTGCATCACTCTGGTGACTCAAATGTGCCTTGTGACTCATTGGCTTCCCCACAGGAGTTTCAGGTTATACTCTTTATTGTTGATTCTCATAAGAAACTGTTGCTGTTAGTTCTTCTGTGCGTGACCTTGTGTCTTGTGGTATTTAGTATCTTCTAATTTTCTATAGCTCAGTCATCAAGAATAAAAATTGTATAAATTCAAAATGTATAGATGCATACATGAATGTATAAATTTATAACTTGGTCTTCCTCAATCTTATTTTATCAGAAAAACTCAGAAAAGCCCCTTTCATTTTTATGCAAAGGTCATGAAAATATTAAGTGATATTGGTTCCCAGATGAGTCTTTACCCAATTCTACTCACATCCTTCTTTCTGCCCAGCAGTTCTCACCTCAATACACACAGTCATTACTGCCTCTTCAGCCAGTGCTATATCTAAAAAGCTATATCTATCTCCATTTCATCCAGCTTGTCATGGGCCTGCGTGCACTCATGGGCTGTGCAGCCTCTTCTCCCCACTCCCATGGGTTTGGTTGCCTGTGCTCAAGGCCACCTCTGATTTGGCACAGCCATGTAACCGTGTGTCAGGCAGTGGTGACATATTTGATGTGAGGAAGATCTTGGAGAAACCTTGTTGGTGACTCCTTGTTAAGCTCAAGTCCTTGTCCTCAGTCTTTCCCTGCACTACAGTGCAGCTATGCCTGTGCCTTGCTTTGCACCTCACTGATCCTGACCTTGATTTACAGACTTCCTGGTGTGACCTCAGATCTATCTCCTCACTCTGAACCTGTCTGAACTCTGGATTGATCCTGGGTATCATCCCTAGACTTGTTCTTCCTGTATTTGAGTACTGCAGGATCAAACCCTGTTAGTGAGGCTGCTGCCCTACCTACTTCAATGTTGTCTTCTTCCTATCTGCCTTCCCTTCCAGAGCAACCCCTTCTTGCTACTTCTGGACATAGCTCAGTTTTATAATATGAAATTATTTCCTCTCGTTCAGATGTGAAAAATATTGTTAATGTAGTAAATCAGTAGGTTATCCTGACATACCTTGCCTCTCTGTGTCCCCAAACTATGACAGTTTACAGGTCTGGTGTACAGTTAGAGAGATGTCAAAGTTTGCTCTGATTGGTGATTAGATACCTAGGTACAACAACAGCCAGCTGACCTGAAACTAGGTTGCATTCTTACAATGCCATCTCATGTTAAAGACCACCCAGGCTTAACAGCAGGAAAAACCAATTCGAAGAAAAGGTCAGGTAAATAACCTATGTTGGTTTTAATATTGGTGTCATATTAATATCTGGGGAAGCAATGACTCCTGCATCCAGTCTGCTGTTGATCTTAGTAATTCTCAAGTCATGAAGATATCTTGCAGGTACCTAAAAAGAGGATAACATACTGAAACAGACACTTGAAAAGTTGTAGCTTTTGGTTTTGAAACTTAATAGCAACCTGAGAATCCCAGAATCATTATGGTTGGAAAAGACCTTTAAGAACATTGAGTCCAACCACTAACCTCACACTGCCAGGCCCATCATTAAACTAAACCTTATCCCTCAGCACCTCATCTATGCATCTTTTGAATGTCTCCAGAGATGGTGACCCACCTCCCTGGGCAGCCCATTCTACCCTCTCGGTGAAAAAGTTCTTCCTAATGTCGAATCTAAACCTCCCAAAGGCAATAAATTCTGATGCACAGAAAAAAACTGGCAACTATAAGAGTGCATTTGACTCACCATTACATATGGATAGAAAAGTTTTTAAGATAGTTTAGAACATAAAGTTGAAAGTATATCCTGTTTCAGCCCTAGTAAGTGATAAAACCATATTTGAGCCCACTACCTAAAATCCGAGACCTTCATTACATAAAGCAGCAGAGGATCTTACCTTCAGGTCTCACTTTCAGATTCTACAATCAGCTTTTGCAGTGTTACCTCAAACTCACCTGCAGCAAGACCTGGGAAGAATTTCTCCACCTGGGGGAGTATGTAACTCCTGCTAGTATGATTTATATGCAGCAGCTGCTATTCTTGACCTAATTGAGTTAATAAAGTGTTTTTAGAACCAAAGTGGTATAAATGTAGTCGAAATTCTCAGCTATGAAACTGGCATTGAATTCTTCAAGTTACAGGCATATACTTGGGGTGAAGTGGTTTCATTTTATTTGTTGCACTTAACAATTCACTAGCTTCTTTTTCTAGCACATATGCAGTCAATTTCTTTTTCAATGAAGAGGGAGACACAGCTGGGAGAAATTAACAACCGTTACTGCTTGTATGGAAACACTTTATGGACTAAATACTGATAGTAATATAACTGTGGGTAGTGCCTTAAACACCATCTCCCTCTCTGTTCCTCACAGCTCACTGGCTATGTATACTTCCACAACAATGCAAATAATTTACAAGATGGAAATCACCAAGATGAACCTTGAACTTGGCATTCCCAGTAAGAAGTACAGAAGGCCACTACCATTTCTTGGCAAAAGAACTGGCATGTTTTCCTTTGACTTATGAATGACGAATAGCTGAGCTCTATAAGAGCACAATTGTTGCTGCCCTGTACTAGGGAATGGTTTTTAAATGGTTGCAGAAGTGATGAGCGTCTGCTTGCAGGGATCCCAGCAGCAGAGCCCAGGCCATTTGGGGTGAAACTGCAAAAGTGAGCAGACATTATGAAGAGAAAGAATGAGTCTACTTAGGGTGGCATGATAACGAGAGAAACAAGTGGGCTATGTTGCTGGATGTAACAGTGTATTATATGCAAAATGCTGTGTTTCTTGAATTTGGATTTGGAGTAGCAAACAAATTTACCAACTGAAAATGCTGTGGTTCAAGAGCTAAAACAGACAATTGTACCAAACTCAGGCTTGCACACACTTAGCCCCAGCCCTGCTCAATGCTGACTTCAGCAAGTAAAGATGTGTTTTTGTGTGTAGATGCTGAAGTACTTGAGAAATACATATAATTGCTTCATCTCTATGTAAAATACAACATCCATTCACTTCGAAGGGCGGTATTACAACATCTGTGAAGATGCAGGGTGATCATGCAAGTTTGAAGCAGGCTGACAGTGCAATCTCAATTTTTGCCTTTGTGCAGATATACTGTAAGTTCAGCTCAGCTCTCTTATGTCTAACAGTCTATTATGTAGCTTCTCAGTAAGCCTATATGTAGGTTGGAATCCTTCCTGTTCACTTCCTTCATCAACATTGGTTTTTATTGTGTTTTATAAAGTATTTTTGTGATTTAGGGAAACTATGCAATATATTTTAATTAGCATTTCATTTTAACGCAAAGTTATTTTTTACTTTATGCAGTAATTTGGTTTTTTTCTTGTCGTTTGTGGCTAGGGCTGGGGCTGGCATCCCACTGCCCGACACAGCAGGAAACGGGCTTATTTGCAGTTTCAATTTTCCGATTGCCTCCCCAAAAACTCTTTGGGACTTTTAAAAGTTTGGGTTGTTTTTCTTCCCCTGCAGCACAAGTGTTTCTGTTTCTCACGGTCAGGGCTTCATCTTGCCCGTATGGAGCCATCGGGCGCCAGGAGGGCACGTGCCTCCTTCCTTGCGCGGCTGGCGCCGAGGAGCGAGACGTTCTCTCTCCCGGCGCTCACCTGCCCGCTCCCAAAGGACGGGACTCGGTCGGCTACACGCCCGGCCCCGGTAAGCCCGGCCAGCCACACACCGCAACCTCAGTCCGCTCCTTCGGCCGTAGGTCCCGTCTCGGGGAACTCACGACCGCTCGCGTCTCGCCGCCTGCCCTCAGCGTCGCGTCCCGGCGCGGCTGGGCGGAGAGCGGCGGGGCGGGGCGGGAGGGGTGTGTCCTGCTCCCTGGCCGGGGCACCGGGGGCTTCTCTCCTGTGTCGGGCGGTGGCGGCTCACTCGCCTGGCTGGCCCGTGCCGGGAGGGCTGAGCTGCTCGGCTCACCGGGAGCCATGGCATGGGAAAGTTTGCCGCTCCTTCTGCTCCTGGCGGCGCTCGGCAGCCGAGGCCAGTCGCCGCCGCCGCCGCAAAGAGGTACGGGGAAGCGGAGAGCCCGTGCTTCGCTCGTCCTGGCCAGGGTTGCGGGGGACGCAGATGGGGAGACGACCTTGGCACCGTTTCGTTAGCCCTTGTGGTGACGGGAGGGCCGGGAGGGACCGGGTCAGAGCTCGACAAGTAAACCCCCGCCTGACTCGGCCGGGGAGGGCGGCCGGGGCTGGCACGTCAGCCGGGTCGAGGAGGGCTTCTATGGAGCCGCGAGCGCAGCCCTTTAGCCGGGGCCGAGCGCTCGCACGGCCCCGAGCGGCGGCCGCACCGCGTCCCGCGCGGCGCCGCGGTCCCCGTTCGGCAGCCGTCCCGCACGCTCTGCGCCCCGCGTCAGCTCCCGCACGCGCGCGTTCGCCGACAGGCAACGTGACGGGCCGGCGCGCGGCAGATGGGCTGCGTCGTGACTGAACGCGGAGGGGCGAATCACAGTCGTGATGGTTGAGGGACGATGGGACGACGTGTCGCGGTTCCCGAAGCTCCGCATAACCTTTGCAGGCTGATCTGTGGGCAGCCCTCTCCCCTCTTGGCAGCTCTGTGAGGAGAGGGAGCTTGACCGGCCGTATGAGAGCAAATGCGGACTGCTTTTACCTAAAGGTGACTATTTGGTGCACTTAACCAGTAACGGTATTAAAAACTAACCGTGACCGGAATAGGAACTCCCTGCACGAGTAGTCAATGCCCTACACATACAGTCATGTTCCACTACCCTTATGTATGGATGTGTTGATACTAAGGGATTTCGTGTTTGTTTGCGTTTTCAATTAGTGTTATGTAGCAAAATCAAAAAAAAAGAGAGTGATGTACAGATGTGGGAGAAATAAACTTCATTAACCTTATCACCTCTCATAGGAAATCCTTAAAACTGTTCTTCACCTCACAGTATTCCTTCTGGTGACTGCACTGGCTGCTCTTTATGTTTTTTAGCCTTGCTAAGAAGAATTCAGTAAGGATGGATGTATTAAAATAATACTAATTAAAGCCACTGGAATCACAGCTAGCTTCTTTTGACCTTGCTGTCACACTATAAGCTGAACACTTTGGATTAGGAATTTTTAGGTTTTAGTATTTACTTTAGAAAACGTGACGCACTGCCACTTCATGAAGAAAGTGTTGCAAGCAGCTGACACCACCTTAATACTGATTGTACCATGTGAGGATAAACAACAGTTGATCAAATATCTCTATAATAAAAAAACTCATCCAACGTTTGACAGTGTTTAGGTAATGACTTACAGGTAAACACTGAAGACTGAGATTTTAAAAGAAGAGCATTTAAGATATAGTACATTATGCATTTTCCTCTTGCTTTTTTTTTTTTTTTTTTTTTTTTAGTTTTCTTTTCCCCTCTACGAGATAATTCATTTTTTTTTTCAGCTAGAAAAATACTAATTTGCCATTGCTTTTAATATTCCTCACACTCACCCACATACATGCATACAGACACTTTTGGAAAACGTCGTTCACTTTCTCTTGAGGTTTTTGACCTCTACAGTGAAGGGAAATTAATCTTCCTTTTAAATTAGAAGTGAGTGTCTTGAGTGTTCATCTGCTGAATCATTGATATTATAACTGGATTCTGGTTATTCCATGAGAAGCACTAGGCTTTTAATTACATGTTAATAATATGGTGATGGGACCTTGTGAACCTCACAGTTGGTTTCAAATGCTGGACTGACAGATTGTTAAGCCATTTGCCGTCTTCTCAATTTCTTTCTAAGATCTGTTAGAGCTGCTAGGAGGTGCTAGCACTATGTAGATAACACTATGTTGCCTAGGCAAAGGGGTAATGGACTCTCTAATGCAAAAAAGTTTGAAAACCCTGACTTCACTGAAGTCCTTGGGGGTTTTTAAAGTGTGCAAGAATGTTACCAGTCCCACTGTTTATAACGTTAGATTTAAAACTTTTACTTTTCCACTTTATAGTTATTTGGTAAGAAAAATAATGTTGGAGGGTATTTCTAATTGTTAGCACAAGTGGGATGTCTGCAGAGAAAATTATGTAATAGAGCTGCAATGCTTTGAAAAAAACAGTATTTGAGACATCACAGTGAATTCCCATGTTGCCTTTCAGAACAGAACAGTTCAAGAACATTTTGCACCTCAAAGAAGGGAACAGTCTGTAATTCTGGTTGTGTTGGGGTTTTTTTTGTGTTTAGTTTTTTTCTTTTTTTAAGTTGGTAGAAGAGTTCCTACGGTCAGAAACCTGGAGTTAATTTATCTTTTTTTTTTTTTTTCCCCAGCTGCACATGTTATTTATTCTTCTGTTGTCTGAACACTCAGTAGTCATGTAGAATTTATCATTAAATAGAAGAATCATAATCAGAAAGGCATGTGCATTCTGTAACAGTGTTTCTTAAAGGTATGCGTAACTTGAAGTTAAGGGGAACTTACTGAAGTGCTATATAATGTTCCTTTTGAATCTTGAAGCTCAGTTCATCCTCTTTCCTATGAAATGTGAGAGAAAATAGTAGCAGTTTAGAAAGAAATAAAAAACTTGCTTTTGATCTTGGAGAATTCATCCTTTTATTATAAGGTCTAAGTATCTATCACTAGAGAACTGAAGCTATGTAGCTATGAGAGGTGTGAATAGTAGGGTCAGAGCTAAGAAACACCCACTGCACAGTAACTTGATCGGTGGTGTCAGCTGTTGACGTCAGTGGAGATCACTTGTGGAGCACAGGTGTTCCTTAGCATATCACAAATCGGAAATGTAAGTTGACTCCAAGAAGTGATGTATATAGGATGCTTAGAAAGTCAAAATGAAGTTTCTCACTTGAAAGGTGAATGTCAGCCTAGTGTTAGCAGAATGTGACTGGTGCCAGCCCGTTATGGATGGTGGCAAGTCGTTCAATTTTTTTAAGTCTGTCCATAGGTTACATTTGTTAAATGAGTATTCAGGGTTCAGTTCAAAACTGTTCTCTCTGAGTTACCTCGTGGAAATGAGAAAAAGTTACAAGATTCCATCCCACATATGTATGTGTGTGCATATTGTGCTCTGAAAGGCCAAAAGAGAAGGATAATGGGATATAATTTTAATATTTCACGTAGAAAGATTAAAGAATGCTGCATGAATTTAGGTTCTTTGTTTCTACAGACAAAAAACTCAGATGCTTTGTTAACATAACCTGGTAGAGCAAAAGTGAACTCTTCTGTTTCTTTGGCTTAAGGTCAGTTTTCAAAGATGACCAGCCACCTGCAAGCTGTAATCTTCATATAGAGAGCATTTCCATCATGGTCAATGGCATTCAAAATCCATTCAAAAGATCTGCTGACTCTGTTTGGAGAATGGTGCTTGTAAATGATTTAGTTTGTATCGGAAAGAATTATGTTGGTAAATGTACTTTCTACTTTCCCAAGAGAAAAAGACTTAGGTGATTCCTCTGTTGATCAGCTTATTCTCACCTAAATAAATTTTAAAGAAGTATTCCAATATCAACCAAATCTGATAGCAGTGTGAAATCTTCAGGATAATCAGTGAAAATCAATGGCTATTTGGGAGAAAGAGCCCCAAAGTACTTTCTTTTCTGTGAGAAGAAGGGTAAAATTTAGTCATTATCTAATCCATTCTGTCTGGTTAATCAATGTATGCAGGGCTCTGGCTTCAAGAATGTGAAGGAGATGATGTCTGTTGTGAATAGGGTAGATGTCTTACAATGTGTAATTCTGTGTATATATATATATATTTTTAAAAGATTTTATAACAGGTAACACGTCTTTCACTGAAGTTGTGCGGCAATATAGTACATCCGGTGTGTGCCCTTTTTATATACTATTTTTTTTTCCAGATAAACTTTTGGTGATATGGAAATTAAGATTTTTTTTTCTATTTTCCTTTTTAAATGTATTTATAAAGTTTTAAATGTAGGATTACAAGATCAGTTTCAGAAACTCTCTGAATTACTTACTGCTGCTGGATCAACAGGGATTAATAAAAAATGTTGGGAAATGCTACTTTCAAAAATATATTGTGAAAGCCCAGAACTTTTTACTTCAAAGTTGTCCATATTTTTATAGTTTAATTCTTTTCTTACAGTTTAATAAGTGGTTGAGAAAATTAAAGCAGAGAGTATTAAGATATGTTTCAAGTTTAAAATGAGGGAAAGGAAAATGTAGTACGGGCTCACCTAACGTATTAGAAAGAAGTAGAATTGCATACACTGACTGGAGACATGAATTTGTGTGTTTTTTGTGTGCATGCTTTAACTTTAAATATGCACAGCCAAACTCAATGAGGTAGGTCTTGTACAAGAACACGTCAGTTTCTCCAAGCAACAAATAAAAACAAGAGATGCACTTCATGTTTAAAACCCTTATTATTATTTTTTCCTCCTACAAGTTTTTTATAGGAGTCTTTCTTATTAGGCTTGAAAATCTGAAGTCAGAACAGTGGTTCTCTAGCCTGTTCCAAAAACCTGCTGCTTTAAAATAATACAGCAAACAATCATTTTTTAATTAATTCAGGCTGGAGGAAGAAATCCACCCACACATGTTCTAATTTCTTATCCATCTACTACTTGGCCTGTCAGTTTTTGGAGATTATGATATTTTGGAATAAGAATCAGGATGAATTCCTGGTGCAGGGTTCCTTTTTTTGTTGTTTTTTCCACCTGAAGTCCAAACTCTATATTTGAAGGTCAGGAATGGTGACAGGACATGAATACATACAAACAGGAACCAGTGTGCATACCTGATTATCTCTTTTTCTTTCCCAACTTTTTATTTAGATAATAAGCCCTTAATTGTTGGATATTTTTCTCCTGAATGAGAACTCTGTCTAGAAAATCTGAGAGCTCACATGTCATGCACTAACAACTCAGGCAACACTTAAAATAATGCAGACCAAATTTTGCTTACAAATTTAAAATACAGACAAATATGTTAAATTTTCTGAACTTTGTATTGACTCCATCCATGTCTTTGAAACAGGAATGAGAGTTCCTTGAAGTCTGCCAATAAAGCTGGTTCATTAGCTGACTCCTGCTCAGCACTGCATGTAATTTATTGCCTTGTACAGCTACTGTAATTGATAGCCAATTCCTAGTTAATGCTTTTCTGCATTTTTGAGTAATCCTCAGTCCAAAAATGTAGATAAGAGAGATACCAGAGACAATGATTTTGGACCATTTCTGTACCATGGATAAGTAGACATTAGACCTATTTTTTTTTTTTTGTCAATTTTTTTTAATAGATGATGAGATTTCTAGAAAAAATGTGTGTGATTTTTTTGCTCTGAGACATAAAGATCTCTCGGGAGTCTTGCAAAACTCAAAACAAATAGCTGTTACTACCCTCATTTTTTTTTTTTCAGCAGTTTGGTCTCCATTAGTTACACCTTAGCATCACAAGGATTTTCCTAAGACTCTGCTCCCTGCCAGATTCCTCTAGCAGACATTAGCTTTGAATCAGACCTTGTAATAACATTAGACTGTAAAGCAGCTGTAGCAGTATTATGCCAGGGAAGTCTTGTGAAACCTCAGGAAGAATAATGAACATTCCTATGGAGTGGATTATCCAAATACCATTACAATGCCTTGTTCTGTCCCAACTGACACGTATATCTACTACTATTATAATTCATGGATTTAAGATGGAATAAAGAAGAAAAATGCCCCAAAGTGAACAAAATAGGATGTAAAAAAAGGCTTCTTTTTTTTTTTTTTTTTTTTTTTTTTTATAAATGGCAAATCTTGTCATTCTTCACCTACCCCTATGAGTGGGACCCTTCTTTGAGGTTAATTAGAAAGAAGCAGTGGAATTCTTCATCAGATAAGTTTGGAAAATGCCTCTAAACATATTATATGTTTCCTATTGCTGCAGGAAGATAGAGCAAAGCTCAGGGTTGGAAATTAGAATCCTAGAGATGCAAGAGGAAGAAATCAGAAGCACCGGTTTTTCTACACAGTTCCAGTGAGAGTAAGAGTTGGTTTAGGATTTATTGGGGATTTCCACATATACACCAGCTCCTCAGATGAACCCTGGGACTTCAAAATGCCACTTTTACTCAGGCTACCTTTAGGTTTTGATGGAAGATACTGAAAATGGCAATGTATTCCTCTGTTTATGCTGGCCACTCAACAGCCTGTCATTTTGTTTCGCAGAAACATCTGAATAATCTCTATTATAGGGAAATGCATTAATGTATTAACTTTCTTGTAGTATATACTACACTGAGAATACAGAAGTACTGCTGTGCATTTGCTGCTGAATGTCTGGGAGGAGGAAAATGTAAATAGCATTCTTTGTACATACTACTATGTTTCTAAATATGTATGATTCCTCTGACAGCCACAGCACTCAATGAAACAAGAAGAAATCTATGTCTTTTAAAGAATGCGAAGTAATGTAAATGAAAGAGAAAATGTTTTGAATTTGATATTTGAAACTGCCAGGAATTGAACATATATATTTGTGGAAATTCCAGAGCTGGTGATTTGAGTATGATGCAGTTGCATGTCTGATTAGGTTGTGTGAATTAGACATGGATCTTTTGTAGTGGCAATTGCAGAGCACTGGAAATACACTTCGTATTTTTAACTTTGAACCATCATTGACAATACTGAATTTGTCAATATTACCTGAAAAAAAAATTCTTGGTACCATTTCATGGCTGTGGATAATGTTGTAGTCAGCTTTTGTGACAGCTGTGGAAAAAACCCAGTCATCGATATAAGAATTTCACTTCACAGTACATAGCATAAACCAGACTATTTCTCATTGGCTTTTGATTTTTTGTATAACTGGAGGATATTTTCTTTTAATCATTCCTTTTTGAAGAAGAATGAGTCCTAACACAAAAAGATTTTCTTTACCATGTGGAAAAAACCCTGTACATTTAATTAAAAAAATATATTTGTAATATGCACACTGAATACTTCTCTTAAGCACAGCGTCTTTCTACAGCTGGGCACAGCCTTCTGGATTAGTTCCATTGTATTAAGATTGTGTGTTGGGTCTGTGGGTGGGTTTAGGTCTGTATAAGTGTGCTTCTGCCTTACAGTTACTCTTGGTATGCTTATATCGTAAATATAGCAAATATTTTCTAAATTCAGAGTAGGTGGGAAGCTTTTACATGCATACCTTATAATTATTGATTATGCATGCAGCTTCAGTTTCCTCCCCCAGCTGCAGCTTTCACATGGAGAATAAAGCAGCCATTTGCCAGCAAAATTAATAGTTAAATGCTCGTATCAACTTCATAGCTTGTTAACTAGAGGGGGAAATTCACTGAATCTGCTTGCCGTATTGGAACATGTTGTTTAAAAATGACTTTGAAGATCATAGTTTAATTGGTGAAAGAACTTTAGTGGCACAGAAAGATAACAGGAAAAACAACAATCATCGTCATCATCATTATCACCAAGAGCCTGTGTCAGTTCTTGGGGACATTAACACTGTCTCAGAAGAATAAAGTGGAACTCAAGTTGTTGCTCTGAGTCATTTGTCTATTCTTTGAAGATATACCTCACCCTTCGGTCTATATTGTTTTGATCTAAACAGCAGATACAGAAGAATAGGAATGTGGATTTATGAAGTTATCAAGTATACTATCAGTATACCATTTGAGGTTGGCAAGAAAATGTTTGTGGAACCAGGTTAGATATAACTTGGTTAAGGCTGATGGGCTGTATGGGAAATAGGTATTTGAGATTTGTGGAAGGATTTAAAGAACTTGGTGTGAAAGTGCTGATAATGACATTATATAACCAATATGGGTTATTGGTGCTGAGAGACATGGCTTAGTGATGGGCTTAGTAGTGCTAGGATATTGGTTGGACTTGATCTTAAAGGCTGTGGTAGTTTGACCCTGGCTGGATGCCAGGCACCCACCATGCCACTTGATCACCCACCTCCTCAGCAAGCCAGAGAAGGGGAGAAAATAAGACAAATGTCTCGTGGGTTAAGATAAAAGCAGTTTAATATAGAGATAGCAAAGCCGCGCGTGCGCAAGAAGCAAAGCAAAGCAGATAAAGCTGTTACTCTCTACTTCCCATCAGCAGCGATGTCCGGCCACCTCCCGAGAAGCAGGGCTTCAGTACGCGTGACGGTTGCTTTTGGAAGGCCCAGAATGAATCTTGCCTCCCCCTCCTGCTCCTCTCCCCCAGTTTATATTACTGAGCTGACGTCATATGGTATGGAATATCTCCTTGGTCAGCCTGGGTCAGCTGTCCCAGCGATGGTCCCTCCCAAGATCGTGCCCACCCACCGCTGTTGGTGAAGGTGGGGGAAGGAATGCTGGAGGGACAGCCTTGATGTTATGCAAGTGGTAGTCATAATATTGATATCAACAACAAGCACAGCACTTCAAGAGCTACTGTGGAAAATCACTACCATCCCAGACCCACTACAAAGGTCTTTTCCAACCAAAATGATCCTGTGATTCCATGATTGAATTGTGGAGCATTTTATATGAACAGCCTCATTAGAGGGGAAATGGAAGCTTACAAATATTTATGTTAAAAAAACTCCTCACAAAGTGAACTTGTAACTGTGGATTTAGAACTGGACATAGTTATAGACCCGACAAAGAATAGAATTAGTAAATATATGGATAAATATGTTGTGCTGGCAAGAACCAGAGTGGCTTTTGTATGTTTATGTGTAGCTAAACCTTCAAAGAATTTGTGTTAGTCACATCAATAAGGGTGACTGTGGCAGACTTGGGTTTTCAGAAGAACATTTGAGAATATGCCTGTGCATCTTAAACTATGGTATCATAGAAAAAAAGCTAAGAACTCAATTTATGGAAGAATGCACAAAGGTTTTATCGAGGTATGAGATGCCTGTCTGGGATTGAATTAGTCTTAAATTGAATTGATAGGTGTGAACATTAGTTATATCGGAAGCTATTCAGTAATTTGTTGTAGTAGTAGTAGTGTTCTGCAGATCCTCCTTCCTTCAATTAATGTGCAACATTCAGTTAAAGAAGATGCAGCCGGTTTCTTATGGCTCAGTTATTAAAGATCCAGTAAGTATCTTCCTATCTAACTGTTAGCTGCTCTGAGAACTCAGGAATTCCAATTCTACAGATTATATTTATACACCATGATTTTTCATTTGTCTCTCTCCATCTCTATGGGAGATGGGATAATTCATAGGCAGACTACATAAAAACCGGTGAAATCTGTTACAGCTCAAGTGTAAGCTCTGCTTTTACTCTTCAACCTTAGTTCTGTGCATTTGTGAAACAAACCAGTTGCATGGTTCTCATGCAAGAAATTTTCATTGTCTCACTTTTCCTTCATTTTTGTTGCAAATATTTTCGTAGGAAGACTTATGCCTGGAAACAGAAATATTCATAACACAAAGAATTCTACCACACAGGCTGTTAGAATAAATTAGGAAAAGTAAGGGTTAAACAGTTTTGATATATGTTGTTACCCTAACTTGTTGGTAAATGCAGAGTGAAAAAGAAATCTACTATAACATACATAATGTGGACTTTAACTACTACCTCTCTTCCTCTGTTATTACCAGTCTTTATTTATGTTTATATGTTGCTGTTATGACAACAGAGATTTTTCTTCCCAGTAACTGTTGCATGGGCTGTCAGTTTTGTGCAAAAGAAGCCGAGTGGCTGAGTAGCGTATGCTTAAGAGTATTTGCCCCCCCACAGAGTCAAAAGGAGCATTTATTCTGTTCAGGTGTGTGACTTTAAACATGGTGTGTGAAGGGCACTGTTTTAGACTTTTTGTCACATAGAACAGAGTTGTTTTTAGGAATTAGAAGGAATTTTGGATACATGGTATGAAAAGAAATATTTCCAATTAATTGAAAATCCACTGATGAATTAATCCATGAATCGATCTAAGTACCTCTGTAATACATTTAGTTTCCAATTAAGTCAATGTTATTAAGACAATCTAGAATGAAATGAAATTACTCTGCTCAATCTCATTCATAAACTCAAGTAATTATTAAATTTAATGTTAAAAGCCATTATATTCTGCACAGCAGACCTTTAAGTCTCTTCTTTAATTTGTTTAAAAATGTAGCATCTATCTACAGCATTAAAGTTCTTGTACAATGATTATCTAGAAGTGAAAGAGAACTTACGTATTCTCTGCCAAACCAAATCCACGAAGTCCAAGGAAATAATTTTCTCTTGTTCACTAGTTGGTTTTTCATTATGCCTGTTAGTTGAAATATCTGAATAAAAAAACCTAGTGTCATGAGGTGTGTACTTATTTTAGCATGAAAGTTAGATTTGTTTGAATTATTGAATCATGGAATTGTTTCGTTTGGAAAAATACTTTGAGATCGAGTCCAACCACTAACCTGTCACTGCCAAGTCCACCACTAAGCCATCTCCCTAAGTGCTACATCTACACATCTTTAAATACCTCCAGAGTATTGAAGTTACAGTGAAATTCTATTGAATTCATCATGGCAAGAATTTCATTCCCAGTCCTTATAAAAAGAGAATATAACCCAGAAAACAATACTGTGTTCTGTCTTAATGTTCTGCTAAATGTAAGTGTGTGTAGGTGGTTTGTATCCATAATTATGGAAAAAATAAGAGGAGTGAGAGGGTCCTAAGGGCTATCAGAATGAAAAGTTAAACTGAAGCCTTACCTGTAGTTGAAAACTAGAGAGTGAGTTACTATAGGCAGCTATTGAGAAACATTTAGTGTTGTTTCATGTTTAAATGAGGTTTAGTTTCGATTCATCTTTGTATCAGTTCCCTTGGCTTTATAATGTTAACTAGAAAATTAACAAAACCAATAAGCCTTTCATATAATCTAATTGTGGAAATGTCATGCAAGGGGAAGTTCTTTAAAATGACATACATAGATGCATAGTAATATTTTCTATTAGGAATTAAACTTTTCTGTGTCCAAGCTGAGACGTTTTCACTTCATCATCTGAGCTGAAGAAACAGCTGTTCTAAATCTGTGAGGATCAAAATATTGATTGTCGTGTCACCAAACAGTAGTTCAAAATCCCACTTTTCTGTTTCATGATCATTAATCACTCCCTCATGTGCACTTAGGAGTGTATGTGTGCTTTATGAAAAACTTAACCAGTGGTGATTTAAAATAGGTATATAATTCTTCATGGACAAATAATTATTATAATAGTGCAAAGAAATGTCAGCAAGGGATTCAGCCTTTATTGGACTATTATATTGTCTTAACAAGTAAGCTTAAGGTTTTAGAGGCGTATTCTAAAATAATTTATTTTTATTAGCAAAGCTTGTTTTATTTGGCATCTTACTTTAGATTTTCAGGTGGATTTAATGTATAAGAGTGTATTTAGGCTTATTTGACCTAATGAGATTTTAAGATATGATGCTTCTCAGCCTTAGTTTCCACTAGGAAATGTAATTGTTGTGAAAGAAAATGAATGTATTTGTTTAAAATAATGTAGTCAATCGTTGATTTTTTTTTTTTTTTTTTTAAATTAACAAATGCAAGCTGTTTTCTTCCATAATATCTGTGCAGCTTTGTTCTAAAACAAACTCAGAAATTTTAACCTATTTTTACTCTAGTTATTGTTAGGACATGTTGTATTTTACTGAAATCTTTCATATTATTAACTCAATTTTTGTCCCAGTGTGCTTTACCATACACCGGAGGACTTTGATTTCAGCACAATATATGTTGTTCTACTGACAATGCAACATATATAATGTTTAGAATGACTTCATATTACTAAGATACATTAAAATTTCAACTGAATTAATTAGCTAGGACTTTGGAAATTTGGGGACAGTTTTGAGTGAATCTGTACTTTTAGTGCTAGGCTATGGATATAGGTCTGAAATATAGACCATGCAGTTTAAAACTGACAGATTGGCTGCTAGGCATGGCCTAGCTGTGGCAATGCAGACTGATATATTGTAAAGAGAAACACATAAGGACATTGTAGCTATTCTCAGGTACTTGGCTTTTTAAAACATTATTTTTAAGAACATTCTAGACTAGAGACAGGTCATACTTCCCACTCTTGTAAGAAGCCTTTTGTATTCCAATATTATTTGTCTTCCATCCCCTTTCTCTATGGAATGTCTCTGCGTAACTCCCATTAAGTGGAATTTCCTTGTATCTATCTAGAATAGAGATCTGCTTGGATGGTAATCTGAGCTGTTCTTTCTACCTTCATAAATGAATCTTGTGCATTATACTTTTGATATAGTGGATATATAATGGAATACAGAATCAATTTTATTATTCTATTAACATTTAAAAATCTATTAAGTTCATGGCTTCTGCCCACAGAAGAACTGTCTTTGGATTTGAGTTTACTTGGTACAAGACCTGAAAGGAAAAAAAAAGTTACATACATCTCGACTAGTTTTGTTCATGATTCAGTCTTCAGCTTGCTAAAAACGGCTCAAGGTAATTATTTCAGTCGGTCCAGAAACTGAAATATTATTTCTCTTGGAAATATGTTGTCTGAGAAGAACATCTGTTTGTGCACCAACCTCTCTCTCTTTTCCTCAGAAAAAGTGGCAGTTTTAATGTGTTTTTGAAAGGAAGAGGCACTCTTGTCCACAATGTACTTTTAAAAAAAAAGAAACATTTTGGAAGATGTGCTCTCTGGTACTGGATGGTTTATTTTTGCATTTAATTATTTAAGATATGTAATTTGGAATTATTTGTTTTCTTTACAATCTGTAATTGATCTGATTGAGTCATACTGACCCAAACAGAGAGTCTGGGGTCAGGTCAGCTTTCCTTCCCAGACAGGAGTATTTCAGCACAATATTTCAGGAAATTCTTCTCATTGATGCTTTTTAAGCAATGATTGTCATCATGTACAGATACTTGTATTTCAAATACATTCTGCTATTGTGATCTTTGTGAACATAGATTATTAACTCCCCACTTGTATCAGTTGATGAGAAAAGTAGCAACGTGGCAAGTATGTGCTTTTGAGATAAAAGTATTTGTGTTAAGGCAGTCCTCAGTGGTGTAGAGGGAATGGTGCTGTGTAAATAGCGATTCTTCACTTAAGACTGCTACACTTTCAGTGTTCTTATTCGATAAATGCTTATATGCTGAGGAAGGGATATTTGAAAATATACAGTTAATATTAGTGGAATGCTTTGAGTTTCAGAGTCAGACTCTAGAAGGACAAGTAGTGCATAAAGGATGTAGAAGTTTAGTGGCCTTCTACATCAGGTCACAGTATGCTTTTTTGTCTTCACTAAACAAGCTCTTGCAAACTTGATACTTGAATTGCATAAACAGGAAGTTATAAATTTAAAAAAAGGTTAAAAAAATAGTGTCCTAGATTTGCATTTGGACTTTCTTATCAGTCTTAAAATGCTACCCAGAGAAACAATATGCAACATGGAAAATCTGATAATGTCGTGAATCTTTCAACCTTATACATTCTAATCTGAGAATCGTTTCCTGTAGTATTGCTGATATGCCAGATAAAACAAGCTTGGATCCAAAATCAACCTCTGTTATAAATGGATGCTCTGTTATAAATGGATGCTCTCTGTTGTCCCTATTTGTCCTGTAATCCATGATTAACTGTTCCCTATCACAAAGGGAAAAACATTATTGTATTCAGTTTTGTTTGTAGACTTGTTTCCAAATGATAAGCAATTGCATTTTACATGACCGTTTAGTTCAAATGCAGTTATTTTGTGCTACATTTAGATCTAGAAATACTGTTATCCAAAGCAATGTCTTCAGGGTAACTGCTTTCATATTTCTTCTGTGGCAGTAAAACTTTCACTGTGATGATGAAATTGCTGTGATTTGGCTTCCTTAAAGTAAGCATTTTTTTTCATTTAGTTGAAATGATGTACAATAGATAACATTGTCAGTAAAACTAAACTCTAACGGCAAAATTCAGCACAAACAAATAAATTTATTTATTTTGCTGAGTGCTGAATAGAATTTGTGAATAAAAATACCAATATCCGTTCCCTTCCTTTCCTTTTTATTTTTTTCTTTTTTTCCTTCTGCTTGGGCACACTTCCATCACAAGTTTAGATGTGAATTCCAAAATCAACATTTCATTTTTATACTGAGAGCTCTTGAGTGTCTTTCTGTGCTAAAATATGTAGAGTTACACAATAGCCTTCCATTTCACTTAAGCATTTTCATAATTCTAATGATCAAGACAGTTTCAGGAGGAATGCTGTTCTCTCTCATGCGGGAAGTGTCGTAACTTTTTATTTCTCTAACAACACAACAAGGCATATCAGAAGCATAACCAAAAAAAAAAAAAAGCTGCCACAGAAACTCAAGCCACCGAGACATAAAATGTTGAGGGAGTTATCTGTGCTACTCAACATTAGCCATGTAGCATAACAGGGGCATATTCTTTCTATCAATCATTAATATAGTTAACTTGTTTCACACTGCCCTTCGGAGTACAAGTCTGAGGTGCTCTGATTCATCTTGTGAAAAAGATTGCTCTTATCTAAAGGAAGAGATTAATTGCCCCCAATTTAGGTACATTACTTTCTTATCTGATACCCAGATACTGTTAGAAAAAAGAGCAGATGATGAGGAAAGAACCTTAAAAACTCATCTACCTTTTTCCTTCTTTTTTTTTTAATCACTGTCATTTTTGAGTATCACAGAGTGGCTGTATTTTGTGTATATCTTGCTACAAGTACTGCAGGCAAACAGAAGTTTATACAACAAAGAGATGGAATTGAAGTTTTCAGTGGTAAAACTGATAATAGGAAGCAACTACTAGTGTCTTCTGTAGCTACTTTATTACACAGCTATATTCACTGAGAATTAAAAAGACACAGTTTAAATTTGCTTTATAGCTCAGCTTTTCTGTAAAGAAATTGTATCAGTAAAATATTACTTGCAGCTGTATTTATGGTTCAGTGATGTTAGTTAAAGTTTGCTATTATGAAAGAAGGGGAAGAATATTTCTAACTCTCATTTTGAAATGTATGGAAGTTGAATTTACAAAAGAGGTATGATCATTACTTTTTTGTAAACCCAAGGAGAGATAAGAGCAGGAAACTCTTGTTCTTCTCATAGTGCAGTCAAAATGATAGTTTTCATCCTATAATAATTTATTTCCATCTGATTCAGATAACACAGACAATTCTGTATGCACATAAATAAATTGAGGTCTGTAAAGTATTCCATATGCTATTGGGTTTCAATGTCAGGAAAGAGAGGATGAGAAAATGGCAGCTTTGATACAGTAAGAATGTGATTAGGAACTCAGGATGGCAGAAAGAGAAAAATTTCAAACTTTGCTGTAGGCAGTTTATTATTTCACTTCCTCCCCCTCCCCCAAGTGGTTTAATTTCTGTCTTTCTGAAAAATAAATTTGCTTGAGAAATCAGAATCGTACATGAAACTTGGCCACTGTATTTATAAGGCAAATATAGTACCTAATGGCAAGAGATGGTATCTTACAATTCATTGAGATTATTATTCATTGGATTATTAATACTAAATCAGGCATCCAAATTTGCAAAATCTAGTATATAAATCATATCTATTAGAACATACATCATCAGTTCACAATGTCTCATGGCTATCCCCATGGTTTTTTTGTTTGTTTTTTTTTTCCCCTTCCTTTCCCTGTGGGATCTCCCATTTTGGAGAACAGGAAGGGTATGTTCCTTGTAAAAACTGATTTTTAGCAAGGGTGGGCTGCCACACATATCCTTAAGATTTCTGTGGAAAAGTGGCGAAGGTTTCGGTTGTTTTCTCAAATCTCCAAGTGCACAGGATATGATCAGAAATTGTGGAAGCCCGATTTTATGTTGTAAAACGGAAATGTTGTGTACAGAAAGAAAAGACTGTATTTGCGTAGCATGACAAAATCTGAATCTTATTGTGAAAGGAGCAGCTGTGAGCTCCATTACCTTCAGAGAACAGGTGTGGTTCATGCTTACTACCTTACTAGATTGACGTAGTTTTATTTGAAAAGAACTTGTCACCTAACTTCAATATAGAAAATGTAATGTAGCTGTTTTCCTTTGAGTTTTTCTTGTACTTTCTATCTAAAGCTTAGCTACCAGAAGATTCTTTACCTCAATAGAATCAGACATGATAAACAATTGTATTGAAAGTTCTGCTTATCTTTTTGAGTACATGAATTGCAATTATGCATAACCTAGGAGTCAATATCGAGATTATGACCACTGTCAAGGGTTCTTTCAGTACGTGTGGCCAGTGGGCTAGCACAGCTGAATGAATTTTCAACATGCTTAAATTTTTGGCATGTAGAGATCTGAGAACTAGGAGAGGCAGGATTATCGAGCTTTTCCTTAAACTCTGTAGGGTGTGAAACTATATATGTAACTATATAAGTTACCTGATGAGCACAGGCTTCTATGAACATTTTTAAGAAATGTTATTAGGATCATAGAATCATTATGGTTGGAAAAAGCCTTTAAGAGCATGAAGTCCAACCACTAATCTAACACTGCCAAACCCATCAGTAAACTAGATCTCTTAACACCTCATCTATATGTCTTTAAAATATCTCCAGGGATGATGATGCCACAGCCTCCCTGGGCAGCCTGTTTCAGCGCTTGATAACCCTCTTGGTACGAATGTTCTTCCTGTTGTTCAGTATAAACCTCCTCTGGTGCAACTTGAGCCCATTTCTTCTTGTCCTATTGTTCATTACTGGAGAGAAGAGACTGACCTCCACCAACCCACTACAGCTTGTNACTTGGCCACTGTATTTATAAGGCAAATATAGTACCTAATGGCAAGAGATGGTATCTTACAATTCATTGAGATTATTATTCATTGGATTATTAATACTAAATCAGGCATCCAAATTTGCAAAATCTAGTATATAAATCATATCTATTAGAACATACATCATCAGTTCACAATGTCTCATGGCTATCCCCATGGTTTTTTTGTTTGTTTTTTTTTTCCCCTTCCTTTCCCTGTGGGATCTCCCATTTTGGAGAACAGGAAGGGTATGTTCCTTGTAAAAACTGATTTTTAGCAAGGGTGGGCTGCCACACATATCCTTAAGATTTCTGTGGAAAAGTGGCGAAGGTTTCGGTTGTTTTCTCAAATCTCCAAGTGCACAGGATATGATCAGAAATTGTGGAAGCCCGATTTTATGTTGTAAAACGGAAATGTTGTGTACAGAAAGAAAAGACTGTATTTGCGTAGCATGACAAAATCTGAATCTTATTGTGAAAGGAGCAGCTGTGAGCTCCATTACCTTCAGAGAACAGGTGTGGTTCATGCTTACTACCTTACTAGATTGACGTAGTTTTATTTGAAAAGAACTTGTCACCTAACTTCAATATAGAAAATGTAATGTAGCTGTTTTCCTTTGAGTTTTTCTTGTACTTTCTATCTAAAGCTTAGCTACCAGAAGATTCTTTACCTCAATAGAATCAGACATGATAAACAATTGTATTGAAAGTTCTGCTTATCTTTTTGAGTACATGAATTGCAATTATGCATAACCTAGGAGTCAATATCGAGATTATGACCACTGTCAAGGGTTCTTTCAGTACGTGTGGCCAGTGGGCTAGAACAGCTGAATGAATTTTCAACATGCTTAAATTTTTGGCATGTAGAGATTTGAGAACTAGGAGAGGCAGGATTATGGAGCTTTTCCTTAAACTCTGTAGGGTGTGAAACTATATATGTAACTATATAAGTTACCTGATGAGCACAGGCTTCTATGAACATTTTTAAGAAATGTTATTGGGATCATAGAATCATTATGGTTGGAAAAAGCCTTTAAGAGCATGAAGTCCAACCACTAATCTAACACTGCCAAACCCATCAGTAAACTAGATCTCTTAACACCTCATCTATATGTCTTTAAAATATCTCCAGGGATGATGATGCCACAGCCTCCCTGGGCAGCCTGTTTCAGCGCTTGATAACCCTCTTGGTACGAATGTTCTTCCTGTTGTTCAGTATAAACCTCCTCTGGTGCAACTTGAGCCCATTTCTTCTTGTCCTATTGTTCATTACTGGAGAGAAGAGACTGACCTCCACCAAGTGACATTTGTGATCTGCTAATAGCCACCTTCCCTCGGTACAGAACTCTATTCGGGAAAATATGAGAAATGACTTACAGGCTGGGGAGGAGAGGCTTACAGGAGTGGCAAGATCTTTAAAGAGATGAATGTATGTAGTTTGGGGGAGCAGTAAAAATTTCAGGAGCATGAACTTAGAAATCTTCTTAAAGGCTTTTGAATAATGAGACAGGTCTATTTTGGACAGAAGTTACCTTTAATGAGTGCTATAGATCTGTCTAGGCATTTAAATAGCGAATATGTTTATTTTGCCTCTGGGTACTATTGTTATATGTGCTGTCTGAGATAACACATATATTTTGAAGATGTCTAAGGTACTCACAAAAGCTCTTTTTTTAAACATAAGAAATGCAATTCCATATTCTTGACGGGATGAAAAAAGCAATGTAACCGTGGCCTCTGCAAAGACATATATATTCATAAAGTAAAAAATATGCAGGCTTTAAAACTCACATAGTAGTCTTGGTTAAAATGGCTAGACTTTGCATGGAGAATGTTCTGGTGCCCATGAAGTTACATAAAGCGCCTTTTGGGGAGCATGGAATGACTGCAATTACAGTCGATAACATATTGAGCATTATAGCTGAACTACACTGAAGTTAAGCCGCATTTGACAAAGTCAACAAGTCAATAGAGTACAGATAACTCTTTCCATCTCTCCTATATTTGAGTAGTGGTAAGTGCTGACATGCTGTGAAAGTGCAGATAAAGTGTATTTCTCTGCAGGTAGGCTCAGTGGTACTCTTATATAAAGGATACCTAGGCTGTAGTTCTGATATATGGCAGTTCTGACTTAAACTAGGCACATTTATTTGTAACATAACATATACACAAGGAGTCTTCCTGGTAGTGGGTTCAGTATTCAGTATATTCTTATAAGTTGTAGTGGCTTATGCACACACATTATTTTTACGTAAAAGTGTATATACTCATAAATATGTATTATACAGTTATGTAGTAATCTATATACAGCCTATAATACTTGAGTATAATATATCTATTAAGCACTGTATTCAAGGAATACTGTGGATGTTTTATATCTTGAAGAAACATAAAATGTATTACTTGAAGCTTAATCCATTTCTTGAGTTATTTTTGTTAGTGTCAAGTAGTCAGAGAATTGGTGGTAGTGCATATTAAGTGATAGTGACAGTAAACTATTCTAAAGGTTAACAATTGCTTGCCACAATCTGGAGATGTGGAGAAAAAGGCAGTAGCAATTAAAAAGCTGAAATCCAAGACCTTTTATTTTGTACTCAACTTCTTATAAAGTGCATTGCAGCTATGTTATTCAAACAATACATGCAGGTAACTGTCCCAAAGTGGATAGGCATAAAATATACATTTTTTAGTTCTATTTATGGTGCAATTTAGAATGCTGATTGCTGTGTCCAGCAACTGATTGCTTCCAGACCACTGTCAAGATGTCATTTTGCTGCTTTACAGTATAAAACTAGTAATTATTTGACTATTTAAATCCCATTTAAGATCACACCATCATTTACTAAAATTAAGCTGAAGGAGCTTTGATATCAGCATATGAATCTTCTTTAGTGTGCCAGAATATTTTTATCTAGACAAGAAAATGAAAGCTGACCTGCTAAATATTGTGTGCTTTTTGAAAAGAAAATGGAGTCAGCAGAAGAGGCCTACTATTCAGTCATGAGAGAAACAGACACAAAAATGCTGTGTGGATTTTCTCACTGTTAACTCTTTAGTGAATAAAGAAGCAAGTAAGATCAATTCTGCTTAAAATTTTGTGAATTCACAGAGAAGGAGGAGAAGATGATAGGTACAGACAGAGTTTATTCCAACTACTGCACTGTGCTCAATATCTTTTTTAAAAAAGAGTAACTAGAACACACTTGTATTAAGTATTCACCAAATACCTTAAGCATTTTAATGCTATAGAGAATATGACTGGTTTAGATTTAAATTATAATGACTAATAGTGACTTCCTTTAATAATGGATAAAGGAGAGTTAATTGTTTTCTGTGCTCCAAATAATCTTTTCCACCACTAACTTGAAGGTTGGCTTCTTTGCAGTACAGGAAAAGATACAGGAGAAAAGTGTGAGGGTGGAAGAGAGAGTCCTGAGTGAATAGGAAGAGGCACAGTGTTGCCAAATTCTGGAATTCAGTATCTTTTCTACCTGTAGGTGCTGACTCCAGGCCCCTATGTCATCAAGATACCTGGCCTACTATGCTGTGTCTGTATTGTTCTTCTAGATGCAGATAGCAATTACAGCCTTTTCTTCCTAATGGCAGGTGTTAGATGTGTCTGACAGTGTCTGTTTTTTTTTAATGAAATAGGTCTTTCAGTTCTGATGTGAGGACTGGCCTTCTGTCTCTTTTCGGTCTGAGACATCTCCAAAGAGGAAGTTCTATTTATACAGGCAAATCTGGTATAGGTTGTTACACCTCTCCTGTTAAAGCAAGGTCATCAGACAGTTGAAGAGTACAAGTTACTGGACTGTGTTGTCTAGCAATAAGACAACTTATCTGGCAAACAGACTAGATCTCATATCTACTCCTTGCTCCATGTAGTTATAAAAATACAGTTCTATATTTTATTCACTTATTCTGTAATGAAAAATACAGAGGTTCTCCCTTAAGTGAGAACAGTACTTTATGAACCCCTTTGGACTATCTTTGCCTTCTGCTGCTGCATCCCATAGCACTCCCTGTGCATTTTCAGAGACTCAGGCTGCAGAATTCACTCAGCTCATCCTGTTATACCTGATAAGCAGGACATACTCCAAGAAGAAAGTTGGTTCTGAATTTCCATTGCCTAGCAGAGTCTTTAGACTGTGGAGTAAAAAAGGTGGTCGCTACAACCATACCAATGTTTTTGAGTGCAAGATGCTGCTGTAGTGCTGGGTCTATGCACAGGGCAAATTCAGAGCTCAACTGTCAAATGAGACCTCTCATTTGGTCACAAGGATACCTACTTGTAGATCCTGAACAGAACACGATCATGTTTGTTATCTGCTGTATAGCACAGTGTATATTTATCATCCTGCGAAAGACAGAGAAAGAAAATTAAATCTTAGATCATAACTAATTTCTGTGAAAGAGTAGTAGCAATTACAAGAATGTTGACAAACTGTTGGCAAAGCTGATGAAGCATACAAAGCTAGTTGCGCAAGTACTGAAAGAAGGCTGAAAAGATTTGTGTACTACCATATGTCTTCAGTCTTTACTAAAGCAGGAATCACAGAACTGTTTAATTTGGAAAAGGCTTTTTAGATCATAGAGCCTAGTTGTTAACCTAACACTGCAAGCCCAACCACTAAGCCATATCCCTCATCACTTCTCTATACATTTTTAAATAATTCAAGGGATGGTGACTCCACTACCTCACTGGGCAGCCTATTCCAATGCTTGACAACCCTTTTGATGAAGATATTTTACCCAGTATCTACTCTAAGCCTCCCCTGGTGCAACTTGAGGCTGATTCCTTCATCCTGTCATATGCAATTTGTGAGAAGAGACCAACCCCCACCTCACCACAACTCTCCTTCGGGTAGTTGTAGAGAGGGATAAGATCTCCCCTCAGCCTTCTCTTCTTCTGGCTAAACAACCACAACTCCCTCCAGACACTCCTCATCAGACTTGTTCTCCAGACTATTCATCACCTTCGTTGTCCTTCTTTGAACACACTCCAGCACCTCAGTGTCCCTCTTGTAGTGAGGGGCCCAAAAGAAGACAGTGCTTGAGGTGTGGCCTCACCAGTGCCAAGTACAGGGAGAAAATCACTTCCTTGGTCCTGTTGGCACCACTATTTCTGATACAAGCCAGGATGCCATTGGCTTTCTAGGCCACCTGGGCACACTGCTGGCTTATGTTCAGTTGACCATTGACCAACACTCACAAGTCCTTTTCTGCTGAGCATCTTTACACCCACTCTTCTCCAAACTTATAGCATTGAATATAAGCTGTAGAAAATGCATAAATGAAGAAAATCTTACTATCAGATTGCGTCGTGTCATTTGAATGAGAGAAAAGAAGTAGTATTTAGGAATCAATGTGTTGAAGAAAGAAAGTAGAACCAATATCGTTTGAATTCTGTCCAAGTATATTAAAGGTTATGCTGACAAAAAAAAAATCTTTAACTGTAATAATTTGTGTTTCTTGTGAATTCATTGACATTTATTTTCACATGTTTTACTGTGATCCGTGGTAATGTAAACAATAAGAGTTCTAATGTTTGTTTTAAAGATCCTGATCATCTTGCTATGAAGATGTATATAGTTCCTATGAACTTGGGCAATAGTTCCTATTTTTCCTTTTTTTATCCTTGAATCTCTGCCAAGGCATATGATCTTTCTCTCATTTAATATATTTTCTGCATACTGAAAAGAATGTTTTAAGGCTCTTCATATCTAAATAGTCATACCCTTCTTTGCTTCTTGAGGAGGTATATTGTTATTTTCAACTAGCTAATAGGAGGATATAAAGAAGATGCAGACAGACTTCTTGGCTATTTAGAGTAGTATAGTAATACATGGTGGACACAAGGTACAACAAGGGAAAATCTTTTTTAGATATTCAGAAAATTTTTACAAAATACGGGTAATCTGAGACGAATGATATAAAATACATGTTGTTACTTCTGGTCTGTGGTCGAACAAACAAGCAAGCAAGACAGGTGTGAACGTAGAATTTCATCAAATATTTGGTAAGGAACTTTGATGTTGAAATATGAACTGCAATGCTCAAATTCAGAGTCGGCAGCAAAACTGAAGTACTGAAATTCTGAGGGATTTTTTTGAGTTTTTTTCTTTGGCTACCAATTCCTAATGAAAACTTAAATTTTGGAGTATGACAAGAGAAATACAAAGATCGATGAACCTAATTCAGTCTGTCCGCTGTGTCAGCACTTTTTCCTGAATAAGTGAATAGAGTATGGTATTTAATAAAAAAAGTGCTGGTGGTTTGTTTCTTTGTTTTAAATTCTGAAACAATATTACTTTATTTCTCTTAAAAACTCAATATAGCCCTTATAAAAGATTTCAGTCTGCTAAGATAGAAACCAAAACTATCTTTATTTATCTAAAGAATATAATTTGAAAGAACATGTTCCATGATGTTCTCTTGTCAGCATGACCTAATCATCATGTGACTACTAGGTTCAATACATGAGTTTTTATTTTCATTCAATATTTAGCTTCTTTGACTTACTGTATGTTAAATGGGCTTGTGCTATTCTTTGCCTTGTACAATGTCAGATGATTTGAAACTGTCTTTTTATTACACAGCTCCACAGGCCAGCTTTCAAATGATAATGAACTTAAGTTGATGTGCTCATCTGATTTTTTGTAGAGATGAAGAATTTATTAGACTTTATCTAAAGCGTCATAATTGTGTTTTAAAAGTATTACAGAATTATCATCTTTAGATGTGATCTATGAATGAAGAGAGAGTATGAAGTGGAAAAAGACCATAAAAACTAGACAGTACTGAACTGAGCAATCTGGACAAATTGTCTGAAGTAGTTTCTAGCAAAAATGTCTTAACAAAGGTAGGTAGGAAGAAAGGAGTGGATGAGTAAAAGGGAAAATAAATGAAACCTGAAAAATTGAGGAGTACATTGGTTTGAATATGCATAAAGTACAATAAATTAATTCAATATGGAATAAATTATATAAATTTCATTAGGAACACAAGCCGACAGCACAAATCTAAAGGCTAAAAGGGAGACTCTTTGTAATTCTTTCTAAGGTTAGAAAAGTAGAGGGATAAATGTACTGTTTGGACATAAAAGCACGAAAATATTTTTCCCTAGGGAGAACAGTTGGTCCATAAAGTGATACAGTAGAAGTCAGTAGCCTGGTACAGAAATGAATTTATTGCAATTGCAAGTTGACTACCCAATTTGCATCTAATTTTGCATCTACCTGCCATATCGCGTCTAATTTAACTTTGAATAATATGAATGATTAATTTTGAATAATTGTTTCCTCAGAATCAATAAATATGGGGTTAGACATTAAGTGACATAAAACCTCCTTTTGCAATAGAGCAAGACAATGGTTTTGTCCTATGTACACATCATACCAGTTACTTATTTTCTAGTTTTCATATCTCTTTGAGCAAGTAGGCCAACAAAAAAATAATTTTGCTCTCACAAAACTTGTAATATTGTCAGGATTTGAAGATCCCAGGGGATCCTAAATTATTGTACTGTTTTGCAACTGTTTGGAGAGATTAATAAATTTTATAACTAATGCTGAATACCTTGGTCATTTTTCGTAGAAGTCATTGTTTTTGTATTTGTTTTCTTTTGGTTTTATTTTTTTATTTTATTACAGAAATTGTTACATGCTTATATAGACGTATCAGGGAATTGTAGCTTGTTACATGGATGCATGGATTTCATTCTATAAAGTTGCACTGACACATTCCAAGAAGGGATGGGGGGGAGTAATAGAGAAGTGTTGTTAGTTTATGTACTATGAGTCTTTCAGTTCTGCTAAGGTGTTGTAATTAGGGAAATGTAATAAAATTTCTGTAAGTGGAACCTGTAAAGAAAACAAAATTAGGATCTGTAGATGAAAGATACAATGTGGAGCGGTGGACAACATTTATTAACGTTATTTAACTGCTTTACCACCTTCTGGCGGTATTGCTCTGGTAGTGGGAAATCCTAAATCTGTATTAGAAGACTGTCATGGCATTGAGCTCAAGAAGAAAGATTCCTTTAATAAAGCAAAAAATGCGGTCTTCAGACTGTTCTACAACAGAAATACAAAACAAAAATCTAAGGGTTTCAGGAAAGAATGTGAAGAGTTTGGAAGGAGTTTGACAGGACTTCCAGAGGAAAAGGGAGTTGGAGCCTTGTTTGGAACTTGAACTAAAAGGCAGAGGAAGGAAACCATGTGACAATCTGTGGGGCAGTCTTATCAAGGGAAGTTTTTCTATTTTGTGTTTGAACTTAGCAAACTTTTTTTCTGAGGTCCAAATTCTATTATTACACTAGACGTTATTTTATGTTACTGTTGTGGGCTTCATACATAAGAACAGTGCTTTACAAAGAAAAATAAAAAGAAATATTGTAACTGAGAAATGAAATAGTCCATCTGCCATGTCTCAGTATTTTAATTCTCTTTTATTGCAGAGAAACTGTACATGAAAGCCTTCTTAAAGACGCATTTTTGTGTTCTGATGGCTTTTCTTGTCATTGTATCTGGCTGACTTAGTGAATTAGGCTCATGAGGAATGCAGTAATGATCTGTAGCAGAACTGCATTACTCTGGCAACTACATTAAAAATAGGTCTTATGCAGTATGAGTGCATGTTGTTCTTAAGTTTCAAGTGGGATCTCCTTCTCTGGATACATTCAAAATCTACCTGGATGAGTTCCTGTGTGATCTACTCTAGGTGGCCCAGCTCTGGCAGGGGAGTTGGACTAGATGATCTTTCAAGGTCCCTTCTAACCCTTAAGATTCTGTGATTCTGTGAAAGCTGCGTTGATTTAAGTTAGTTTTGACAGAGTAAAGAAATTCTTTTTTTTTTTTTTCCAGCTATTTTTTCTTTAGGCATTTATTCTTATAATTTGTCTCATTGAGGTCTTCAGATCTTTATTTCATATGAAAATGTTGACACACAAAATCACCACTACCAGCAGACAAGAAGAAGTAGTAATTGTTTTCTAGAATGGTAGGGGTTGGAAGGGACCTCTAAAGATCATCTAGTCCAACTCCCCTGCTAAAGCAGGTCCACCTAGAAATATGACAATTTTTAATCCTACAGGTACTTCTTTTAAAAGTTATCTTAAATTCATCATCAGTTTTAGATCACTGGTCAAGTTGTCAGGAAGCTAGAATTAATATAGGTATCAAGGTGTTGCTGTCTCTGTTCTAATCTTATCAAACATATTGACTTCTTTTGGGGATAAACATTTTATATATATATATATATATATATAGTTTAATGTTGAAGCATAGCTTCGCTGCATGTTTTACACAGCATTTACTGTTTGGGAGCTGCTGTAATGTTGGAGCAACTGAGTTTGGAGAAGCAGGACAGAGGCTGAGATCCTGTGTAGCATGAGTATGACAGCAATAGGGATAATTCCTGAAGGACAGATAAATTGTGTTTATAAATAAACACGCATGTGCACAGCCACACTAGAATATACATGCAATTTAACTCACAGTTCTAGGGTTCTTTCCCAATTGCTGTTTCTAGATACAGGACCGTGCTTCCGTGTTCAAACAGAAGAGTTCAAAAGCCTGGATAAGAATGTAGTCATTTGACAATCATCTGAGGCAATGCTGTTCTAAATATTGGATATATTGTTCTATTTAGTACATTTGTTCCTGCATTGACTATGTCTGGGAGCGAAGGATTTTTTTCCTGTTTATAAAATGGATGCAGAAAATTTTCCTTGTGGCATCAGTAGCTTGAAGGACAATGGGAATATTGCCTTTAACAAATTCCTATTTACCTACAAAAATCTGTAGTTTGAATTAAGAGATACTTTAAACTAGAGCATGCCAGCTGCTTGCAAGTTATCAGTTGAAGCTCCTGTTCTGCTTAATCTGTCTAATAATGCAGTGAAAATATATCTACAAGCTTGAATAAGCACACAAGCACTGATTGCTAATGAAATCAGTTTATTTATAAATTGGAAGCCGCTTGTTCAAGCTTGGCCTAGCTACTAGTTGCAGGCCTTAGGGCTTTAAACTCAAATGAAGATAAGTGTGGGTGGTAATTTACAGTATTTAATGATTCTGGGTGCCTTCAGGATCCTGTGAAAGAACACATGATAAAATTAGACTTCTAAGTACCCTAATCAGCTTGCAGGGTACTTTTTGTATTAAAGGATGACACAAAGTAGCTAGTATAGGGAAATGCTTGAAGGTAGGTAGAGTTTCAGTCACCTACTTTTTGGAATTTTCTGTTGACTAAGCCATACCTTTGGATACAGCCAGATGATGCTTGTGTAACACATCTCACAGCAGCTTTGTTAACACTTGTTCTGGAGAGGAAGGGATTCTGGACCCTTAATACTCACAAGGTTCAACATATTCCTCCCTTTCTTGATTTCTGACCTATGTCAGGTAAGGCTTTGGGAAGGGGAATTTCCCATACCTCTTAATTCCTGATAGAGGAAGGCTCACAAAAGAGAGCGTAACTCCAGACCTCTTAATGCCTTTCTAATCTTTGAGAAGTGCTTTTATGACAGGTTACATCTTTTTCTTGTAGTCATTTCGTATGCCTTGATGGACGCCATTGCTTTAGTTTGTTCAGCTTATTTAGGAACCATGGGGCCTTAGACAAATGTGTACTGTGATTCTTCACTCCTCTGGCTTGTGAGAGCTTCTGCAGAAATGATGGTGTGATAAATTTTTAGGTGACCAATTTTACTGATTCAAAAAATAGAAATTAAACTGATAAAGATAACTGTTGTTGGGTCTAAGCTGCAGTTAGACCTCTAGCAGATTTCACGTTAGGCGTCTGGAGTTCAGTTCTTTGCTTCATTGTGTTTTCATTAAATTGTGACCTTTTTTGTCATATGTGTGTCAGGTTTCTTCCCCAAAGATTTACTACTGTAAGCGCCATTATGATACCCCCATTAACATTTTGTTACCGTTTTAGTTTTTAAAACAACTCCTATTAAACACAGTTGCCCATATTTCTTATTACATCTATTTTAAGTATACTCACTTGTCAAAGGATCCAACTGAATTATTTTTGTCCCATAACTCATTTAAAAACTTACTTCTGTAGTACAGAGTTCTTTTATTTATGCTACTTAAAATTCCTAATGAGCATTCAATTTGCATGTACTTCTTTTCAGTTATATCTAAGTGCAGAAGCCTTGAGAAAGTAATGGAAGTCTTTTAAAACCTCAATAACTCAAAAGTTTATAAGATTTCTTATCCATGCAAATTTTCTTTATATTTCTCTTTTTTTTTTTTAGATAATATATTTACAAAATTACTTTGAGTGGGCTGTTATGTTAAACTATTCCATTTCTTCACGCTTATTGCCTGATTTTGTACTGCATTTACTTCTTTGTGGAATAATTTATGCACAAAGCATTGTTGTTACTGCTCTATCTAAGCTTAAAAAAACTTACATCACTGACCAATGTTGTAATGGATTTGAATTACTCTGGAACACAGAAACTGCATTAAAGAAGCATATTTGAAGCAATAATGAAAATAATAAGCATTGAAGACATCAAAGACTTGATTTAGAAAGCAAAAACAGTGCTTTGGAGTGACACTTTATCCTCATTGTCACTATGAGAATGGCTGTCATTTTTACTATTAGAAAATAAAGGCAATGACAAACATTAAAATAATATCGACACTTAATGTAATATACATTTAAGTGATGTGAAGTTGTGAATATTAGTTTGTGATTGTGCATACTTAAATTACACTTGGGGGTTCTTGTGTATTATATATCATGGTAAAAATTGTAAATGATGTGCTAATTCTTTCTATCGAGGAGAAGAAGGCAACTTTGGGGCTTTGCGGATACATAATGCTTTTGTGTAAATCTAGGAGGAAGCAGTGGGGCTGAGCTTGCTGGGAATATTTTTTGCTCAATCCATTTCAACAAGAAAGCAAAAGAACAAAATCTTAAAAACAAACATGATATATGGAAGAGCATCTCAACAAATAAAACATTGCCATCTCTTACCAGATTGTATAGTTACACTATGTTTTCTTAAAGATTTCCCCTTTTTTTTTTTTTTTTTTGCAATGAAGTTGCTGATGGCTTATATAGATTTCTATTTTGAATTGGATAAATTGTATTGTATATAGTGAAGTTTATGCAGAATCCAGACATGTCAAATGACAAACTCCAGAGAAGACAATAAATTTCTGTTAAATATTGAGGAAAATTTAATATGGGATCATAATTTTTTCTTCATGAGGCTAATGCTGTTTCTCTCCACTGCCCAGTAACTGCTGTCAGTCAGTGTGTTGGCCTTTAGACAATGATCTTTAATTCTCAGGTAGGCAGAATAGCTAGAAGCTGTACAAGTGTTCAGGGGTCACTTTCATTCCCAGTTATGGTGTGGGGTTTTAAGGTATTCTCAGATTCAAAGAATTCGGAAAGGTACAGGACTTTTTCCCCTGTTTATCTTTCCTGGGAACATTTATCTGTTACTGGTCCTACCTTCTGTATTTTTGCATCTCTGCTTGGAAAAATCAGGAGGTAAGCCAAAGGATTAGAAGTACTGCTTCAGTCCTTCCTTGCACCTCTGAACATACATATGCAGCTTTGCACATAATCTGGATAGCTAGACATTTGATGGAAGTGTAAGAGCCACTCTGGTGCTTGTAGCTGAAGGTGTAGTAGGTGACCCTAGTGACTTTTTTCTACATGAGTAAAACTGATCTAGCATTAAACCTCCATATGAAAGTGCTGTAGAGCTGTGAAAGTAAATATAGGAATAGAGAATGACTTAACTTAATGTAGTGAGTGAATGAGTGAGACCTACCCACAGTGTGCACAGGCTAATCCTGGCTAACAGTGCTTAGATAAAGTGGTGCTACGTAATGAAAACCAAGATGCAGACTTCACATTGTGAAAGTACCTTTCAAATTAGTACTGTTCAGTTTTGTCTGGGGTGGGTATGGGAATCGTGTACTTTAATTTGAAAGGAATATTACTAGCATTGGCAGTTTTGATGTTTGCCATCTGTTTCTTGGAGTGTGGGGTTTCCATTCATGTATTTGTAAATATATTTGCAAAATGCACATACTCCCAAGTTTCTGCCAAAAAACCTGGTTTTGAATTTATCTATCACTGAAGTGCTCCAAAGAACATCTGTAGTAATAAATAAATTTGGAAGGAATGACCATGGGCACTGTATTTTGTAACTTTTTACTCACACTGAAAACACTTCTGTGGTTTCTAGTGCGACTGTGCGTGTGAATAATTTCAAGTATTGTGGGAAAAGGTTGTATCATTGAGCCTCCAGAACAAAAACAGGATAGATTCAATGAGGCTATTAGAAAAAAAGGAAAGGGAAAAATATATTTTGAATTACAGAAAATATATTGATAGTGCCATTACAATTAGGGTTGAGTAGTAATTGATTTTAAATTAGCCAGTTTTTACTAGGGACATCTTGAATTCCAGAGAGTTCATGAGTTCTCACATTCAAGTATTTTGATTTTTTCACTGTGGTGTACCGAACAATGTATGTGCAATAGCTTTCTCTTTCTGGCACTTTTTAGGAAAATTCTCTTGACTTCATACAGAAGTCAAGAAGAATACAGAAGCTCTTCTACTAGATTTTGCTGTATAAAAAACAACACAAAACAACATCCACAGGATTTTTTTTCTTTACTTTACATGTTTCAGATAATTTTATGCCTAAGCAATTAAAAAACTTTCTCTTGCTCTATTGGAATTTGGGGGAAATACTGGGAATTTTAAGTTTTTGTTAGAGCAGAAACTGCTCTGTTGGGTTTGGAGAGCTGACAACAAATCTTCTGAAATACAGTGAATATCAAAGTCCTGTCTTGAGTTCATTCAACTGAGTAAAAACACACTTTACTTTCAGAGGAGATTTGCAGTCTATTTTACTTAAAGAAGTATTATGAACTATAATTATGGAGCAATGTAGAACACATCATGTGGGGCAAATCACTGCTTCTGTTTTAATTGGCTGATGAGAAACCTCGCATGAAGAATAAATGATGAGTGGACAGCATTTTAAGATATGCTATTTACTAATTTCAGTTTTATGGTAGAAATCTACTTATTCTGAATTGCCATCATCACCTAATATTCTGATATTCTGGGAACTCATTTTGCTGGTAAACTTGTACATGATAGAGTAAGCTAATCACCACAAAGTGGTCAGGGATGTCTTCTATGGCTAGTTGCTTCCAAGTATTAGTTTAATTCATAAATTACTGCGTGATTTACAACTAATCTACACAGGTTGTATCACAGTACTACTTCAAAGCATGACAATTGGTTTGGCAGTATTTTTGAATTTATTTTGAAGGCTATAGCAAAGTTTACACCTAATGCGTGAAGTAATGGGAAAGATGAAGAGATTGAGCTAAGTGGGAGAAAACATAGTAAATGAGACTTCAAAATATTTGTCTCAATGTTATTGCTATTCATTCTCAAATTCCCCTTCCTAAAACCAGTGTTGTTTCTTTCTTAACATTTTCCTGTTATATATATATATTTTTTTTAACCTGGATTCAGAATGTAGTTAAAATAAAATCTAAACTCCATGTTTTCATGAAGTCATTGTGATTGCCTTCAAACTAGTGATGCCAAGAATCATGTTCTTATGGTCATAGTAACTGTCTGGAAAAAAACTTCACCTTTTCTGATTTGTGTAGTGCTGCTTAACAAATACGCGCTCAATATTTCTAAGAGAAAAAACCTGCAATTCTCACTACCAGTGTCACAAGTATGAAGTAAATTGTTTTGATGCATTCAGATTTTACCCTTGTGAAATTATATGGGAAGAAGATGTAAAAAAAACCAATGCAACATGAATGAGTGGGTCTTATATAAAAGAAAACCTCATCAGATACTTGAAAAAGCATGGTTCTCCAAATACAAAGGATAATTTTAATGTTTTTAAAAGCCTAGTGAAGAGAAATTTAAATAACAATGTAAACAAAAGAATACATAATAAAAGGAAAAAGATAACTGGTATGAATTAACATTTATGAGTAGGTATCTGAATTTTAAATAAATCTGCAGAGGAAAAATAATCTTTTACTATTGTGGATAAAGACAATAAGAATACTTTGAGAAAGAAAAACATCCACAAGACCATTAGAATGTTGCAGATCTTTTATTATTTGATGAAGTAGAATGTTGCAATACTAGAAAAACTTGAAAGACATAAAAAGAGCAGAAATTGTACCAGATTTGAAAAATAGAAGATGTTTCAGATAGTGGTAGTTCAGATTTGGATTAGTTACACTAATCCAAAAAAAAAAAAAGTCTGGAGCAGACTGATACCTGGAGGCAATCAAGATGCATGATACATTTGGGATCAGTTAACAGAAAGTAGCTAACAAGAAATCCAGTGATGGAAAAATAGTTCAATTAAACAACCATAATAAATGTTTATTAGGTTATGCATTTTAACAAAGTTGACATATTTAGTGCTCTAAATTATTTAGCTAACTTCGATCAATTCAACCTCATTAAAATTAGTATTCTGCAAAGACCAGTGTATCTCAAATTTAATGATAACTGATATCCCACAGAAATGATAACTGGATCCAGAAGATATTTTCTTGTCCTGATGCTGTTTTTCACTGCTGTATCTACAAAGAAACTTGAATATTTTGGTAGTATGTGTTACAGATGTTATAAACATGGGTTAAGCAATCATTAAAATAAACAAAACCAGAGTTTTACAGGACAGTATAGATTGCATGGTAGCATAATCTCACTTGAATAGGGTATACATTTATGAAAAAATGGTAAAAATCACACATAAATACATACAGTGCATACCCATTCAGAGAACTGAATTCTGAAGAGTTGTCATGCAGCAAAGATTTTAAGTGTTGGGTGTAACCAACTGTCCATAATGCAGATTGGTGGCTCTGTTTCAGCGACCTGTTATGAGTATGCTTTTATGTGATTTGACCTGTTGCCTCTTCTGCTGCACAATATTCTTATTGTGCCAAAGGAAGTTCTTGTAAGCAGGAGCCTAAGTCGAATTGACTCAAACTTAGAAGTTTTTAAAAATACTGGTTATTTGTATTGCAACTGAAAGATGGTGAATCTGTCATTCAGCTGTTGTTTAGCAATTTACTATGAATTATTTATTATTCTGACATCTCTGTTCTTTTACTGATAGACAGGAAAATTGCTGGTGAAATACAAGTGTATTTATGCAAATAGAAACTTGAATTAGATTAACTCAGTGGGATATGTATTCTATAACAGTATGTTGTGTGGTTTTGGGGTTTTTTTCCCTGTAAGACAGAATTTAATAGATTTTTTTCTTTTCCTGAATTCCCTTATTTATGTTCAGTAAGCCAGATAGTTACAAGAAGGAGATTTGTGGTCTTCTCTGCGATACATGATGCAGTAAACTAGACACAGAAAGGCTTTTGTGATCTTTCTGTCTGAAGTATTTTTTACTAACTAGGGAAGCTGCTGTATTTTTGAGTCTGGCTTCTTCATTTATCCCAATTAATTTTTTTGGACAAGTTATACAAATTCAAGTGAGGCATATACTGCTTAAATAAAATGCTTGCAAAACTACCTATGGCTCTGGGGTGAGAGTACTCATTTGGTGTGAGGAGGAATGGCATTACCTCCTCTCCCAAACGTACCCTGAAAACCTGTCTGTTCTTTTGGTGAGGACATCAGGGAATGGCTTTAAGCTTTATCACAGGAATTTCAGATTGGGTATTAGGAAAGAGTTCTTCACTGAGTGTGTGGTCAGGCATTGGAGCAAGCTCCCTGGGGAAGTTGTCATGGTGCCAAGCTCTTAGATAGGTGATTTAATGTTTAGATTGTCCTGTGTGAATCAGGAGTTGAACTTGATGATCCCCATAGGTTCCTGCCGACTCAGTGTACTCTGTGATTCTGTGATTTGGTTATGTGTCAGAGTACTTTTAACCTTTTAACTGGACTCTTCCCGACCTGTTTTCCTTTCACTTGTTTCCTGTGGTTATACAGGTATCACACTGAAACTATCTCTCTCCCTCCTTTATTCTCACTCTTCCTACTTAACTGATGCAGAATTACATTGTTAACTAGATTCTGATTGAATGCACAATTTGACTGTTGGTTGTTTCTTATGAAAATGGTGGAAGAGAACTATCATTCACATAATTACTGTTTAAAGTTACCCTCCTGTCTGGCTCAGTTTTCTTCAGTTGTTTTTTTGTTAAGATGAATTTTACTGTATTTCATAAGATCCAGGTAAAGCAACAGTAATCATGTATGCATCTGGTAATGTTACACAAGTTACCTTTTCCTCACTGACTGCTGAAATCCAAACACAACGCATAAATATCATAAAGAATAAAATCAGGAATGTATATGTGTGAGAGACTAGGCTTGGAGTGGAAAAATAAAGATCTTCTAAAAATCTATTACATGAAAAAAGGGAAGAAAGGCGCTCTGATTTAAGCTTGTTCACACACTGCAAAGAATGTAGGGCAGATAAGATGCACAAAATGATCTGACACCCTTCACAAAGTTTTCTTCTTTGTGTCACTGTCTTGCTGAATGAGCCCAAACTTGCACAACTTACATTAAGTCGGAGATCTGCTAATCACGTTTTAGGATTCTGGAGAAATGTCATATTGAATGAGGAAAAACTGTCTCCTGGGCTTATTATATGAACTCTTAAAAAGTAATCTTGTGTTGGAATTGTTACATTAAATACCTTATTTTAAATGTATTTTAGAGAAGATTGAGAGAATGAGATGTGTAGAATGTATAAGAACATTCAGTCTCAAAATGTTATATATGTTTTGTATTTTGAAGAATCCATATGAATTATGAAATTACTGTCTTCGGATGACTTAGTTAAAGTCTGCAAGAGAAGTTAAACTACTTGGCTGGTTTCAAAGATCATACTTTGTCATTTGTTCAAGGCTGTGCAATGAATCACTGAAGATTAAAGGCTAAAGCTGCTGCATCTTGAGTATTTGTTGCTCACTCTGTCAACTAGATAGAATTTTCAAGGAAATACTGATAGAAGTATTTTAATCTGATAGAACATATCAAATAAAATGATAATGAAGATGCTGATAACAAAATAATATCTGTTCAAAGTATTAGTAAAGCAGACACTTCAAGTCACTTCTACAGTTCAGTAGGCTAACAATATTTGCCTGTTTAATCCATGTATGATTTTGATGTGGATGAGACATCTGCAAATGAATAATGGACATTGGCTTAAAGACAAGAATACAAATAGAAGTTAAATTACTGTATTTTGATAGATGAAACAGTCATTGAAATGCTATGAAGCATTGGAAAGTTCATTATTATAATGTTGAATATATTGAGTTTTAGAACAGGAGGAGCACAATCCATTAAGTGGTTTTAAGTTCAAAATTCTCTTAGCTTAATTAATTCTACTTTTTGTTAGCTTAATCATATAATGGTAGGGGTTGGAAGGGACTTTTAGAGGTCATCTAGTCCAACCCCATTGCAGAACCAGGTCCACCTAGATCAAGTCACATAGGAACCTGTCCAGGTGGGTCTTGCAGACTTCCAAAGGAGACTCCACAACTTCCCTGATATGTATTTCTACTTTTCAGGTGGATGTCAGAAAAAGGAAAAGAAAAAGGAAGAAAAAACATATTCTTCAGTTTAGATTTTTGTGTGTGGGTTCTGAGCATTTTGGATCACAAATAGCTAAATCAAGTGGTTGAGTTCACAGCTATTTTTAATATTTTTGTTTGGTTCAGAATTTATGGATAATTACAGTTAAAGATGAATTAATTGTATGCAGATTAATATTTCCTTCTAATGTAAATAAATCCCCCTTGAAAATAACTTCCCTTCAGAAAGGGAATATACTAAATCCAAGTTTCTTCTAGAGTTAATAGATTGTATGTGATGCCTGATTACAGTAAATAAGCAAATGTAAGTAGAAATATTAATCTTCAGAACATCTACATCAGCTTAATCGGTTAAAGACTTGCTATGAGTTCCTCATAAGTATTTTACAAGTATTTAAGTTCTGTACTGTTGTATAATCAGTCTGTATCCTTTAGTTTCTCCATTTTTGCTAGCATAGCTGTCTTCCATCAAAACTGGCCCCTCACCCCTCCAGGTATAGAATATGTAACACTGCAAACTGGAGCCTTTGAAAGCCTGAAACTTCAGAATCTAGGTCCTCGGGAAAAGGCTAACTCGTTAACCTCATTCATCTGTTTGCAATACAGTCTTGAGTTTCTTGGTCACATCCTGTTTGCCTTTTATTCTGGGTGTTACGAAAGTGTAAGATTTTTCCAGGCTTCTTTTAATCCTCAGATGTGGTCTTTTGCCTTACTGGTTTCCATTTGTACCCTGTCTAGGACACAAAATAACTGATTTCCTTCTGAATGTTTTTGTGTGCTTCTGTAAATATTTTCTATAATTGTATTTATTACTTAAATAGTTGTAAACCTTTAAGTCAGACAGAAATGTATGATCTTTTCATAGCCAGTGAATGTTATAAGCAAAAAAAAATCTTAGTGCCCATATGAGACATGTGGTAGTTTTTTTCCCAACATAAAGGAAACTACACCTCGAATCTTAAGAACATTTTTCTGCCAAACTACAGCCACTCCCTTTTCTGCTTGTTAAAACACACAGAAATAAGAAAAAGTACAGCTCAACAAGGAGATATCTGGTTATCTTTTCAATAGCACATCAAAGGCATACCTGCTCTAAAGCAGCAAGCTGTTAGAGCTATCCTTTGGGAAAGTTTTCATTCACACTGACAAAACAATTTGTCTTTACCAATCTTTGTTTAAATTTCCAGAGAACTAAATTTTTTATCCAAAAAGTGTTTTAAACTTAGTCTCATTTGGTATTGCTTAAAATTTTAGCTTTAATTACTTGAACATTTTCTTATGTGATATAAGACATTTTATTAAACAGCATTAGTTGGTTCCTTACTGTTGTATGTTTACTTATGTTCTTTTATAGACTTTTTGTTTTTTATATATTTTCTCAAATCATTGCCCTTACTGAATGGATAATGTAAAAAAAAGCTGTTGAAAAATTCCTTCTTTTTATAGTACCCTTGCAGGCATCTGAAGATTCCTTTTGGTCTGAAAAGAATATCTGGAGTTCTTCTACTTGGTATTATCAGGATTTCTAATCCAGTGTCAAAAATAACTATTGCTCAGGTCTCAGATTGGATAATCTTTTACAACCATTCAAGTTTTTACTGCATTTCTAACCTCCAGCTACTGATAAAAGTTCCAATATGAATTATTGAGATCTAACATCTTGACACACTATACCTCTGATTAGATGGCATGGAATGATAATCACTCTTTTTGTAACTACATTGCATGGGGACTCATGATCTGAGGTCCACTATAGCTCCTATATGACTTCTGCAGAACTGTCAGTCGTTAATTTCTTCCTTTCTTGTGTTTGTAGAGCTGGTTATTCCTGGTGTAAGTTGTCAAATGTCAAGCTCTGCTTTTCAGACTTCTCTAGCTGCTAGGGAACTTCTGATCCTGTTTTCCAGACTCTGCCACTGTAATAAGCATACTCTTTTTTCTATTTGTATAATTAATTAACATATTAAATAGGGTTGAGTGTGGAACAGAATTTGCAGAATATTGCTGCTTGTAGACTTCTGTTTCCATGATGAATAATCAGTCTCCAATTTTCACACTTTGAAAAAAATTCAATTGATAATCTGACATGGCTTTTACTTTCTATATGTAAAAATAAGGAACAAAAGTAATTTATCATTTAATGGGATAAGTGATTGGTGTTTTTTCTAATTTCTTACCTTTTCTTTCCACTAATTGTCATGCTTGTCAAAAAAAAAACACTTAAAAATATAGTAATACTTAGGCTATGACTCTCTGTAGGATATGCTAATGGCATATACGCCACACAACTCTTTCCCTGCCATAAAGACTTATCTTTGAATTAATGATATCTCTGCAGAGGTTGGGGCATCACTTTTTTCTGTTGTGTTTAGTGGCAGGAAAAGGGATAATGGGAAGAAGCTGGAACACAAAAAGTTCCATTTAAACATAAGAAAAAACTATTTTACTGTGAGGGTGAGGGAGCCCTGGCACAGGCTGCCCAGTGAGGGTGTGGAGTCTCCTTCCTTGGAGGTCTTCAAGACCCGTCTGGACGTGTTCCTGTGCAAATTGATCTAGTTGGACCTGCTTCTGCAGGGGAGCTGGACTAGGTGATCTCTGAAGGTCCCTTCCAACCCCTACCGTTCTATGATTCTATAAGCTTTGTACTATTTGCACTCTTTAAATATAATTAAAGTCTTAGAGCTGTTTTTATCCTTCCCCTTAACTACATTATATAGTGAAAAGAGTCTTCTGATTGTTTTGTCATCTGTTGAGATGGGAACCAGTCTTGGAAAAAGATCACTATGAGACCACATTGTTTGTAGTCTCTACTTTCCATGATTTGTATAAGAGAATATGTCAATCTTCTAATAAAAAATCAGGAAAAATGAGTAGTAGAGTCCTTGCTATGTTAGAAAAAAAATGATGCAAGTTCCTGAAGGAACAAGGTTGCGATTATTATTCTGTCCTTGCTTGTATCACAGCAAAACAGAAGCTACTTCTGGTTGGAGATTGTGAGTATTATAGTAACTTATTGTAACGATTGTATTGATGCTACTTTAGTGATCTCTGTTCTTTTCCATAGAAGCAGAATAATTTACTCGGTGAAATGTACAGAGTATATACAAATGGAAGAAGAAAGTAGGAAAATACACTTTTTCTCAAAGTCATGATTAGGTTCTCTTATGTTAGAAGGTGTGTAGTAATACCTTTTTTCATTTTCAGCTGTGATTTGTTTCTGGTTTAGCTTTGAGAGATACTAATAGAGATGTTGAAAACACTAGGTTAGACTTAATTTTAAAATCAATAAAATTAGATAAGACGCTTGCCACTATACCCAACTGAATATTTAGTTAGCTGAAACAACATTTAAAAAAAAATGAGCAATTAATCCAGTCTATTATAGAAGTTAGCCACATAAAAAGTCACTTAAGGTATTTTTTTTGTACTTACAGTTTTTTTCTGTGCTTAGAAAGATATACGTACAAACAACTTCACATTTTCATACACCTTCCTTTTCCCTCATGGCTTTTATAGTGACCTTTTATTAGAAGACAGTTATTTACCATCATAAGGGAAGAAAGAATAAAAACATCTAAGTCTGTCTGGTGAATGAAAAATAAGAGAATGTGTGCCAACATATAAAATGGTAGAACACTTCCCAAAAAGCAGTAGGGGTAGTTGACTGTTAAGATATTACAGAAATTATTTATAATCTTGGGTATGAGAAACTGCGAACCTTATAGCCTGATGAAAGACAAGAAGATTCTTTTCCTGAGAGAAATGCAATGCTTGCAAAGATGAAGCACAACTAAAAAAAGAATGCTTTTCTAACCGCCTTATATTTTCATAGCCTGTATTAGGTTCAGCAGGGGTTCATCCAGTTAACATGGACATTGCTTGAAAAAGTAAATATTTGCAAAAATTATTCTATGCTATTAATAATTTAAACGTTCTTACCTACCAAAAATGAAATAAAAATTAAATTTTTATCCTTAATTAGTGATTCTTTTGCCAGGTGATATTGTCTACATACTTTCTCTGCTTGGTTATAGTTAAGCAGCTTTCTTTCTATTTATTTGCTGATTTTGGAAGTTTGTTGTCCCAGTAGCAAGAAGTTTCTATTCAAATTAATGTAGTGATATTAGACTGGTTTTTTTTTTTTAGTAGTATTTTCAGTAGCTAGTTCAAATTTATCCAAGTAAACATAACAAGGAATACCTATGTTTAAAAGCAGATGTGAAAGACCAGTGGTCACAATCCAGTCCTGTTACCACATTAGTTAATTTATATGTACTTACAAATGACCTTCCAAACCGATGCTCTTATTCATAGATGCCCTTTGAAGCCCAGCATGAAATGGTAAGAGAACTACAACTGTTTATTCTGTCTCACATTGGCAGCTGTATTTAGTACTGCCTGTATCTATTTTGCAACCAGAGGAAAAGACTTTTTTTTTTCCTCTTTTGCAAGTGTAATAGGTCAGATTTGATGGAATGAGTGGGATGTTTCCCTAGCCTATTTCTATCTCATATGCACGCCACTCTTTAATATTTAAGTCTTTATGCTCTGAAAGACCCCTCAGTCTTGATATTATAAACAGGTCACGCTTACAGCTAAGATCCAGAAGCTGTGCATTTGTGCTTTACTTTTAAAGGTAGTTCAATGTCTACTCAGTGTGCACTTTGGAAACTGTCTCAAACCAAAATGCAATGGTGACTGACATTTTAGGTTACACAGAACACCTTACACAAAAGCTTTTCTGGAGTGAAGTTATCGAAGCTGCTCTTACCAAGTTTATAAAAAAACCTGACTCATTAGTCTTTGAGGAAAGAAAAAACTGTGATTATTGCTCAGTAGGATATGATAATAAAGATTGTCTACTAGAAAGGAGAAGAGTAACGCTATCATTTATGTTTAAGACTTGTATACACTTTACGTGATTGAAGCATAGCTGAAAAATTCCTTACATCATGGACTGGAAGACAGGCTTCTCATCTCTTGTTTTGGAAAGAAAGTAGTTCCCTGATCCATTTTTGAAAGTGAAATTGTGAGTAGAGTTTTAGGAGACAGCTGAAGACTCGGGATTCCAAGTGGGCGAGACCGTCTGTGGTTTTACTAGGGAAAACTTGTTCTGTCCATTTTTTTCCCTGTAAATTCCCAGAGATGTGGATTGTTGCTTACTCTGTTTCCGTTTTGCATAGTGGCACATTAGTTGAATATTTTTCTGATACTTATCCATTCACTGCAGTAATGTGACTTAGATCACATTTCATCATTGTATCCAAGTGTACACTTTAAGTTCTGATTCCATTGTGTTCAGTGGAACTGAAGCAAGCACTAAGAGTTCTTTGGATTTAAACCATTATAAATGCTTCCTGTACACTGCTGATAAACTACAGAAGTAAAAAACTAGCTGTGGAAGTACAATAAGCCAGGTACAACTGTGTTTGTATCATGTATGCTCCATCAGAAATTGAGTTTGCAGTTTCACTGGCAACCACAGTCACGGACTTGGGTTGTTTTTTTCACAATAATGTTGTTTGTAAAGATAGTTAAATGAGTCTGTTGGAAGACAGTACTGAAAAATCTTCAAGCTGTACCTGAGCCAGTGTCTGTCCATGTTCCTTCCTGTGCGTAGGCTTCTTCCTCTCATTCAGCTCCAGAAACAAAAATAGCACATAAGAAACAAATTCTGATGTTTGATTCCAGGTGAACTGATGAATGCTGGCAAATCCTTGTCCTGTGAGTAATGGTACTGTCCACTAGTACCTCTTTTGTCTAGTAAATTTGATTTAGGATCCTGTTATGCAGTGTTGTTTTAATTAATAATTTTTAATTTCTCATTAAACACTTAGAGGAATAAGCCATTAAAACGTGAAACTGACACTCTGTAGTGATATGTCTTCCTCCTAAGTGCCATAAATTCATCACACTAAATTTATTTCTTTCACTTCTCATACCCGCAATTGCATTTTCTCAAGATAAAATTCTACACAGTGACCAGTTTCACACAACCATGTTTCTACAGGCAATAAAACAGGGCTATAGTATGATATTCTGATTTTAAACTAGGATTTCAAATAGAATATAGGAGGTAAGTACGTAAATTCATGTAATGTTTCTTGTGATTTCCTTGTATAGTCCCAATTCTATATTTAGTCTAAAGCTGGAAGTTATCTATCTTTTTAAAATCACTTCCCAGTGTCATTTGCTATATTACTATTTTTTAATTATTATTAATTTTTTAATTCTTGTAAAACTGTACTACTTGAAATAAGTTCTTGTCTATACAGGAAGCAATGTGATAAAAGGTCCATTTTCAGACTTATTTATACTTATTTAAGCTACTCTAGATTGTAGGAGCTTTTTTTTTTAAAATCTAGTTTATTTCCAAAAGGTTTTTTAATGCTTACTTAAGGTAACAGGTGTATTGAAAAGTCTGTGCTGTGAATGAGATGTAGACCCATTATGCCTGATGTCTATACTAGAAGTAATGGCTATCAAATTTCTGCCATAAAACTTTAGTTTCTCAAAAAATTTGGGAAGGCAAAAGCTAGACTTAAGACTCAGTCATAGATTTTGACATGTTTCTTTTAGGTAGCTGACTGCATAAATAAATTTTTAAAATTCCATTAATTATTAATATTTTCTGAATTACAACTCTAAAAAAATATGAGGTGGTACTGTTACCCAGATAAATTTTCCTTTTATTTTTTTTTAGAAACCTGACAGAGAAATCTTTTGAGAGCATACCCTCAGCATTTGTAGGATAAATCTGTCTTTCCCAGTTCCTACATTGTCTGCTTTCTTAGATACTGACTGATTCAGATGATTACTGTGTCCGGCTCTTCAGCTCAAGAGTGACA
>WBNH01003149.1:67009-86812 GCA_013401255.1 Urocolius indicus | reverse complement strand
TTCCGAGTGCCGATCCCTACACACTACTTAATTTTGAATGATTCTCATTAAAAGTGTTAGAAATCATCCCATCCAGAGTTGATCAGACCATGTCATTATTATTTCAAATAAGTAATTATGATCAATAGCCATGAGTAAGATTTCCATTACCCTGAGGACTGTGTAGTCACAAAAAAGAAATATGTCTTCATGTCTCAAAGAGTTCGTAAGATGTTACAGGCAGCAGAAAAGCAAGAAAAGTGCAAGAAAAGAAAGAAAGAATCATGATTTCCGTAATGGCTAATATTCTTGCAGCTCTTGAGCAATGTGATTATTGTGATGCTTATTTATTTCTTAGTCTTAAAGGAAGAAGAATAAAGGAGGATTCAAAAGAGAGTAAGGAGACAGACTTGTTTAAAAGAGGTTCCCAACAGCAGAGAACACTATTGGATGAGGTTAGAATGTCTGAGACAATGAAAGCTTGATGAGACAGTGCTCCCAGCCACTACCTAAATTTGGCAACCTGTTTTTTAATGTGGATAAATAGCCTTACAAACACCTCAGAACTAAGAAGCCTCTGGCTATATTGCTTCACTGAATTACCAGGAGTGGCTACAATGTATTGGTGAAGTGACTGCATGTCTGCATTCTATAAGCAATTTCTTCTAAGACCATAATGGTGGGCAGCAATTTCCCTACCTTTCCCATCCCAATCCTTTCTTAGAATGTAATGCTGTTTCCCTAAATCTCATGATGCATATCCTTGAATTCCCAGATCTCATGAAGTTTCACAAACATAAGTGTCCTAGACAGACAAGGACCAGAGGAAGACAAAACATGGCAAAAAATACGTAATGGAAAAGTAACAGAGAAGAATGGATTGAGAAAGAAGTAACATATATGGGAAGGTGACGTCTTTAAACGCAAAAAAAAAAAAACTACACTCCAGAACAACACTGTCCAGACCTGTTCTTGACCACACTGACTGGGAACTCAAGCCTGTAAGGATTCAGCCATACCATTTGCGACTCCTGCATGTATATGTATATGTATATGTATATGTATATGTATATGTATATGTATATGTATATGTATATGTATATGTATATGTATATGTATATGTATATGTATATGTATATGTATATGTATATGTGTATGTGTATGTGTATGTGTATGTGTATGTGTTTGTGTATGTGTATGTGTTTGTGTGTGTGTGCATGTGTATGTCTATGTCTATGTCTACCAAGTGATCTGTTTCTGACATATTCTTTGTTTCTAGTGTTTAAAAATAGGTTGAGAGTTGAGACCCATATCATGTTAAGTATTTCACCAAGTCCTGCTAATGTAAGGCTTGCATTACATAACTTTAATCCTCCACATGCAGAATGTGTTCTCCAGTCATGTTCTTCTATGAACATGAGACAAAATGCATGTCTATGTCGGATTAACCATGATTTATACAGGTGTCTAAAAGAGATGAGAACCACTCTCCGGAAGTGTCGTATGTTTTCAGTGACTAGAAGAAGTCCACACAAAAAAAGTTTATTTTAGATTTCTAACTGTAAAATTCGTAAATCTCCTAGAAATCACTTAGAGATCTTTCTTGTGTTCTATGTACCATGCAAGAACTGATTGTGATTAAGAAACAACTATTGCTCAAAACAATGTAAAAAGAGAATCTTTTCCCTCTCTGCTGTTCTTCTTTCTGAGTATCAATCATCCAACCATTCTTGACTCATATAGCTACCATGTCTTTATCCCCATGCCTCTCCCTACTGCAATCTTAACTGCAGCAGATCTCTTCGTATTGCTTCTGACCCCGATACTTGTGCCTTGCTGTACGATGTCAGAAAGTTTTAGCTGCCCTTAAGCACAAGATAAGAAAATTCAGTTGTTCTTGTGTATATGTGTGCATTACTATTCCACCAAGGATTGCAATGCTTTAATATTTTTGGATTAACTCATGATCAAACATTGATGAATCATGGTATTTTACTGAAAAGCACAATCCTTAAGTCAACCACCTAATCTAAGAGAAGAAATTAAACTCTAAACCAACATAAACACATTACAAGTCATTAGTGTAATTAAAAAGGAATGCATAATTAAAACGTTTGTGTATTTTAGCTCAAATTCATCTGCAGTTGGAAATTTTAATGAACTGTTCATCAAAGAAATCTCTGGAGTCTGAGGATAAGTTTAACATAACAAGAAATTGAATGTTTTTTTCTCTTTGGCATAGGAAGCTCTGTTCCCACTGGCTTAGAAAACTGAGCTGTCATTGGCTCAAGCAAACTAATAATGATTCTAAGTGGTTATGATTGCTTCAATGTTTTAAACTGATGTTATCTTTTTTATCCCTTAAGAATCATGTTTTTCATAATTACTTCTCTTTTGTCCTTTCCTTAAGACAAATGATTTTGTAATTAGTGATGAAGGAACCAGTGATCACTCCAAGACATCTGTCAGATTGTCATGAAGTATCTGTCCCTGTAGCTATATTTAAACTTTGTGTTTAATAGCGTCTTGCTTTATTTCACCATTACATCTCTGCGGTACCATAAGCAGGATACCCTAATGATCAAGTTCTATAAAACACAGAGCAATTAGATTGTAAGACATATTACTCCCATGAAAGTCCTTCCTTCTCATAATGTAGCTCCCTCCCTTTCTTTTCCTTTCCTTTGCTTTCCTTTCCCATCCCCCAGACCCACACATTCACTTGCAGCATTCATTAGCTGTTATTAGACAAGACAATTGTGTCAACAGCTAACCTGATGTTTGGCCACATTTCTGTCTTTAAAAACTTCTTCATTGCATTTTTTTTTGCATTTGCTGGATGGTCTCAAGAAAATATCATAACTAATCTAATCAATGTGGTTGGAGTTTAGATCTGCAATACTCTCTTAAAGAGTCTATATTTTTTTCTGTTTTTTTTAAGAGTGACCTTAAATTGTTAGTGATATCTATTTTATTTCCTGCACATCCCCAGGGCAGAGATTGTCCTATATTGAGTGTGTCAAATCTTATGGGAACCCATCCCTGGCAGAATTCTCAAAGGACTACTGAACTATACAAGAGAGATTCATATTATTACTGTAATGTACATCAAGGCAAAGCAAGGATATTATTATGTATTGTAATATTTATTTCACCCTGGGGTATATTTTCAAGTCTTGTATCCCTTACCATAAATCAGCTTGTTTTTGTCTTCCCCATTTTTAGACTCCAGAGTATTGCTCTTTGTCTTAAGAATGGTACTTTTCCAGAAATTATTCTTTAATGAGGCCGGAGAAAAATGTCTTTGAATATACTCAACTAAAACAGAGATTCTGGAACATAGAAGTATATCTTAAAATTAAAATATAAACCATAGTGTGTATACATAATGACAACAACCAATATTGTTCTATATGGATAGATAGCTACATACATAAATCAAATGGTCATTCAGAAAAGAAGACATTCTAAGGATAGATACACTTCTATGTCCTGATGATAACAGAGGTATGAAATTGTAGAACGCTATTTTGCATACTGCTCTTCTAAAATGAATGGAACTTTTCAAAGCATGTCATTTATTCCCTCCATTGCTCTCTAGACCTCTGAATAGCAAGCTGGGAAGTGTGTTATTTTACACTTCTTTGCTGTATACATTCAGAGTTATGCTTTTTAGTGCCTCTTGATATTTCATCCATTCAGAATGTGATATTAATGGAAGTAAGTTAGAAGAAAGTGAATGATTCAACCAACAGATAAGACTACATAGGTCCTTTTACATTTAAATAGCTGAATCAAAGTGATATGAGATGAACAGGTATCAAGATATTTTGCTATTGAAAGTCAATGTAAGGGACTGCAAAGACTATTTGGAGACAGAAAATACGCTCATGTTGTGGTTTTGCCTGGGCCAGGTTTTTTATCTGCCAGAAGCCACCCCTGTAGCTGACAGGGCTAATGCCAGTCAATTCTAAGACGGACCTGCAACTGACCCAGGCCTGGCCACTTAGTGGTGGAGGTAATGCCTCTGTGAATGGCATATTTGAAAAGGAGAAGCTCTTGCGCAATTGCAAAGCTGCAGCAGTAACAAGGAATGAGAATGTGAAATCACTAAGGTCAGTGGAGGAGGGGAAAGAGGGTTGCTTAGGCCCTGGAAGAAAGACTCCCCTGTGACCTATGATGAGGAACGTGGTGAGGCAGCTGTGCCTCTGCAGTCCATGAGGACCACGAGGAGCAGAGATCCACTCACAGCCTGTAGAGGAGCCCACGCTAGAGCAGGTGGATGCCTGGAGGAGGCTGTGACTCCGTGGGAAGCTCACCCTGGAGCCAGGTCCTGGCAGGACCTGGGAGCCCTTGGGGAGAGAGGAGCCCATGCTAGACAGCAGGTTTACTGTCAAGACTTGTGAACCCGTGAAGGCCCCAGGCTGGAGCGGTCTGTCCCTCAAGGACTGTTCTCCCCGTGGATGACCCACACTGGGGTGAGGTGTGAGGAGCTGCCCCGTGGCAGACCCTGTGCTGGAGCATTTCGTGAAGAACTGTAGCCTGTAGGATGGACTCACACTGGAGAAGTTGGTGAGGGACTGTCTCCTGTGGCGAGGGTCCCCATAGTGTAGCAGTAAAAGTATTCCACCATAATTTGTCTCCTCTACACAAGCATTAACAGATGAAATCCTCTAGTGTGTTTCAAGCAGCAGATCAGGCAAGTTGAATATAGTGGTTCTTTCAGGCCTTAAATCTACTGAGCAAGTTTCAATGTCACAAATTGAAATGAGGCACTCAACATCCATTGACAGTCAAAAAGAACAAGATACCTCTCTGCCCTTTCTGCCCCTTATACCTTTGAAAATGTCCTGCTATAATCTACGAAATTTTATCTATCACCATCTAAATTTCCATAACCTTCAGTAACAAAAGACATAGACCTTCTGAGTGAATCAACTGTGTTAGCTATTTTTTCAACTTTACTTTCAAGCCCCTGTGATAGATCCATTAGTTACTTCCTGATGCTTGGTTTATATACACAGAGATCAAACACAAGCTTTATTGCAGGAAGAGAAAGGGAATGGGAGGAGGGATGGAGAGTATCGAGAGATAATCGAGACAAAAGCATTATGATGAAAGAGCAGAGCTCTTTGGAAACATGAGCTCAAATTTAGCTTCAGCATATCCTTTTGTCTTATCTGGGAAGGCATATATATAAACATATACACACACACATATGTGCACACTTAGTCACATGTACAAAATTATATTTATTAAAGGGGTTTATATGAGTGATACAATCTGTCACACAGCAAAAACTGTCAAAGTCAATATTTTCAAGATTTCTCTAAGGAATTCAGGCTGTGAGAGAGATGTATGTTTTTCATTAGGGTTTACATCAGCATTTGGTGTAATTAATCCTAATGTTTCAATCTTCACATAATAGGCTTATTTTGAACAATAAAGTATTGTAGAGCAAATAAAAGAAAATCTCTAACAGAAGCTGGTGTTCATTATACATGAATGATGTATCATTCTTTCTGTGGTCATAGGTTTTTACTTCCTTTTTCAGTTTTATGTCCACATTTTTAATACCTAAAAAGATCTAAATGAGAAAAAGGCCCATTTGTGCTAGGATCTGTAAAGAAAAAAAAAATCTGTGACACTTCATCTCCAATGAAACTACAGGATACATAGACAAATGCTGCAGAAAGCAACAGATTGACTTATCAGGCCAACATGGAAGTCCAAGGATGAGCTGAAAATGGAAGCTTAGACATACTTTGTCTTTCAGAGGATTTCTGCACTTTAGTCTTCACAGCAAGAGTAGACAAGACAGCTTTAAGCATGTTTGCTAAGGCGATGCAGCATTGCAACTGAGACAGTGAGGAGACCAGAGTTAATTGCAAAACCCATCTCTTGAGAGCTGTAGGCTGTTCTGTCTGTGTTGTTGCCTAAACCTGATCTTGCTGGATTGAAGATAACCCAGTTACTGCTTTTTAGAAATAACTTCTCTTCAGAAGGGTAGTTTCAATCTGTGGGTTTTACACTTCCTTTCCAGTGGTACAACCCTGCTAAAAAAGTAAACTATGCAATATCCTGAAAGTTTAGAATCTCACATCAAGTTTGTAACTGCTGATAGCTCTGGGCATTTATAGTGATGGAGAGAAAATATCAATCACCTGATTAAAATACTGCTATCTGTAAGTCAATGAGGGCAAGATTTCAAGGACAGTCACAAAACCTTTCACTTTCCACTGACTAGAGGCATCTGTTGCCTTTTCTTCAGGTTTTCATTCAAAGCAAGAACAGAGGTGTTTCCTGGTTGTTTATATGCTCAATGTAACCCAAATAAGGATGTATGTGTGTCTGATGGTTTTTATAACAGGCAAGTGGTATTTCTAAGTACACATGTGAAAAGGGAAAATAAAATATAGATAACAAAACATTTTAAAAGAAAACATTTTACTTTTCTTTTTCCAGCCTCACCATCAACAGTAAGGTTTACAGAGTTCAATTTCACATAGATTTGAACATGAAAAAGCTAAAGACCTATAGCAGAGTTATTTATTCATTTATTTACTTGAATAATTGACTTCAACATTTTCAAAAATTCAACATCTTTTTTAAAAAATAAAAAAAGGAATAAGAAGAGAAGTAATATTTTATCTATTGAGGTTGTTTAAACTAAGAAATATTTTCGCTCTGGAACTTCCCTTCACTAAGTAATAGTAAAAAGTAAACCATAAGAATAAAAACAACTTTTTTCTGTCGTAGTTATGGATCATTGTGTCTCATCGAAACCTTTGGCTCCAACTTAAAGAAAAAAAAAAAAAGAAAAAGAGAGGGGAAAAAAAACTAAAAAAAAACCAGAATCTCATTGATTTCTTGGCTTTTGTGTTAATTAAGGTCACTTTCATCATCCTTACAAGCAGAGTTTTTCTGGTTTGGGTTTTTAATTTTTTGTTTTCTTTTTTCTTTTTCTTTTCTTCTTGTTCTCTGATTTCAAAGAGACTGTAGTAATGCTTCAACCGATCCCCAAAGGTCTTTACAGATAATTTCCAGTTGCATTACTGATTTATTTTTGCCTTGACCAGATGGCTCCAAGTTCATGTGACTGTAAGGGAGCACTTTTGATTAGCCTATTTATCTCTCCCAGTGCTCAATTTAAGGGTCAAACCTTGTGTAACACATTTGCCAGATAAACTATTCAGTGCTTCTGCCTTTTGGACACCATACTTCTGACATATGCTCTGTGCCTCATTAAACACAAAAGTTATTAGATGTAATGAATGTTTTTACAAACTCTGTTTTCAACAAAAGATCTAAGTTTCAAATGTATTTTTTCTTATTATTCACATGTGGCTAGTGGATTGCTTTGACTGTAACACCTGGAAAAATGGGTGAAATTGAAAAGAAACATCCTGAGTATGACAGAGGAGGGTAAAGCAGAGAGACAGAAGCTGGGATGGTTTTTGTTCTTTTTTTTCCCCTTGATATAGGTTATAAATGAAAAGACGAGCAGAATGTTTTTAATGAAACCAATAAAAATGCAAAGGAAGATTTAATGTTTAAAGTAACAATAAATCAAAAGTGACAACTCAAATGCAATATTGCACCATGAGATTGAGGAAATAAATTCATCCATAGGGCAGATGTGCCTGCTGTAAGAAAAAAAAACAAAAACAAAAACAAAAACAAAACAAACAAAAAAGGAGAGAGCAATAGGAAAAAAAAAAAGATGAAAAAAAATGGAAGTTTTCACTATTACTGAAACAAAATCTTATGGAATCAAAATAAACTATAAATGCAGTACTACTAGCTGAAAAGATACAATGCAGACACATCCACGTGGAAACACACAGATGTATATTGACATGTAAGTGTACACACACGTATATAAGGATAAAATATATAAAAAAGCTTAAGTTCAAATAATGTGTAAGTCTCATAAACATAGTTAGAATTTATTTCTAGCAATTTTATAGACAGAATTACGAATAATTGCACAGGATAAATACTGGCTGTGCCTCACTACCTCATACGAAATCTTCAAATTGAGAATTAATTACTTGAAGGAAAGACTGTCTTGTAATAGTATTTGCCTGGGACTAGGACCCCTGTGATCTGAATCCCAACTCTGTCATAAACATGCTATGTGTCCTTGCAGGATCTGCTCTAGCCTAGATTTTTCCTAGCTAAATTTAGACAATTCACTGAGAGGCCTAAGTTGGGAGCTATGCAAGGATGAGTGCCTTTTTTGTCAATGGATGCAAAGAGATACCTTACATAATCAAGTAATATTTTTACATGGACTAAGTCACAATCCAGAGCTGACTGTATCTACTAATGAAGAGACGAAATGTAGATCTGACATTTACTGAAGTTATAAGAAGTAATTCTGACCTTTAGTTGCAAACCTGACACAGTCATTCAGGCTCAGTTTGGCTTTCTTCAATAAGATAATTTTAGGGAGCTGGAAAGGAGTCTGCTAATTTTCAATGTAAGCTTCTTCTTACATAACTTCTTTTATTCAATGTGAGAAGACTGGTGTTGTAGTTGCGGTGATTGACACAGGGTTAACTAACCAGTTTTCTTGGATAAACATTACAAACTTTTGCAAATGTTTATTGTCATGATGCACCTCTTAAAATCATGCTTACCACTGTTAAACTTCCATATGTAGCTCTTGTCCTTCCAAAAATGAATTGTGACACCTATTGTTTCCCTCTGAACACATAAGGGAAATTCAAAGGGGTTCAGACATAAGTGGTTTTGCTTTTCCTGAAGAATTTTGAATTCTGACAAAAACACCTTATCTGGATTTTGGCCCTCAGTTTGGGAAGATTGAGCATCCCAAACATCAAAAATTTCCACTTGTGGACCTCTCTAATGTTCAGAAAAGGGTGGAAACAAGATCTGGAATGCTTATGCTGAAATTGAGATCATGTGCCTGTGTTTGCATATACATGTGTATTTTTGTGTGTGAAGTTTCTACAATGGCAAAAGTGTGCAAAGTAATTCAATCATGAGGGAAGGAAAGACAGAAAGAGAGAAAGAGGAAAATAAAAGAAAGGAGAGAAAAAAGAAAGAAAAAAGCAGAGGGTCAGGACTGAGTTATACCTAGCCTTTTATTTTTTAAATAAACTTGTACTCCTTTTCAATTTTCACTTCAGGACTGCTCTTCCTTCTTTTTGTTTTTTAATTTTTATTTCTTTTTTTCTTTACCCTTCATTATTTTAATGGCTACATCCTTGCTCTGATGTGTCAATGGTTGTGGAAAATCCTGTGAAGCAACGGCTTAATGAAATGGCAGCTGGAACAGAGGGATAAAGTTCCTTTGGAACAGCTTCAAAGAGGAAAGAGGGAGCAGTGTTAGTGATCAGAGCAATGGTGCAGGGATGCTCATACACAGGCCAGGCACATCCAGCTGGCTGTTTAGACTCGGCGCCCTAATGAGGCATGAAGTAAAATGGGTAAGTACACAGTAGGGGAGAGGGACTGAAAGGAAGACACAAGAAAAAAAACAAAAGAGAAAAGGGAGGAAGAAAGCATTCTTATATTTCACAACAAATGAATTAGATATTAAATAAGACTTCAAAGGAAAAAAAAATAGTCTATTATAAAGCACTTATCCTTTTTTTTTTGTCAAAATCTCATTAATACTAAATATNCCCTTCCCTTCCCTTTGCTTCTTCTGCATTTCAAGTTTTACAGTACTTTTTCCAATTAATGTTAATCCATTTTGTGTGTTGAGTTTTATTCTTATTATATAAATATTATTATCATTGCTATTATTATTTGAAAGGAAATTGTAGAAATAGTACTGAATTAAGGTAACTTCAGAACATTACAAATTGCATGAAGAGATATTAAGAGACTGAGGTATATTAAGAACAAAAGAACATAAAAAATAAAATATTCCAGTTATTTCGGTTACTTATGTGAAAATGTCATTTTAAAAAAAAGGAGAAAAACAGAGTTTCTATTACAGAACTGGACAGAAACCTTATCTTTCTGCAATGCGGTAGGCAATATTTCCAAGTGCAGAGTATCATTCTGTGCTGAATCTCATACCTACAAGACCAAAGCTTTGATTCCCACCACTTGAGTTTACTCTGGTAATTAGAAATAATAATACAGCATAGTCTTCGAAGCTGAGTAGTCATAGTCATTAAAATGAGGTCTTAACATGCACTTCACTGAGTCATTCATTGTGCAGAAATATTTGGTAGGTATTTCTAAAATTCTATAAAATATTTATATTTCAAGGTTTATTACCAACATGTCCAGAAATCTCCAAGGTTTCAGCTATATTACATCCATAAATGAATCTAGGGAGCCAATTAAATGCTGTTATCCTAACAAGATTACAATATTGCTGGAAAGCTGCATTCCTTCTGACATATTACTCTTACTAGTCTAAAACGTGGAATGATACAGTTAAGGTCCAAACAGAGGATAAATATCACCTATGTTGCCAACAGAACTGTGTTGCAGAACAATTTACTTATTTCACAAATACTTGGCAATACAGTTAAAGGGATACTGTCAGGGAACCTTTATAGCAGATTTGTTTTAGACTGCAAGGGCTGGACTTTAAAAGCATTTCCTTACAAGGTCTAAAACCAAACTTGAGTTATTATGTTTTCAAGTTCCATTAAGAACAAATATAAGCCTCTTTCCAAACTTCTTTATTCCTAATGTTATCATTGCCAGGACACGTGCCTAGGTACATAGCAGATGTGAGTTACCACCCTTGTGGTAACGAACACAGGCTTACTTGATGCTCTATGTGGCATACAACTGTCCCATCCTTCTGTTTTGCATGGGTTAAGCCAAGTCCCAGCTGACCTGAAGATCTCCAGATCTGCTCTTATGTGTACAGCAAACATACTGCACTGGAACTACTTCACTTTTTATATCTGCAAAGTATATGCATAATGTAACATAGTTGAATAAGCTCCATGATTAACAGAGAGAGAAATTAGGTTAATTCTTCTAGTTTGCTCCAGTTCTGATTCATTTCAGCATCTTCCTAAGGATGAGTGTGGTACATACAAGTTTATTTCCCTTCCTTGCCTTTGATGAAAACAAAGGGCAACTAACTGATGTCAGTGTCTATGATGTAGGTGTTTAGGTTTAATTCATAATTCATTTATGGCACTTTATGATAGGGTTTGTCTTACCCTATCTGTGTGCTCAAAAGCTTATCCCTAGCCCCAGAAAAGGTTCATTTACCTCCATTTCTTTTGGGGGCCAAAAAGTTTAGCTGCTCACTATTACTGTCTATGTCTTGCTGGGAGATGGCATATCTTTTATGGATCTGCGTAATGTCTGGAAGTGAAATTTTTTATTTATTTATTTTTCCTCTCCTTCCTCGCAATCTCACTTTTCTTGCTTTCCTCTCATGGGCAAAGGTAAGCATGAGTCTACCCTTGCCATGCATGACAAGATTTCATTTTTTACTCTGCAGGTGGTAAAGATGGAGGTTGAAATGATGCTGCTGTCTCTCTTCACTTCAGTCAGAAACAGGCTGCCTGGGATCCACACATTCAACATTTCCTCCTTCATACTTATTTTGCGAGCAAGTGCAGTATTAGTGGAAAGAAACAGAGAAACAAAGAAAAAGTAGAGATTATTTGTCTTCCAGTGACTCCAAGGTGTCTTCATGGAGATCTTTTTGTGCTGAACTATTCACACATGGTTAAAGTAAATATAGACATCAGTTTTACCATTTAACATGAATGATTTACATATAAAGTCTATGCGAAAAAAGAATTTATAAAAGGGGAAAGGGTTGTTAAATGGTATAAAGCAGAGAGATTGTATTTAAGGAATCTCAGCAAATTTTGTCTCTTTTAGAAGGCTTTTGTCAATTTCATAAACAGAAAGATAAAGGATGCTAATGATCTGGATACTTCTAGTCTTTGACATGTAGCAATGATATGTGGTAACTTTTCTCCATGCACATACAGTAGCAATCTAATTAGGATCTAATCTGAATGTACTGGAAACTAACTGTAGGATCAAAATACTTGTTTTGTATTTTATAAATTCTGCCCAATTTTTGCAAATGTGGATAAAAAGAAAAGAGGACTTTCACAATTTCCTGGTTGAAAAACTGAAATATTGTCGAAATTTAGGCATAGATGTGTTATAGCAAGTTTTTTTGGAGGCCTGTGGGCTAAATTGTCTCCTAAATACTTGTCTCTTGTTAATGACCATAGCAAGAACTTAGGGCAATTGTGATCTTATTTCACCATTTTGGATTAGTATTTGAATACTGAGGAAAATAAACTAGTTTGCACTGAGATCAATGCAGAGTTTGAGACAGTGACAAAAAGAGGGGTAATNTGCCAGAATGAAAAAAAAAAAAAAAAAAGAAAAAAAATTTAAGCCAACCCAAAAAACCTTGCCTATAGGAGATAAAAAAAAATAATTCATGGTCTTAGTCTTCCAATTTAACAATCTGACTGGACTGAAAAAACAATGGTTGTATATACCTCTAGTCCTTATGCATATCAATAAATTAAATAGTAGGGACACTGGCTGTTTTTACCAGTTTACTTCAGTGTTAGAAAAAGGATCTTTGGCATTTTCATCTACTACCATAAAATGTAGTGTCAGTTGATCGTTTACATCTCTCCCATGCCTGAAGTGGAACGATAGTATGATAGCTTTCCATCTGTTACACTACAAAGCAACGACACACCAGAACTGAAAACCACACATCTCTTCTTCTTTTCTTTAAATAAGAAAAAAAATAAAAAGCTCCTGAGAATATGTAGCCTACTTATTTTTCCTCATTGGCTTGCAGACCTTTTAACCAGTATGTGTAAATTCAAGACCCCATTAGATATCCAGCCCTTTGGTCTTTTAAAAACACAGCAGTGCCTAAAACACTAACCATCTTGGAAAGTCTTAGAAACCCCTCTAGACCTTTTATCTCTAACACTGTATCTTGATTAACCTTGATCTGTAAATTAAAGGTAATTAACTCCTGCTATTCAGACCTCTCATGTCGGCATGTATGTGGAACCTGAGAGTGAGACATATAAAAATACTGCAAGGCCAAATTTAGAGAGAGAGACATATGAAAAACTCTGTGTGGAAGGAGGAGGTAGAACAAAGGAAATAAAATTCATAAAATGCATCTTACCATCAATAACGGAAGAAGTCTGTAATTATTGCTTTATAAGTACAAGGACTTGGGATAATGAACAAAAGCTGGAACACAGAAAGTTCTACTTGAACATAAGGAAAAACTAGTTTCCTGTAAGTGTGAGAAAGCCCTGGTACAGGCTGCCCAGGGTGTGGATTCTCCTTCTCTGGAGGTTTTCAGAACCTGCCTGGATATGCTACCTGACCTAGGGGAACATGTTTTAGCAGTGACATTGCACTAGATGATTTTTAAAGGTCCCTTCTGACCCCTACCATTCAGCGATTCTGGGATTCTGTACAGTATTGGAAGACATATTGTCATTAATGTTTTCTGTAGACTTCAATAAACTTGGTGCAGTTAATATGAGTCTTTCCCCAGCAAACTAAACCCAGTAGTTCAATATTTCCCATCTACCATGGTGGAGACTAGAGAGACCTGATTTGTGAAATGAGTTTGGAAGGATAAAGTAATATATTTAAAAGTTTGTGAAACAGTTAATAAACAGAAAAATAATAATGCAGTATAATGCTATGCAACATATCACCTTTCCATTGAGCCACCTTATATTCTTTTTTCCTCTCATGTTTGTTAAGAGTAAAATTCACCCTTCAACTGAAAGGCAGTTCTTAGCCCCTCTTACCACTAACTCTCTACAGCAGAATAGAGGGAGAAAGTTCAGTTGTGAAAAGGGCTGAAGTCTGAGTATTACCAAACATTGCATTCTTACTGTTGCTTCCCTTTTCTATACATGCCATACAAAAGCCAAGCTAAATATGTAAAAATATGTAAAAATAAAGATATAGGATTCAGTGTGATATTCAGTATCATCTCCTGAAGACTCCATGGAATGACCAGAGTCAGATTTTCTATCTTAACCTCATTTCCTCTCAGCTTCATAAAACTTGGATGGCTATTTGGTCTCTGTGAGGGATTTCACTGGCAGCATGTAAGACATTTTCTGTACACTTAACTGTGTATTTCTCAGACTGTCACTTATATTTAATTTATGCCTTCAAAACACTGATGACATTGTGAATCTAACAACAGATCTCTCATATGGAAAATTGTGTCACATGTAAAATGGAAATGTTGTCTGAAGAAACTTAGTGTATAAGAAATGAACCAGTCTAATAAAATCTTAGATGTCTTTAAAAATGATATAAATAAAAAAATCCCCAACCTAATCAACCAACAAAAATACACACACCTCCAAACCCACTCCAAAGTCTCAAAGGAGTGGAATATATTTCTGATAAAATACTGTGTGTTTTCCAATAGTATTTCCATGCTTTATTTCAATCAAACTTAGAGGTTGCACTCTATTCAATTGTGTAACTTTCAAAATGGTTCTTTTCATAGGATCATAGAGCCATAGAATGATTTAGTTTGGAAGGGACCTTAAAGATTATATAGTTCAACTCCCTTGCCTTAGGGAGAGACATCTTTCACTAGACTGATTTCCTCAAAGCCCCATCCAACCTGGTCTTAAATACTTAAAATGACGAGGTAATCACAACTTCTCTGGCAACCCGTTCCAGTGCCTCAATGCCTTCAGCATAAAAAAATAGTCGTCTTTATGTCTAATTTGATTCTACTCCCTTCCAGTTTAAAACTATTGATCCTAGTCCTGTGACTACAGGCCTCGATAAAGAAGGCTCAGTCCCTCTTGTAAGTCCTCTTTATATACTGAAGGCCACAATAAAATAAAAAATCCCAAGCCTTTCATTATATGAGATGTGTTCTATGTCATTTTNGTGTATTTCTCAGACTGTCACTTATATTTAATTTATGCCTTCAAAACACTGATGACATTGTGAATCTAACAACAGATCTCTCATATGGAAAATTGTGTCACATGTAAAATGGAAATGTTGTCTGAAGAAACTTAGTGTATAAGAAATGAACCAGTCTAATAAAATCTTAGATGTCTTTAAAAATGATATAAATAAAAAAATCCCCAACCTAATCAACCAACAAAAATACACACACCTCCAAACCCACTCCAAAGTCTCAAAGGAGTGGAATATATTTCTGATAAAATACTGTGTGTTTTCCAATAGTATTTCCATGCTTTATTTCAATCAAACTTAGAGGTTGCACTCTATTCAATTGTGTAACTTTCAAAATGGTTCTTTTCATAGGATCATAGAGCCATAGAATGATTTAGTTTGGAAGGGACCTTAAAGATTATATAGTTCAACTCCCTTGCCTTAGGGAGAGACATCTTTCACTAGACTGAAGGCCACAATAAAATAAAAAATCCCAAGCCTTTCATTATATGAGATGTGTTCTATGTCATTTTCATGGCTTTCCTCTGGACTCACTCAAACAAGCCCATGTCCTTCTTTTCACAGAAGCCACTTGGACTGGACTCAATACTATAGAGGTGGTTTCACGATAACAGAGTATAAGAGATTCACCTCCCTTGACCTGCCAGTCATGCTTCTTCTTATGCATCCCAGAGAATGATTTGCATTCTGAGCTTGAATGGCATATCTCTGGATCATATCCAAGATTTCAACCACCATTATCCCATAGTCATAGAATCATAGAATAGTAGTCCAACCTCCCTGCAGAAGTAGGTTCACCAAAGTCATAAATGCTTGCAATCAATTCATCCCTAGATCTGTATTGTAATGGAGATTGTTTCAATCTAGGTGCTAGACTTTGTACATGGGCTCGTTGAACTTCATGAGATTCACATGAGCCCACTCGTAAGCCTGTAAAGGTCTCTCTGATGGTATTCTTTCACTCAAGTGAATCAGCTGCACCAATGTCCTGATTTCATCTACAAATTTGCTGAGTGTACACTAAATCCCAGTGTGTGTGTGTGTGTGTGTGTCACTGGTGAAGATACCCAACAGTAATTGTCACAATACTTTTGTTTTGTTTGAAGAATATCTGCAGGTATAGATGTGTTTGTTCTTGTGCACCCAATGTGTATTGTGTGCACCCTAAAACCTCACTTCTGTGAAAAGACGGAAGAAAACAATGGAGTTCTAGGAAGAATGTTTGCTAGAAATGAGAAATAAAATGATTTCAAATATCCTAATACTTTCAGAGAACCAGCTCAAACATGGAGGAGAAAAACACCAAGACCTTTCAATTGTTCTATGCATCCAAATTTATTTGCCATCTTTTGTCTTTTTTGGGTGCTTTTTGTAATTGTTCAAGTTCCATTTATTCTTTTTCCTATAACCTAAACCAGAGGAGAAGTAAGGTAGATCAGAGAGAAAGGTGTGCACATCTTAGGGTAAGGAGGAGTGAAGGAAAGGAGAAGAAAGAAGGAAAATGAATGATTGCTGGCTCTGTATACCAGCTCAACAGTTGTAACATGCTAGTGATTGATATGTACACTTATTCAAGGCATGAGAGTTTTAGAAAGGCAAAATTAATAGAGATATGAGAAAAGACTTGTCTTAGTCATGAGTTACAGAGCTTGGCAAGTCAGACAGTTATGAGTTTGGCTTACAGTGTGTGATGTTTCTTCCAAGAGGATAAGAAAATTAAAAAAAAATAAATCAATCCCCCAAAGAAACAAGAAGCTTTCCTCTAAAAAGTACCATATTTAGCTGCTTCTCTTCCCTAAATAGATAATTGCATCAAACATTTTAACTCAGTCAGGCTTCATTTAAATACTGTTTTTTGAAAAAAAGTCATGTACATAGATTAGTTTAAAAAATGTTTTTAACAACCAGGAATTAAAAAAAAAAATTATTTCATAAAATGACTTAAGAAAAACACGTATCTCAATATTAAATTCACAGAGAGAAATAATCTGGAAGTATGTACTTTACATACCATTCTGTTGGTCTCATCAAGAATTTGGATTGGCAGTGCTGTCAAGGGGTTTAAAAAGTGACTCTGCATCCTTGGTCACATATTACTCAAAAGTAACAACAAACATATTTATGAAACACATCTCCAAAAATATACAGTACTGGGATACATGCAACTCATATGATGTTTTTGAAATTAGAACTGTAGATAGATTGATAGTAGTATGTTTTATTTGTTTATTTTACACAAATGTTCTAATGCTTTATTCTTTAAATATCAAGCAGAAGAAAAATCTCTCTCAAAAAAAGGCTGTGAAAGTCAAGTAGGTATAAAACAAAAAAATATAGAATTGAGAATGTCATAATTAAATAATTGATACAAAAAACACTGGTTACATGACCAGATGTTATTTTTTTACAAAGAATCTTTGCTTGTTCAATTGTCATTACTTTCTATCATAGCAACTTGAGAAGAGACCACAGGCAACTTCCTGAGTAAAGAAAACCAGTCTTCTCCCCCTACAGACACTATACAGTATAATTATATACATAAATATACTGATTTACTCAGAGAAAAGGGCTGTTTTCCCCCACCACCTTCACTGGAAGGCTCTTTTGAAAAGTAACGGTTCTTGCAATTTGCAATCTTTTCTTCAGTTTAAATTTGTTCATGCCCAACATACCCTATTTATTCTTATGCTAACACTGATGTTATCTTAAATAGCTCATGTCTCTCCTTGGTGAATTCTCCCTTCATTTATTTATAGACAACCATCATATCCTTCTAAGTCTTCATTTTTCTTGGGTAAACGAATCTTGTTTTATCATGTCCTCTCCTATGACAGGTTTTTTGTCGTTTTGATCACTGTAATAGAACTGCTCCACACTTGAGCCAGCTTCAGTTCATCTTCCTTTACAAGTCATCTTTTACATTCTTTAATTAATCTTAGAGCCCTTGAAATAGTTATTCACATCCTTAGTTTTTCAGCCCACCTCTACCTATTCTCATTATTTCTCTCACATTCTAACCCCTATACTAGAGAGACTAATTCTTCCTTTTTTTTCAAACCATATAGCTTGAATGAACTTCAGAGCTTCTCTTCATTTGACTTCTTAATGTATTATTTGTTAGAATCTGTCCTTCAACTTTTTATTTAACTTCAGTTGAATTCGTACATTCAGATGATCCAAGTTTTATTTTTCACCATCACGTTTATAATACTGTAATTTTTTTACAAATTAAATATCTTCATAAATTTTCTAAAGAGACAAAAGGAGGAAAACATCAAGACAGTCTGTATATAGCTACCTCCAAGCAGAACCAAGCTAAATCATTTTATCCTAATGAAGTAAATCTTCAAATCATTAAGAAAAAACATTTCAGGTCCACAGTTATTTACATGTGATGAACTCAATCATGTCAGTTTTTCCCATGATGCTGTTAAATTATTTTTGCCTATTAAAAAGTTCTACAAAATCCAAACAGTGGCTGAAAATAACTAGAAATAAATTTACTGTGGTGGCTTTGGAATGTCAAGAGTCTCAAAAAAAATAGTCTACTATGGAATCAGCCTAGCTGGTAACAGAAGGAACTCAACACTTACTAGAGATGGTTAGTACCTGCCCAAATGAAGTCTTTCACATCTAATTAATAACTGAAATCATCCCATTCCCTGTTATCATTACTCCCCACTGCCATATTCCAAGGTGCAAATGTAAAATGATTACAGGAAATTATTGTACTTATGTATTCCAATTTCACACAATGCTTAAGGATTCAGGTGTAACATGCACAGACATAAGTAACTAAAAAAAGCAAGAAGCACATTGTTTAAATATTTATGGATTTCAGTTTGAAAAATAACATCTGGGATTCTTTTTTTTTTTCTCTTTGACACTATTTTTCCATAAGAAAAAGAACACAAAACAAGAAGAAAAAGCCCAGATACCTTTCTGTTTAAATATAAATGCTCACTTTCCAAAGCACGAAAAAAAAAACCAACACCGAAAAAAAAAAAACAACACCAAAAAAAACACAAGAAAGAGAAAGGAGTGAGGGGCATCGACACCCTCAAGGAAAATTTCATCTCAAGAGAACTGACCTTTCAGAGAAAGCAAATTAAATTATCTTTCTCATCTTTTACTAGTACTGTGACATCGTTAAAATTCATGTTACATACCAGCATGCTTTGTTTTGTATTCATAACCTTAAACCAAAATTAATCAGTTGTCAAATACAGTTAACATATTTGTTAATGGTGCCCAAGTCAAAATATGCATTGTCTCAAGGAGGCTATTTTTACTGTAAAATAGCATGAATGTTATAGGGAAAAGCGTACCTCACCTTTGTAAAATCAGTCCAGAACATGCTGGATTGCAGATGAAAATGTTCCTGGATAAAGAAAAACAGTAAGTGTCTTATGAAGTGTTTAAGAAATAGTGTGTTTTGAAGTAGTAAGACACTGTCACCCTTATGTAATATTTGGAGGAAAGAAAGGGTTAGAATAGTAACCTCTGCTGTCTTTACCAGGATTCCATTCTATTTCACTTCTTGGCTTTCTCAGTGCTCTATTCTGCTCTGGCCAGCTGTTACCATCATATTTCATACAATCGTGGAATCAGAGAATTGTTTAGGTTGGAAGATCATTGAGTCCAACCATGTACCTGTTGTGGTTTAGGCCCATCAGGGAACAAAAGACCACGATTAGCCTCAAGTACCAAAGACTTGAGGATTGATAAAGGGCAGGGAGAGCTTAATTGCCACTTAAGGTGCAGGACAAAACAGACCAGGCTACTTGGCTTGGGGAAGAAAACAGAAAATAATTTAATGCAACACCAACTAAAGCATAAAACCCCAAAACATAATCAACACAAAACAACACAGAATGGTACAGAGAT
>WBNH01003149.1:0-66685 GCA_013401255.1 Urocolius indicus | reverse complement strand
GTGAATGCAGAGGCGCCAGATTGGCCCAGCCGGGCCAGGGGGTGGGTCTGAACCCAGGAGCTGGAGGAGAGTCCAAAAACTTTTACCGGGTCTTCACTGCAACCCACTCCCCTGTTACCAAGCAAAAGCAACTCCTTGCTAAACCATGACAGTACCTCATATTCCCAAGTCCACCACTAAACCATATCCCTCAGCACCTCATTTACACAGCTTTTAAATATGTCGAGGGACAGTGACTCAGTTTACTACCAGGGCAGCCTGTTAGAAGCTTTTCCTAATATCCAAAATAAACTCTCGCTTTTCATTTTTTTATGTAAGATCTCAGAACAGGTCACTTAGTGTGCAAGTGCTAGAGTTGAGAACTCAGTTTAGACCTTAGATTTCTAAAAGACTTGAAGATTGATATTGATGAAACAACCCTAATACTTCAAATACTTGGGCTGTTCATATAGTCAATGGAGAAAACTGAACACTATGAGGATAAGTAAAAAAGACTATGTATAAGTTTGTGGGGAAAAAAGGTCATGCAATGGGATAGAGAACAATAAGAGAAAAATCACTCCTCTTTCAATATAAAACCTACATCTAAAAATTGTAATTGTTGTCCTTTCATTTTTAGACTGAAAAAAAAGATAAAACCACCTAAAAACCCAAATACGAAAAAAAGATTGGGGTTTTGTAATAAGATGTGCATATATATGTGAGAGAAAGATACAGGCAGACAACCAAGCAGACAGATAGAACATATCATACTTCAGAGAGAAGGCTGTCAGTGTATGTGAATCTTCCAGTTTGTAAGTTTTGTTAAAATTATTCTAGAAGTCCATATAGTACCTTAGTAAAAATATAACTCAGAGAGACGAAATATATCGCTGTGGAGAAACAGAGGAAAGGAGATCTTAAGAGATTTCTCTTGAGTAATAAAACATGTCAATGAAGAGCTCAGAACTGTGTTAATGCACCTGCATGTTAAAACGCTTTTCTTTACAATGTTACATGCGAGAAAGTAATCCTCACAGTATAACCTTCTCTTTTCCCTCAACAAGATACTTGGTGGGTTTTTTTGAACAATCTGTGCCCACCCACATTAGAAAAATCTATTTTTTTGTATGAAATAAGAAACAATATATGGAGCATGTCCCTTAAACCTTTTGTTGTTGTTGTTGTTGTTTTTTAAACCACAAAATACTGATTTCAAATATTAAATACAGCCATTTACACTGTTTGGATTACCTTAAGGCAAGACTTTTTGTTGTTATATATTTACATAAGTCCTTTAATTCCAATGGGTACAAAGATATTACTGTGGGAATTACACTGATTTAAAATTCCTGTACAACATAAGATGTTGAAAACCAGGCAGTTTCTAGATGTTTTACTTGAGGTACTCAAACTGCTTTTTGGTATGTTCTGAACATCCTTTGAAAATCAAGATGTTTGAAGGTGTCACAGAAAGGTTCACTTTGTCAAATCACGTGTGATTTAGTGATCATTGTCAGCAATTTGAAATAAAATCTAAAACATGGGGTATGGGAGCAAACTAGGGGAAGAAGCTTAAAACTGATGAACTAGTCAGGATATACTCAGCTCCAAGACAAAAAGAAATCATAAAATATTTAGAATTTTTTTAATTTCTGACAGACATGGGAGAGCTATACAACAGCCAGAGTGGCTTTGTCAAGAACAGCTCATTTACTTTCCTCTGAACTACTGCAATGAGTTTTGTAAAGAGTGCCTGGGAAGAATGAATATTTGATGAGCAATACAGTTCATATATTGTTACTCCTTTTTATTGTATGCTATCTCTTGTCCTGTCCCTGGATATTGCTGAGAAGAGTCTGGCTTCTTTGCTCCTATCAGCTCTTTCTATAAGTAACGTACTCATGAGACTTTACCAGGTTGAATGGTCTCAGTTCTTCCTCCCTCCCTTGTTATGACAGATCCTTCAGTCCTGTAATTATCTGTGGCCTCTAGTCACTCCCCAGCCTGTGCTGATACATGAAATTTTTCCTTTCCACATGCAGGAGACGCTATTTCTCTTTTATGAAATTCATGAAGTTCCTGTATGCCCATTTCTCCAACTTGTTGAGATCCTTTGAATGGCAGCAAAATCAGCCACATCATGCCATTTTAAAAGATGTTAAACATTATAGGATCCAGTATGGACTGCTGGGGTACACCACTAGTGACTGGTCTCTACCTACCATCTCATCAAAGAAGACTATAAGGTGGTGAGGCTTGATTTCCCTCAGGTAAATTTATCTGATCCCTCCTGATCACTTTCTTGTCATTTATTTTTTTCAGAAGTAGTTTCCATGGCTATTTGCCACACCACCCAGAAAACAAGGAGAGGCTGACTACCCTGTCTTTCCCTGGATCCTCCTCCTTGTCCTTCTTGAAGCCAGAAATTAGATTTTAATATTTTCCATCATCAGGAACTTCCCTCAGTCTCTGTGATCTTTCAAAGACAATTGAAACAGTTTTGTAATTATTTCAGCCATCTCCTTCAACATTCTTGGGTGTATTCATAGTCTTATGTATGCCCACTCTGTTACTTAATCTTCCTCTGCTGAGCGTAGTCTTCCTTGCTCCATATTTTCCTTCTCACGACAGGGACTTGGGACTTCTGAAGTTTGGTCTTATCAATAATAAAAGATCCAGGCAAAGAAATCACTGAGTATTTCTGCCTGTAACGCCTTCTTTGTCACTAGGTTCTCATGAAAATCCAGCACTGGGGCCACATTTTTCCTAGCCTTGCCTTTATTGCTGATATAAACCTAGAAGACTTTCTTGCTGCCTTTCACATTCCTTAACACATGCTAAGAGGAACTGCAAATCAATTGTAGAGTATGACTCAAATTTATAATTGTTCTGACAAACTAGAGAATTTATTGAAATTGTTAAACTTTTAAACTTTGTGGTTTTCATTTTTAAACAAACAAACAAACAACTTAAAAAAGCTTTTTCCTTTAGATTCAGATGGGAAATGTGCAGGCAAGAGGGTACACCTACATAACTACAGTGTATGAAACAATGGAATATGTGATTTTCTAGTTCTTGAGAAAGGGATATGACATTACAGCCAGCTGATTTGCAAAAAGAAGGCAAACACCATGATATAATATAGACATTATATATAGAAAGGAGTATTTCAAACAAGACATATGAGCTAATCCTTCAGCTTCTTCAGCTTAATTTTATTAAATCATGACATCCATTGTTTTAAATTTTTGGCTTTTATAAAATTGGTGAGTTGAAAAATTGAGTAGTCTGTGTACAAAAGAGAGAGGGGCAATGGAAATGATCTCAATATAAAAATGGAAAGGGAAGAGGATGATTCACTGTGTAAGATAAGGATTGGGCTAAAAAGCTCAGCAACAAAATTCACTCTGAACATCAGAAAAGGCTTTCCAATGAAAATGAGAGGGAAGCTCTGAAATCAGCTGCTTGGAAGGCTATGGAGACTTCACCACTGAATTTTTTGAGCATTATTTGAACATTTTTCTGTTAAAATGATGAATGCAGATCTGATCTTGCCATAGGACAGACAGATGAAATAGATGGCATCTTGTGATCTTGTACAGCCACACGTTGATATGATTCTAAGATCATATTACATGTAAAAACACATGTGCCTAAGATAAGCATATGCATAAAAATTTGCAGGATCAAAATTTATATTATCAAAGAAACCAGGAATACTGGGGAGGAAATAGTCTGAAATCTTTGATGGATAGCCTTTCACATCTACAGTCCCGGAAACATTTGCTTGTTTGAATCAATCCCACATTACTGAAATAAAATTATTTAAATTATTCAAGATCTAAATGTGCTAAAATCCATGCAGGTCCTGTTTGTAGTTAGTTTATGCCTATTAGGCGCTCCAGCCAGCAATAAAGAAGAAAGCATGTGAGTGCTTGCCAGCTAGAGAATGGCATTTTGTTCACACATCAAAAGCAATAGAAAAAGGCATTTATGTTTATGGGCTCAAGTTTGCATGACAATCCTTTTATTTAGAGCTGAAGTTCTGAAGATTCTTTTGAAGAGAAAGCATTCTGAAGATAGAAATATTGATGATTAATTTAACCCCTTACTCCACTAAGCTAAAAGTAATCATCTCCAAACCACCCTTTTTAGGATACATTTACCTCAACAGAAGTGACAAAAAAAAAAAAAAAAAAAACAAGGTACAAACCCCAGCTACTCCGTGAAGCCTTTGTTCTTTATGATGTGGTAGTGAAACCCAGGCTTTTATTGCAAAAGGTTTTGAACAATAATAGTAATACTGAACACATTTTTCTTTTTATGCTTTTTTACTCATATACAAGTGAATTTGCTATTGATTTGTTGTTCTCTATCTCTTACACAAATATGCAAAACATAGTAGATACCTACTGCTCAACTTGCCTTATCATTCAAAAAAAGAATCCCAAACGTCCTAATTATGGTCTTGGAAGTTACTCTATATCTATGCAAACCAGCTTAGAATGACCTGTGTGTGAACTTAAACATGTGAATAGTTATAACACAGTCATCAGTATTATTCAAATATGTCTGAATTAAATTGATTTTTTGGGGTGAATGTGGTCAGAATCTTTGATTCCATGACCATTTAAGGGAAAAAAAAGACTGAAAAAAAAAAGCAACATATGAATAGAGGCAGGTTTCTGCCCCATAACCTGTCCATCCTCTGGAAAATTCCCTTCAGTAAGATGATCCGCACACATTAAAACGTATAATTTGCTTTGCTCTCAGGTCAAGTAGGTTCAAGGGACCCAGGTAGCTTCTGACTTAAGATGGAGACCCGAAGGTCATAGAAATCTTAGCTAGATTCTGAAAGATGACAGCTGTGTTGGTCTGAGTGGGTCACCATTACATTAGTGAAGGTTTGCTGCTGCCAGTGTTGGAGCTCATTCACAGGAGTTCCCAAAAAGAGTCAGCACAACATCGAGCTCTTGCCCAGAACACACAGTGCAGTGAATGCTGAAGTTCTCAGTGGGGAAATGCTACTGTTCTGTGCTTTTAAGAGATCTACCATAAAGAGAGCTCTGATCTTGACAAAGTTCCTAGTTTTGTCATTGATAAGAAAAATTATCATTATAATAATTGCAAAATTACAGTAATGATAGCAATAACAACAATAAGAACAGCAGTAGTTCTTTAGTGTGGTCATTTATCTGTGATGATTAGGGTAATAATAATGAGATCTACTTCTCTGTGAAAAATTCTATACAAAATATATGATTTACAATTGTGTCTTTTCTAGGCTTTAAAATCTATTGGTAGTACCCTACTCAAATATAGTTTTAAAGTATTTATTGAGAGTACTGAATAAAAGTAAATAAATAAATAAAAGAACTTGTTTGAACTCAAGCTTATCTGAAATTTAACTGGCCTTCTTGGCCCGTGTTCTTGATACGCATGCAAAAACCGTGACAGTGTTAATGGAATGTTAATATATTCTTAAAAGGCTGAGAGAGTTGCCTTTGAAATAATTTGAAATGAAAGGAGGAAAAAAAGGAAAAAAACAAAAGAGAAAAAGCAGAGAGAGAAGAATTAGAGAGAAGAAGAAATATATATGGAGATAAACATTTTGATTGTGGGGTTGCAGATATTCCCTAAGGGGAAGGACAGAAGGACTACGAAACAGCTCTTACCCTTTATCATGCAAGCAATTACTGGCAATTTGTTCTGGCCAGTAAAACTTCTGATATTATCATGGTTGCTGAGTAATTTATCATCAAAGTTTAATGTGAAAACAGGTGACTGTGTAATCACCAATCTAGGAACAGAAATAGAATCGTTATTATTTCTGCCTGAAGAGAGGGGGATTTNGAAAAAAAAGACTGAAAAAAAAAAGCAACATATGAATAGAGGCAGGTTTCTGCCCCATAACCTGTCCATCCTCTGGAAAATTCCCTTCAGTAAGATGATCCGCACACATTAAAACGTATAATTTGCTTTGCTCTCAGGTCAAGTAGGTTCAAGGGACCCAGGTAGCTTCTGACTTAAGATGGAGACCCGAAGGTCATAGAAATCTTAGCTAGATTCTGAAAGATGACAGCTGTGTTGGTCTGAGTGGGTCACCATTACATTAGTGAAGGTTTGCTGCTGCCAGTGTTGGAGCTCATTCACAGGAGTTCCCAAAAAGAGTCAGCACAACATCGAGCTCTTGCCCAGAACACACAGTGCAGTGAATGCTGAAGTTCTCAGTGGGGAAATGCTACTGTTCTGTGCTTTTAAGAGATCTACCATAAAGAGAGCTCTGATCTTGACAAAGTTCCTAGTTTTGTCATTGATAAGAAAAATTATCATTATAATAATTGCAAAATTACAGTAATGATAGCAATAACAACAATAAGAACAGCAGTAGTTATTTAGTGTGGTCATTTATCTGTGATGATTAGGGTAATAATAATGAGATCTACTTCTCTGTGAAAAATTCTATACAAAATATATGATTTACAATTGTGTCTTTTCTAGGCTTTAAAATCTATTGGTAGTACCCTACTCAAATATAGTTTTAAAGTATTTATTGAGAGTACTGAATAAAAGTAAATAAATAAATAAAAGAACTTGTTTGAACTCAAGCTTATCTGAAATTTAACTGGCCTTCTTGGCCCGTGTTCTTGATACGCATGCAAAAACCGTGACAGTGTTAATGGAATGTTAATATATTCTTAAAAGGCTGAGAGAGTTGCCTTTGAAATAATTTGAAATGAAAGGAGGAAAAAAAGGAAAAAAACAAAAGAGAAAAAGCAGAGAGAGAAGAATTAGAGAGAAGAAGAAATATATATGGAGATAAACATTTTGATTGTGGGGTTGCAGATATTCCCTAAGGGGAAGGACAGAAGGACTACGAAACAGCTCTTACCCTTTATCATGCAAGCAATTACTGGCAATTTGTTCTGGCCAGTAAAACTTCTGATATTATCATGGTTGCTGAGTAATTTATCATCAAAGTTTAATGTGAAAACAGGTGACTGTGTAATCACCAATCTAGGAACAGAAATAGAATCGTTATTATTTCTGCCTGAAGAGAGGGGGATTTTTTTTCAGGGTGGGTTTTTTTTTTTTTCCTTTCTGTCAATTGACTTAATGGCCAAAAGGCTGTTCATCACATCACCATGAATTATAAAACCTCTATTAAATATTCATAAAAGTTTTGAAATGAATGTGTGATAGAGATGAAAGCCAGGCTAATTTAAATACCTACCAGACCTGTCTTAATTACAGAGGTAAAATGAGATATAAAAATTATAGCAGCAAGGAAAGGAAAAAAAAGCTGAAACAGTTCATTCCATACATTATGTGCATCTTCTTTTTAACCAGTGATGTGTAATTTGTACACAAGATGAAGTATAGAAGTCTATTGAAACAAATTAGTTTTTGAATTCCGTGTTGTTTACACTAATGGGACATTTTTGGCTCTATGGGGAAGAGGCACTAAATGAGAACATGTTTCTTGATATGTACTTTTGTGTGTGAGCATGTGTAAGGAAATTATTAATTAACTTTATAATGATAAAAACAAAACAATCACAAATGTCTGCAGGTGTGAGGGTGAAACACAGCATGTAGAGAAGAGTAGAAATGTTTAAATTCTTCCTCTCATACATAACAACATATTTGTTCAGCCTTCTAGCCTTTGTTGGATGGTATGGGATGTTTTAACAATAGTGATGTCCAAGAATAGAGGAGCCCTAGACCCAATAATGTTTAACGTTCTTTGGTAGAGCATAAAAGAGCCGATCATATAAATATGCATAGTGAGGTACAGAATTGGGCCTGTGCTTTATGTGCACACATACCATCAGCTGCAGATAGCTAACAAAACCTCCAAAAATGTGTTAACCCAAAAATCATTTTGGGTCAGGACTCAAGAACTCATGAGAGAACATTCAGAATTGCCCATTTCAGAAGGATAACTATCCCAGTTGTGAATCTTTTCACTTTGATAGCTCTTCAACTGGGCATCCAAATATTTTCTGTTCTTTGTCCAGAGAAAACGTATTTTCTAGTGCATGACTTGTTTCAAATCATCGCTTATTAGATGCACAAGACTTTTTTTTAGAAGATTGACCTGGATTACAGGGTCCATTGCAGCAGATATGTGAAGTCAGAATCCAAATCCTTGCATAACTACAGCACAGTACAATTTGGTAACATAAGGAAAGTACAAAAAAATCTTGTCAAAGTTATGGAATTTTTATTTGTATTAATATTCAATTTTGAGACATTTTTACTAAAAAGCAAATTGGCACAATTAGAAACAAACCACCGTGTCATTTGTTGTTTGTCTTAAAATAACCAAAGTTTTCTTATATATAACATATAGGTAAGCTCAGTCTTGGACAGATAGCTTAACTTTACAAGTCTATTCCAAGTCTTTTCCTGTGTTACAAGTCTTATAAATAGTATTACTGCTGCCATCCCTGACAATGTTGTCCATTCTATTGCTACTACTACTATTAAGCTATAGTTACTCCTTTTTCGTCATAATATGAATTAATTTGCCTAGTATAGAGAAATCATCACTCTTTTTAAATTAAGTGTACGCTTCAGGACTCTACTGGCTAGGGATGGACTGTTATTCATGTATCATTTTCCCAAGCCACAACTCGCGATGGAACAGATTGTAAAAAGTAAACAAAAACCTCAAATCCTTTGAGAAACTCAACAGAAAAAGACAGCTGAAAGTTTGTGTTCAAAGTTATTTTATCTAGGACATGAAATATATTTAGATACAATTGTCTTACTTTACTTTGTTTTTCCATGTGTCTCTATGATCAGCAGATTGTTTCTCTAATAGAAGGACTTGATTTCACAATTAGCATAGATCCGTACCTCTAAAATTTCTTTATTAGGAAAAGTTGATGTGATGGATGTAAGGACTGTAAAGAAAAGGAGAGGAAATCTTCACAGACATTCCCAATAAATACAAATTTTTACTTCCATCAAACCAAATATAAAGTCCAGTCTGCTTTGATTCCAGGGAAAATTCAGTGGATAATATTTGGTTTTTGTACATCTGTTTCTCTTGTTTCCTTCTCTGAAATGTTTCACAATAGGCTTGTAAGACCATGGAATAGGCAGAGTAGTTCAGATTAATGTAAAAAATAAAATAAAATTAAATAAATTTAGAGCTTTCAGTTAACAATCAAACTAATTTTGAGCTAATTTCAAATGCAAAACAAAGCTGGCTTACTTATTTGTTATAATTTGTTTCGGTTTACTTCCTTGCTTTATTCTAATTGGTTCCATGAGATTTTTGTCTTACTCGTAGTATACAAACAAGCCAGATAAGAAACTAAATAAATTATCATCAACTGAAAATAACTGCCTCACTGATTCTCTAGGGATAACTGAAAAAACATTCCCACACAAGTTTTAGAGTGTTTGAGTTCTGTTTCTGACTCTCAGAAAAACAAGGCTTAGGGTTACTGATGGACTAAATTGCACTTCAGTCTCAATTTAACAGACATTAGGTAGCAACTTCAAATATAAAGCTCAGTTAAGACGGTTCACATGCAAACATGAGTGACTGAAGTTCACTATGTGCAGTATCTTTCCAATACATTTTCTATTTCTGGACCTATGGGTTTTGACCAACTATCATACCTATTCTGAGATACAGATGCTTAAATGTCAGAATCCAGTCATTCATATGTGATCTGCCTTGTCTTGTTCAGTCAACGCTGAATATTGTGCACATAACACCAGAAATTATTGAGAGGCTGAGAAGGTGGTTTTGTACACAGTTGACAAGTAGTTGCAGATTTAAAAATCCTGAGCTACAGACATGAATTCTACAGCCTTTTAGGTAGAGGAGGAGGGAGAGGGAAGTAATGAAATATCATTAAAATTACTTGCCTGCAGTCCTCTCTTTTTTCCAATCTAGCCAAATGTATTTAGGTAAAGTCCAACAAAGGTTGCTGCAGCAGATGTTTCATCTGTCATATCAAAACATTTTCAATACCCACTGCCACCACAACATTAAATTTTTGGTCTCCCATTAATGTCAGCCCATTTATAATTTGGGGTTGCAGCACTACAAAAGGCAGATGACAAGCTAGTATTTCACACTTGCTATTGAAATGAATAAAAATGACTAGTCCCTTAAAAGAAACGTTATGAGGGGGAGTTTATGTAGGATTGTGTGTGAAAGTGTGTGTGCGTGGGCTTGCTTGTGTTCTCCAGAATGAATACTCTGGCAGTTGTCTCGTGACTTGCAAATCTGTTCCCATAGAAATTTCACCCATTGTTTCTGAGAGAATAAGGCTGGACTGTATTGTTAATATCCCCAATTAAAGTGTGATATTAGCAACCACGCATACTTTGGTTAGAGGTATTGACATGAATAAGAAGAATCTAAAATGGATAAGGGAATCTGAGTGCTGAATGCAGTGGCAAGGATAAGATCATAGATAAAAATTAATAGGAGATGGAACTCTCTTTTCAGCTGACACAAAATCATATTGTTGGAAAAAAATAGCAGACACTCATTCATAATGATCACAACCTAATTGGAATCATTCTTTTGCATACATATCTTTAACAAAATGGTATGTTTAATAGAGATGATAATGCAGTGCAGGACGTGAGACCCACTAGACTGACTGAGCATCTTATTGAGCTGCACAGAATGCGATGAACACTTATTTGGATTCTGCTTACAGGTAGACCCAAAATGAAATCTCAGAAGTCAATATTTTATCACCATCCCCTGACTCCAAAAAAAATTGAATAAGTGAAGAGAAATTGATAGGAAATGTACATGTGGTGTGTGTTGGGGGTCACTTTTCTGATGTGTTTGGTTTCTCCTCTTAATGTGAAAAAAAGAAATACAGGGGTTTTTTTTCAGCAATCCCAATCAGTATGTTGAATATAAAGTTAGGAAAAAAAAAAAAAGACAGGCAAATAAAATGTCTGTTTATAAGAGAAAAACATAAATAGTGTTGAATTTTTGAGTAGCATATGCTCACAAGAGCTGGAGTATGGAAGTCTTTATGACTTCAGGTTCATATACTGGCAAAGTTTTTCTTTTGTATTATAACATGCACAAGCAACCACCATTTCCCCTAGTCCAGCACATAATGAAGAGGTAGTGAAGCTCATTACTCATTTAAGCAGTTTCTGCAACTTGCTTTTCAAATTTACTCTAAAATTGTTACATTTTTGAATACTTAAACAAAATATTTTGGATGTTCAGTTTTTTGTTGTTCTAGAGTGTAAAAGTCTGTATTTTTGTGTGTTTATTTTTGACAAGGCCTACCCTTGGGAAAGTTGAAAATAATTATTTTTGACTACATGATACATTTGATCTAAGGACTGTTTCTATAAAATACAAAAACAAGCTGGAGAACACAGATAGGAACCAATACTTTGACACACTAGTTTAATGTTCAATAAACTATGTTACAGAGGTGTTCTCTTTTTCTGGTATTTTCTTTTTTTTTTTTTTCAAAGATATCTAGGTTCAGAAAAAGCATTGGGAAACACTTTTCACAAGACACAATTTCAGGAGAATATTATAACCAGATCTCAAACTCTTGTATTAATACCCTAATCATTTAGTGTACAATAGGTACATCTTATTTAACGTAGATTTGCAAAACTAATATATAAACTGAGATGCAGATAAGTAAGAGCGAATTTGCTATTTCTCTTCATGAAATAAATGTTTGTTTCTTTCCACTTATCACTGAGAATGATTATTTATGTGTATTGAATCTATGCTGTAGATATTTGAAGCCAGGTCAGAAGATCTGAGCTTCTATGCAAAGAGGTATTTAATGCTTACTATTACTTCTAATAAGTGATTTTTATTTCTCTTTCAAACTAGTAATTTAAGCACTTTACTTCAGAAAACTATTCTGATTAAGGGACTATTTTCCTTACTAGGAAAGATTTCTTTACCAGGAAAGGGTTCTGTCTTAGAGTTACTCAAACCCTTAAAGCTGCTACTTTGCATTACAGATTTGATCTCAAATTTGCAGATCAATATAGTCAAAGACCTATACACTAATTCTGTCACTATCAGGAAGCTGCATATGTCTTTCGACAATGAGCTAAGCTAAAATCCTTTCTCCTTTTTCTTAAGTAAAGAAACTTTGTAATATGTAATGTGACTATTGTGACTTAGCATTCTGATAAACAAAGTCTTTAATATTCCAAATATATTTGTCTATATTTTTTCATATGAGATTATACCTATCCATCTACAAATGTATACATACAAACAAGAAAGGATGATATTTGTAAAGAAACAACCTTTTTTTAACCTGTTTTTTAACCTGGATGACGGGTCCCTGGCATGTGGTTTATCTGTCTGAACAGAACATGAGAAACTATTGAGCGTGACATCAGTGATTTTTTTTTTTTTAATGTAGCAACTAAAAAAAGGAGAATCTGACCAAAGTTATGGATAGTACTGGGTGAAATGGCTGGATTTCACAGATATTTAAGAGGAGGTTGTGGAGAACTGGCCACCCCTCAGAAAGTGCAGAGGCATTCTAGAGACATTTTAGGCAGTAATTGTGCAAGGTGAGCATTATCCAGGAAACATTATCAATATTACCATATTAAACTAAGATTATATTAGTAGCAGCATCTTAAATAACAAATTTATATATAAATGTAGCAAAACTGGGACTACTGGGGAGAAAGCATTTTCATAGAATCATAGAATGATAGTGGTTGGAAGGGACCTTTAGAGATCCAGTCCAATCCCCTTGCAGAAGCAGGTCAACCTAGATCAGGTCACATAGGAACATGTCCAGGTGGGTCTTGAAGACCTCCAAGGAAGGAGACTCCATACCCTCCCTGGGCAGTCTGTACCACTGGTCCCTCACCCTCACACCCACCATTTAGGTATTTGTAGATATTAATAAGATCTGTTCATTAAGGAGAGGAGCCAAACAGAAAAAAGAAGTGGTCACAACAGATGTGGGAATAAAATTCATGGGGAAATGAAGGAAAAGTGGGAATAAAAGGGGCTGATGACATGTAAGCAAGTATCTGATCAGTGCTTATCTGTCAGTGTCCTGCAGCTGAATACTGATCATGATGGTCATACTGGAGTAATCAGTGAGTAAGTGCTGAGAAGCCTCCAGATTCAAGATCTGAGCTGCTCACTGGGTAAGCAACAACAACAGTAATAATAATGAATATATATATAATGGAAAGAGAGAGAAAAATAAACCACAAAGGAAAGAAAAGGTGATGCTCGATGCGGTTGTTCATCAGCTGCTAAATGATGTCTGAGCAATGACCTGCCACTCCCCACCAGCATCCCAATTTCTATACTGGACGAGACATTCCATGGTATGGAATAGCCATTTAGCTAGTTGGAGTAAGCTCTCCTGGCCATGCTCCCTGCTAACTGTGTGTGTGCACTTCCAACCTACTAACTATCATGGGAAGGTGGGCAGCAGAAAAAGCCTTTGACGTTATGGCAGCACTGCTTGATAATAACCACACATTCCTGTGTGATGATCATTCTTTCCAGTGTAAACCAAAGCACAGCCCTGTAGCAGTTGCTAAGAATAAAATTAACTCTAGCTCAGCCACACCAGTATTCCCTGTCACATTGAAGTTTTGTTTTGTGTTCCTTTTGACAAAGATGAGATATTTTATTTCCAAGCACACATTGCCTGTATGTTCTGACACTGGCGCCAGGTCTGACACTGATGTCAGTAGCTTTAATTCACTTGTACCTTTATTATCTGAAGTTCCTATTTATCAACCTTTGCTTGTGTCAAAGTAAATCTGAAGTAGGTGTTTGTGCTTCTATTTGTTTTGGAGGCTTTTAGGAAGCCTGGACATAGAATTAGATGGAACTTGCTGTGCTCAATATTCTGATCCTGGAAGAACCAGTGGACAACACTGCTCATATGCTTTTCAGACAAGGAGGTGGAGACAGGTCCACAGTCCTTCTACTTTGCTCTCCTCAAGGAGACCACATTTTAGGCACTTATCTTTCCTAGTAGACAGGCAAGTGCATGAAAAAAATTGGTAAGCATGGTTTTATGTAGCTTTTTCACATCTGGCTTGCATGGAAAAGCAACCCTAAAGCTACTGCCTTGCCTGCAGGAAAGGTGTTTATCATCTTTCATTAACTGCACAGGGCAAGGCTTAGGAGTAACTCCATTTGCACTGTGGCTGTGCAGAGATACAAAAACCACGAGTGTTTGGTGTCTTTTCTGATCTTCCCAAATGTAAATGTCTTATGTCAGACAAAGCACTTCTGACATGCCAAGGACAGATTTAAGGTTCAGATTGTTATAGAAGGCTCATGGTCTGTTTGCTCCACTTCACATCTCCGTGTGCATTTAAGATTTTCCTGCCAGATATGATGGCATCATATTTACATTACTAGTCCTAATTAAAACAGGTGAAAATGAAAAAGGTTTTGTGTTACTAAGCAGAGAAGAACAAAGATTGAACTTGACTTGTGAATACATCTTCTCTTTCAAGAGTAAAACATAGAACTGTTCAGTACATCAGATGAAATTATCAACCATCTGTGAAGTAAGCATCAAAGACACAATTAAAATACCAACATGAATTCTCTTCAAATAATTTATAACAATGATTTGTGTGCATCCCTCTTCTTCCCTGAGCTCCAGACCTGTCTATTGTGGTATTTTAATTTGCATACAGAATATTGGGAAAAAACACAAAATAATAGGAAGAAAATGAAAATAAGGAAGACAGAGGTTTATGACAGGATACAGAGATCTCAGTTTTTGTTTCAACATATTAGAGTTGAAAACTCAGCCACAAGGTTACAGAATTGTGCCTATCATCAAAAATAGTGGTGAGAAAAACAAGGACAAGGGCACAGATGGGTGTCCCAGAATTTTTCTATTACCAAGAAATATTGACAATGATGTTGACTCAAAGTAAAAACTTTCTTCCTCTCTCACTCTCTTTATCTTTCTCTACAAAAAGTGAAAACATAAGAAAATAATTTCAGGAAAAAAAAAAGTAAAACATGAAGAAGGAGGAGTTGCTGGCACAACTTACTGGCTACACTGAGATTGAAATCAGAAGCAGGAAAAAGAGGAAACAAGCAAATGCATAAAGATGCTGTTTTCAGCCATGTTGTTGGGTAACTGTGGGTTTATCAAATATTGACAAACATGAAATGATTGTAATCAGTCACTGTCAAAAGGGAACAGGTACCCTCCTCTCTTTTACAAATGATCCAATTAAAGGAAACATGTTGGCTATAAAAGTCAAAATCAACAATGCACTGTACGCTGACAGCCCATCCAACATATAAAATCAATAGTGCATTCTTCTTCTAGCCAGCACAAAGCAACAGTAGCAACTTTCCCACCTCTTTAGTCAAATATGACACCGTATCAATCGATCAAAACTTAGTATTTATTGAACACTAGCTTCTGAAGAATGCAAAATGCATTGTTCTTTCCTTATTTTATTTCAATAAAGTCTAACTTAAAGGCATAACACTTGAGATAGCTCAACTGTTTTATTGTGGTTAGATACAGCTATAGCTAGTAGGATAGATAGATCTAAATGTATATGTAGTGGTTTTGGCCTGGGCCAGGTTTTTTCAGTAGCGGGGGGCTGAAGGAGTGGTTTCTTTAAACAAAGAGAGTTGCCAGAAGCTTCCTCTGTAGCTGACAGGGTTAGGGACAGTCAGTTTTAAGCTGGATTAGTGGTAGAGGTAACGCCTCTGTGAATAATATATTTGAGCAAAAGTTGTTGCGCAGTTGCAGAACTGCAGCAGCAACAGGGAGAGAGAATGCAAAAACGTCTCCGCAGACACCAAGGTCAGTGGAGAAGGAGGGGGAGGAGGGTGCCCAGGCACCGAGAAGAAGGCTCCGCTGACAATCCTCTCTTCCTGATCATTGATAAAGATGTTAAACAGAACAGGTCTCAACAGTGAGCCCTTCGGAACGCCATTGGTAACTGACTGCCAACTGGATTTAACTCATCACCACTCTCTGGGCCCAGCCATCCAGAGAATTTTTTTATCCTGTGAAGAGTATACTCATTCAAGCCTTGGACAACCAATTTCTTCAGGAGGATGCTATGGAAAGTGATGTCAAAGGCTTTACTAAAGTCAAGGTAGACATCATTCACAGTGTTTCCCTCATCCTGAGTCACCTTGTTGTAGAAGGAGATCAGGTTAGTCGAGCAAGATCTGTTTTTCCTAAACTTTCTCTGTGTGTCCTGTATATACCTCATGATGGCACTCAGGACGATCTGTTCTAGAACATTCTCTGATGCAGAGGTCAGACTGACAGGCCTGTAGTTCCCAGGATCCCTCTTCTAGCCATTCTTGTAGATGGTTGTCACATTTGTTACTTTCCAGTCAACTGGGATCTCCCTAGTGAGTTAAGACTCCTGGTAAATGATTGAGAGTGGCTTGGTGAGGTCTTCTATAACCCCCTCAGGATTCTTAGTTGGATCTCATTCTACCACACAGAATTGTATGTGTGTCTAAGTGGTGTAGAAGGTCAGTAACCATTTCCCTTTGTATTTCATTCTGTTCCCTGTCCCTATTTTCATGATCTTGGTCTGTGTATCTGGAAAACAACTGGTCTTACTCTTATAGAATAAAGATGATGCAAAGAAGGCATTAAGTTTTCCCCCATATCCAATAAAAGACAGAGATTCTCCCTAGCCCTCTTTTTGTTCCTAATGTATTTATAGGGATATATTTTATTGACTTTTATAGCAGTGATAAATTAAGTTCTAGTTGGGCTTGGTCCTTCTCATTTTCTTACTGCATAACCTCATGACATCCCTAGCCTTGTCCTCCTGAGTTACTTTCTCCTTCTTCCAAAGCTCATAATCTGAAGTCTCACTTCAGTCCAGAGCATTTTCTTCCCTGCCAACTTATCTTTTGGCACATGAGGACAGTCTGTTCCTGTGCTTTTAAAATTTCCTTCTGAAAAATGTACAGCCTTCCTGGACTACTTTGCCCTTTAGGATTTCCTCCCTCTCAAAGAAATCTGTCAACCAGGCTCCTAAACAGGCCAAAATCCTGTTGAATTCTCTCCTTATATCTCAGAGAATCAAAAATTCTAATTTTATGATTGCTGTGCCCAAGATGGTCTCCGGCCATCACATCACCCACAAGTCCTTTCTGTCTTCAGAAACAACAGGTACAGGTAATTACTTATTTGAACAGAGAAGGTCTGGTCTGCAAGCTACCAATATCACTGGAAAAACACTTAACTAGGTTCAATCAGACCTTAAGACAACAATCAGACTTTTTATTTTCATTGCTGAAATTCAAAGTTCATAAATTATGCACATCTCTGATATAATGGACATTGCCTAATTTCTCACATTGGTTGCTTGATTGTCATTTTACTTTTAAATCACTAGCTTTCCCAATTACAAGGCAAACCAGTTCATAAAATATTGACATCTCAAAGAGACTTGCTTGTACCAGTTAAATAAATGTGTGTCTAATTTTAATATGCCACTTTCTCCTTCCCTAAGAGCATGGACATTACCAACAAAAACAAGTGAAAGATAATTTTAGCATTTGTTTTCAGAAAAGGAAAGATGAAGTTGTACATGTGTATTAATTTTATAACTTATAAATAAAGATTACAGTTATATTGAGCCCTCTTAAAAACAACAAATCAAAGTTATCCTGTAGATCTTGAGTAAGATCAGGGTTTCACATTGGTACTTCCTTCACTTATGATACTTGAAATGGAAATAGTTTTTACTGTAGGAATTCTTAAAAAAGAAAATAGGATTAGGTTCACAACATACACAAAATACATATTTTTTCATAAGGCGTGAAATTTTTCAATAGATTTCTCTGGCATAAAATCCCGAAGTTTCCACAGATTCAAGGGAAAAATGGGCAAGTTTCCAGCAGATAAATCTGTTATAGGTTAAAAAATACATAAAAACTATCTGTAGGCCAGGAAGTCCCTGTACTACAAGTTCTCCGTTGCTGTGATTTTCAGTGGTAGTATCATGTCTGCTGTTGTGGTTTGGTCCAGCTAGCACAGCAGCACCATGACAGTCTCTCACTCAGTGCCCACCATTCACCCCTACCCTCCTTAAAATGGCAGAGGTCACAGCAAAATGGGAGGAAAAAGATAAGCAAGGTTGTTGTAGATTCAGACAAGGGAAGAGAGGGCTTGCTGCCAGTTACGATTCCAAGCAATACAGACTCCAGCACTTGACTGAGAGAAGAAAGCAGGAAAGTTTAGTCTACCACCTACAAGAAACAGCATGGAATAAAAACAAAAAGAGAGTAAGATGATGAGAAAATTACAATCAGCACTGTAAGATCTCCCTTCCCCATCCCTCCTTTTTTCCTGAGCGCAGCTCACTGCTCCTGATATGACTACCTGCTCTGCATTCAGCAGCTCAGGGGGGCAGGGAATGAGGAATGTGGTCAGTCTCTCACGGATGGACTCTACCACTTCTCTCTGCTCAGATGAGGACGACTCCTGGCATTCTTCCCCTGCTACCATACGAGGTCCCTCCCCCGGGACACGGTCCTTAACCAACTTCTCTGGTGTGGGTTCTGCCCAGCAGCTGCAGCTTCTGCAGATCCAGAGTCACTCCCTCTGGACATGGCCTCTTCTGAGCATAAGTTTAATGAGCTGCTTTGTCATGGATTCCTCTCTACAGTTACGTGGCCTCCTCTGGCCATAGACACTGGCATGGGGCCTCTAACAAAGTGAATCTCTGCCCTTGGCTCAGGGTTCTTAACGAATGAGTCGCTGCCTCTGGTCTGGGGTCAGCTTTAGCAACATTAGTCTCTGTCCCTGATACGGCATCATTATCAAATTAAGCCTCTACTGCTGATGCAGGGTCTATAAACAAATGCAAACAAATTACTGCTTCACCAGTTCTCTCCATAGAATGTAGGGAAGTCTCTGCACCAGCACACTTCCTCCTCTCTTTCCTCACTGACCTTGGAGTCCATGGTTGTTTCTCTCTCCCTTCCTACTCCTTGCACCACCAGCAGCTGGAGAAGAAGAAGAGACAGAAGAAGGAATAAACAGGAAGGTCTCCTCTTCCAGCTTCTTCTTAAAAAGTGATCATGGGGGTGTCTAATTGGCTCAGCCCTGGCAGTGGGTCTGCCATAGAGCTAGGTAGTTTCGAGCAAGTACTTACAGGCGCCATCTTTACAGTCCCTTTCCCCTTAACCAGAAACAGCTGTCATTTCAAACCAGGACACCTCGCTACTTCATTTTCAGGCCCAGTTAACATGGCTTTATGAAAGGTAGATCCTTTTTCACCCATCTGATCGCCTTCTCTGACAAGATGACCTACTTGGTGGATGAGGGAAAGGCTGTGGATGTGGTCTTGCTGGACTTCAGAAAGGCCTTTGACACAGCATCCTCCTGAAGAAACTGGATGCCCATGGCTTGGATGGACCTTTCTGAGCTAGGTGGAAAGCTGGCTGGATGGCTGGGACCAGAGAGTTGAGGTGAATGGAGTTAAATGCAATTGGCAGCTGGTATCAGTGGTGTGCACCGAGGCTCAGTGTTGAAGTCTGTCTTGCCAAACATCTTTGTCAATGATCTCAATAAGGGGATTGAGTGCACCCTCAGTAAATCCACAGATGACACAAAGTTGGTTGGGAGCACAGACTGCTGGAGGGTAGGAAGGCTCTACAAAGGGACTTGGATAGGCCAGAGCAATAGGCCAAGGTTAACTGTATCAGGTTTCACAAGACCCAGTGCTTGATCCTGCACTTGAGACACAACAACCCCAAGCTACAAGCTTGGGGCAGAGTAGCTAAAAAGATGTCTGGCAGAAAAAGACCTGGGAGTCTTAATCAATAGCCAGCTGAACATGAATCAGCAGCATGCCTAGGTGGCCAAGAAGGTCAATGGCATCTTGGCTTGTATCAGAAATAGTGTGACCAGCAGGGCCAAGGAAGTGATTGTTCCTCTGCTGGGAGGTCACACTTTGAGTGCTGTGTTCAGTCTTGTGCTGCTTACTAGAAGAGGGACATTGAGGTGTCCAGAGTTGGGCAACAAAGCTTGTGAAGGGTCTGGAGAACAAGTCTGCTAAGGAGAATCTAAGGGAGCGGCGGATGTTTAGCCTAGAGAAGAGGAAGCTGAGAGGAAACATGATCACTCTCTACAGCTTCCTGAAGGGGAGTTGTAGTGATGCGAGGGTTGATCTTTTCTATACTAACAAATTATAGGACATGAGGACATGAGCTTAAGTTGCACCAAGTTAGGTTTAGATCAGACTTTATGAAGAATTTTTTCACTAAGAGAGCTATTAAGCATTGGAACAGGCTGCCCATGGAGGTGGTGGAGACACGATCCATAGAGATATTCAAAAGATACACAGACGAGATGCTGAGAGTGAATGAAAGAATTTATAGAAGCATCATACAGAGCATAATATTTTAGCTATAAAACTACAAGAATACATTTGTAACTCTTAGGTATTTGTAGTATTAGCTTTATGAAATTGCTAACCTTGTAAAGTCGCAAGAAGCCTTCATTGCAGAACATCCAACTCCTATTGACATCCAGTAAGCTTACATGATTTATCTTGGACCAATCAGAGTGAGACAAATGAATAGTATCCACTCAAGTATGAAAAAAGACTGGTTTGATCCTGTCTTGTGATTTGGACAAACACCAGAAACCTGAAGGTAGAAAGTGTATTGTGAGGAAGGCTTAGATTTTCATCCTCAACAACCCCCAGTGACCAACAAAAGAAGTCATGGTGGAGGTGTAACCTGGGTGGACTAAGGCTGGACAATGGGTGCAACTAATGATAATGAATTCTTAGAAGTAATTAGCATAACCCTGTCTTTTGTAAGAAATGTAATGAATATGCATATCTAGTCTGTATAAATATACAAAGCTTTACTTTTAAACAGTGCACACACTTGGTGGAGCGATCCCCAGTGTGCCCAGCACTGCTTGATAGTCACACTGACTATTGAGTTCTGACTGGCACTTTCTCAGCATCAAGGGATATGGTTCAGTTTAATGATGGGCCTAGCAGGGTTAAGTTAGTGATTTGACTCAATGATCCGGCCTTATGCAATCATAATGATTCTCTGTGATTCTGTGTGTTTTTTACATTTGCACACTACTGTTAGGTCTCTATTTTACTCTGAGTCACAGCCTACTTACAAAGCTAATGGACTTCTCACTGACTCAGTACAGTAACTGACAAGTTTCCATGGGAGAAGGAAACAAAAGTTTAGTTCAGAAAAAGAATAATTGCTACTCTCAATTTACCAAAACTGCTCCCAAGAATAGAGAAGGTAAATAATGAAGGCCAGTTAGTAGGTAGTAAATATTTTTAGAAGTTGTCATGTCTTGTAGATAAAGGCAACAGATATGTTGATAAAATACAGATGACGTCTCCAAAGTGTTTGTTTTCATATTATGTAATTATTGCTGTAAAGTTTGCAATATATGAGGTTTCCAAGAAACAGGTAGAATAGAATCATAGAATGGTAGGATTGGAAGGGAACTTTAGAGATCATCTAGTTCAATCCCTCTGCAGAAGCAGAACCACCTAGAATAAGTTACATAGGAACAGGTACAGGCAGGTCTTGAAGACTTCAAGGAAGGAGACTCCACAACCACTCTGGGCAACCAGTTCCACTGCTCCATCACTCTTACAGTGAAATAGTTTTTTCTTATATTTAAATGGAACTTTTTGTGTAGGCCAAAACCTGATTTGTATCTGAGATGAGATCTTCTAAATGGGAGAACTCAATGAACATTTTTGTTTGCAATATGCTTCTACAGGGTTTGATTTTTCATCTTGTGACATTTGGCTTTGTTTCCTTGTTTATTTTTAATATAATTCTAAACACTGATTACAAATCTGCACTCATAAAATTCATAAACAAAATGAAATTGTGAGACAAGTAGTGTTTGAAATGGCAATTTTAAAACTTTAATATGAACGTTTTAAAACTGCAGCATTGAACAATTAAGTCCCAGCAAATTGTTTATTTTCAAGTTTCACTTTTGTGGAAAGTGAATCCATAACTCCTGAAGTAATGTATTATATATCAGTGTTTACTGTCACATTTTAACTGCTGCTAGCAAATTAGAATGGGACAAGTTACTCTTCAGAAGGGATCGCTTAAAATGATCATGGTGCAATTTATGCATTATAATACACTTCAGTGAAAAATGCTATGTTATGAAAACAGGGAAGTAGACTTTATCTCCAAGAAGCAAAGACTTATTCTATAAAACAGGGAACAGAAGAAAGTTTTAGGGTACCGGAAGATAACCACTTCAATAAAAGTTCTCCTTGTGACACAATCAGATATATCTGACATTAAGTCAACTGTTAGACGTAAATTCTTTCTATCTATGTGAAATGAAAAAGAATTATGAAGTACAGGTGAGACAGTGGCCTGTCTTCTCTGTATAGGATTTTTTAAAGATTGACATTAGAATATGAGGTCTACTTTTATTGTTTGTGATTCAGGGATGTTAAAACATATAGTATAACCACAAAGTATTAAAAGTAGTTCAGAAGAGCATACGTAAGTAAAAAATAAAAACAGTCAACAGAAAAGAAAATTAAGTCAACAATATGAGCAACTTGAATTATTCAATGAGATGAAAGACGAGGAAGGAAGTTAATTACAATAAGTTCACATCATATGTGGAACATACCTGTGATTTAGTAGCATTTGCTTCAATATTGGCTTCAATGCTTTTCTTTGCCATTCCTGTTTCTAGGATCTCATGTATACGTTATTTAGATATTCTCACTATATGATCTAGCCTTAAGTATAGAAATTTTAGGTTTGTTTTAATTGTTTCTTGGTTTGTTTTGCAAACTGCTAAATCATACTTCTACATCCCGAAATGCAATAAATGCATGATTGAAGTCTGATCCTAGAATTTAGATGAAAGCTAAAGATAAAATTCAAACTCTGTAGATCACAGAATTTCAGCCCATTACTCTGTGATGAAGGACATATCACATTTTTAACGTTCATTTATTTCTTTATGTTCAATCTCTGCATCAGAAGAATTCTCTATCTTTGGTGCTCCTACTTTTAGTTTGTTTATAAATAGCTGTTTGATGTTCTGTTTTTTTCATTTTTCTCATCTAAGATTACATACACAAAAAAGTTTTCTAAACAATAAGAAAAGTTAAACTGTGAAAGAGATTGTCAAATGACATTGTGAGGTCCCTACCAGATGTTCAAAATAAGTTAAATAAACACCTGTATAGATCAGTGGTGAGTTAATCCTTATTTTTGGATAGAAGGATAAACTGTGTGTTCCTTGAAATTATTTACATGTTTTTTTTCTCCAACAGCATAGGTCCCATATGGTGACTGGTGTACTAACCTAACACAAACTAAATACCAGTTAAAAATTCTGTTCAATTCTTTTGCTTTTGTATCACTCTTCATTTCATCCTAATGTCCCTTTTCTCTTCACCCAATTTTTCTTCTACTGGTTGAATGTTATCTTCCCTGGTATTCCTAAAGATACACTCCAAAGCTTACCTTTAATATAAATCATATTTACAATAATTAATAGTTTTCTTCTGGGAAGAGAAAATAATTAATAATTGGAGAAAGAAAGAGTTTTAAGAGAAAGGGAAAGTGTAGACATTTCACTTTAACCTCTATCCTGGAAGCACAGATTCAATGAACTATCTAATTAGTTATTTCTACAATATTTTGTTATCTGAGAAGTAATATAATTTTAAGGACAAAAAGTAACACAATGAGGAGTAGCAGGAACAATTTTTGCAGCTTTAGTTCTAAGGTTTATTTAGTTTCTGGGCCAAGACTATCAAGAAAAGTGACAATTAATGGTGTTTGCTATTCTGTATTCGGAGATGCCAATGTATGTCCATTAAGGCCCATAACTTGGAAGGCATTATCTCTGATAAAGTTTCTGGTTTTTCTGAGTTAACTTAGTCCTAATAAAGATGACAGTAGCTCTATTACCAACTACTAATTTTATTGAGAACTCTTGGTATCTCTAGAGAGATGAAGGGTCTACTTTGAACAAGCGTTTCATGCAAATTGAATTTGAGTATGACATTAACTTAGAACTAGGATGTAGCTTTCAGTAAGTTAAGGAGGACCGTGAGCAGCTAGGGAAGCAGGGGAAGAGTTGAATTAAAAATAAAAACCAAAAACAAGCAAAACCCCCCAAAAAACAAAACAGAAAACCACAATAGAAAAACTAAGAAAAAATGTGGGTCAATATAGAACCTAATTGCTTATCTAAGCCATTGCTGTTCATCATCTGACCAGACATAGCTCTCAATTTGTTGTTTTCTCATATGCCATTGCAACTCTGAGATGAACTTTAGTAGCATAACTGTTTCACTTAAACTAACTTGCAGTTCTTGATTGCAAGAGTAGGGTAAAAAAGTAAACAGGAGTCACTTTGGTACCGCAGTTGTCATACAGCAACTCCTTGCACCTGTACCAGGTATTTCACATGATTAGGGAAAGAAAATGTGTGCATCTGTGCATCTACACTTAAGCCCACAAATGGGCTGTGATTAGTAAACATTTGTAGTAGGATGGATTTAAACACATGATTTCACTCTGGAAATCAAGCAATTATTTGTTTAGTTGCATACATATATTCACCCATACATGTGGCTGAGGTTTGATTACCAGATATTTGCACACATTTTTCATGATTTATACAAATGTACATAGGTCTCATGGGCCTAGAGAGAGAAAAAAAGGTCTTTTCTAACCCATTCTTAGACATAGTTGCAGGAGTAGCTGCTGTAGTTGCATTTGTGTATTCTATCTTCATGTTACTTACCTTATACTGAAAGAAGTTTCCCCATCTCTTAGTCTCTGGTTATTTAGTCAGATTAATCAATATTCTCCTTGATGCCTGTTCCTCCACAGAGTAGCTTTTTATTGTACTTACCTTTATTGTCAGGATTGGGATCATAGCAGAGTTGTATTGCTGAGAATATATACATAGATATAGAAATATAAGTACTTCTTCTCTCACTCTTTTTAATAAAATCATAGAACTGTTTCGGTTGGAAAAGCCACCTAGTTCCAAACCTTCTGTCAAGAGTAGGGACATCTTCCACTAGATAAGGTTTCTTAAAGCATAATCCAAACTTCTTAAATGAATTCTTTAAGAATCCAGTTCTTGCCTGTCTGATGTGGTGGCCTTTGACAATGAAGTGACTGTATTGGTAGAAGGATTTGGTCTGTGCTCATAAAATTTAGGGCTCTGTTCATACTGAGGTCAGAGGCACTCTGCAACTCCCAGGCCTGTAGAAGTTATGAATCTTGACCATAATATTGTGGTAGTATCTTATATTGTGGACTCTGTACTTGAGAAATACTGATAATATCTAGGTAAGCACTCAGTCTGTAGAAAATAAACCATTTTCAGTATTTGTGTGTGAGAAAGGGGATAAGCTAGATAGACAAACCTACTTTTAACATCACCAAAATAATTAGATTTTTTTTGTTTTGTTTTGTTTTGCCTGAGTCCCCTACATTTCTACAGACAAGGTTAGAAGTAACACAATATGAAACATATATGTTGTTCTTTCAATTTTTTATATCTCTAAAGTCATGAATACAATATCAATCTCAGAATCCATTATTCTAGTGCTGAATAAAATAAATGCCTAAGAACAACTCTACTGACTTGTGATGGTTTGACCCTGGCTGGATGCCAGGTGCCCACCGTGCCGCTCTGCCACCCCCCTTCTCAGCAAGCCAGGGAGAGAAAAAATAAGATGGAAGCCTTGTGGATTGAGATAAAAGCAGTTTATAAAGAAATAGCAAAATCATATATGTGAGAAGCAAAATACAGCAAATAAAGCTGTTTCTCTCAACTTCCCATCAGTGGCAATGTGTGGTGATTTCCTGAGAAGCAGGGCTGTGGTACGTGTAATGATTGTTTAGGAAGGTAAAAGTGAATCATGCCTGCCCCTTCCTGCTCCTCTCCCTGAGTTGATATTGCTGAGCTGATGTCATATGGTGTGGAATATCTCCTTGGTCAGCCTGGGTCAACTGTCTTGATCATGGCCCCTCCAAGGATCCTGCCGATTCTGCTACTGGTGAAGGTGGGGGAAGGAATGCTGGAGGGACAGCCTTGATGCTGCACCAGCAGTAGCCAAAACATTGATGTGTTACCAATAAATGTTTTTAGCTACCAACAGAAGTCACAGCACTTCAAGGGCTGCTGTGGAAAATCACTACCACCACCACTCCCAGGCCCAACATATGACTGAAACCAAAATGTCAGATAAGACAGTACTTCCATCAAAATGACTGGTTAGAGATACATGCGTAAGAACATAAAAAAAGTATATACAGGCATACACCTTCATTTAATCTGTGAACAAGGAGCTTATGAGCTGTCTATGGTAAAGTTTGGATTTTGGCCGTCGGAATTAATTTATGCTCATGGAATTCTGTATTCAGAAATTTGTGTAATTTAGTTTATGATAACTGGATGAGTGGGGGAAATAGTGGTGTTTATTTGTTACCATGACTTCCACTATGACAGTGAAGTCTCAGAGAGACCCATAATTTATTTTTCCATCAATAGAAAATGTAGGTGTTTGGTTTGGTTTCAGATAGATTGTCTGACAATTCTTTGAGCCTTCCCTCCTGTTTGGCCAACCTTTCACTTATCAAAGTCAGTGCAAAGATATTATAGATGTCTAATTTAGGAATTACAGCAGCTGTCTTACCATAAAGAAGACCAAAACTCATCTGTCCATAAAAGTAGGCAAAGTCACTCAATACTTATGGCTGATTTTAAGATGCCATTGCAGCCACTATGAAGCCAATAGGTAAATAGATTCCCTTTTAATCAGGGTTAATTTCAGCAGAGGAATAATCTCACTGCCAGTAATGAACGAGCTTTTACATACCTGTTAGAAGACAGGGTAGCATTACAGTAGCCAAAATTTTAGGCCACGAAACCAAAAATCTTGCAGTTTGTTTTCTTATTCCCTGCCTGCTGGGTACAATTCCATTTAACAGCTATGGCCTAAAACCTCAACTGTTGTCAGTCAATCAATCTAGCATGCATGTGTCCAGGCCTGCCCCATGCAGAGGCCCCTGTCTTTGGAGCTCTGCAAGTTTGTGAGAATCCATCTGTAGCAATCAGGTCTCACATAGTTAGGCTGTGAGCTTGGCTTGCTCACTTTCCTGCTAGAGTGCATTTCTCTCTCCATGCCACAGAGAAAGTAGATGTGGTTTTCATAAAGAAGCAAATATGTTAGTGAAACAACAAGAGTTTGGGGAAGGAATATAAAGGAATATCTGAGCCTAAAGTCATTTTTAAAAGGCTGTGAAATCAACAGAGCAGCTTCTTATGAGAAAGATAAATGCTGAACTATTATGAGGATCTCAGAAAACCAAAAGCATGGAATGTGTGGGAACACTGGATCTTAAACTAATTGTCACAGGACCTAAGATCTCATGCCTATGAAAAGTGGAGAGGACAGGTATACTGCATAACAAGTGCTTTTATATACCACTGTAATAGCATAGTCTCATTAGGAAGATATGTGAGACAATATCAAATGCATATTTATTCATCCTTTATATGGGAAAATTGTTAGATTGGATGCATAGACAGATTGTTAATTACAATGGAACAATATTTTCTGCAAGGCATGGTAGAAAGAGAGAAAGCAAGAAAAAGCTAACATGTAAAAGATGAACCCAGGGGACAGACTGAGATTATTTTGTTAAGTGCAATGCTGAGCACAGTTTAGCAACCCAGATAAACCCTCACAAACTTTGAACACGCTCAGTTATTTTCATAGAAGTCCTTAAATTTCCTATACAGGTTTTAAAACATTATTTGTGTTTCTAAATGCAATTAAAAATAAACCTGTGGTAATCTGCACAAATTCCTTTTCCATACATAGTATTTCCTAGGGAGTGTTCTGAATAAATCCTGTCATATATAAAATGTTTAAGTGCATGGACATTGATTTGACTAGGTAGAAATTCTTTCTAATGCTGGATAAGGGATGTTGTCTCGTGGCTTATGTGGTTATATATTTACTGATGAGGGAATAGTTAAAGGCACAGATACAAATATATTCATAGACACAAATATTTTTCCAATATGGAAAAAAAAAGAAAAAAACCAAGAATAACCAAGCTGAAATATACCACATGAACACATCATATACACACTCTGGCATACTATTAAAATATATTCCGCAATAGGGAAACTGGACCAGTGCAGGCCATTTATTTTTCATTTTCCCATTAATTTTAATTATGGAATTCGAGTGTATTATACTTGCTTTAAAATTTTATGTCATGAATGCATGCTGAGAGCTTTGAAAAAGCACGTTTCAAACAATTCAATTTCCAAGATCTGTGCCTAACGAGCTACAGAGGATCTGGGACCATATCCTACCCAAGTTTAAATTATTAATATATTTTTTCATAATTCTCCATTATCCTTCTTGGAAAACAGCACATTTCAAGTATTCTCAAGTGATGAGGGGTTGTTTGTATTTTTTTTGCCTTCCAGATTCTGTTTTGATGTCCAAGTGTTAGTTTTTCCCTGTTTCAGAAATCTCTTTTTGCTGCTCAAATTGACTGAGGATGTTGTGCACATGTTTGTATATTTTAAGTGGAATATCTCCCTGAAGCCGAGAACTCTCTTGTTTTTTCTTTTTCCATTTCTACACATACATGCAAATAAGAGTCAGGAATATACTTTTACCTGCCTCCACATGCATACCCTATGGGTAAGCCAACATATGCAACTCTCACAGAGGGCCACACTTACGAGGTTAATTCAGAGAACTTACACAAATGTGCTGGAAAAGTTCAATGAATAGGCATGCCTGAATGTTCCTAAACACTCATCTCTGTTACATTAGTTTCAATAGTATAAACAGAAAATGTAAATTCATACATACCCTTAATCACATAGACAAGGGCCTCATTTGCATACCCTTCATAATTCAATTTAATTTTTTTTTTGTCAAGAGTTGTGAATGCTTCATGTTTGCTTTAATCAGAATGTTGACATTTACACTGAAGCCAATTTCTCTTTTTCTATTCCATGTTTTGTTTAACCGCGACAAGTGACAGCAAACTGGAGGGAACAGACTTTTTAAATTGGCTCTTTGCCCGGAATGCATCATTTCTCTTGTAGCTGTTTCCCCATCGCCCACCCCCTCCTTGCTAGGCATTGCAAAAAGAAATGTGAAAACATACTCTGCGCGCACAGGAGTGAGGTGTTAGTGCTTTTAGATAAAGATTTGTGTTGTATTTTAAAACCAGATTGCTGTACAGTTTCAAGCTATTAGCAAGAACCTATTACACCATCGTTTTGGGTCCTTGGAGAGATGAGCTTAGTGTATTTCAGTAATTCAAGGCAAATAGAAAACCTACATGTGAAAATATTTAATGGCAAAGGCACCAACTGTTCAAGGCTGCTGGAGAAAGGAGGCATGCTTTCTGTTAACTCTTTCTTTGGGTTTTTCAATGCAACAATCTGTTACTCTTGCCAAAATTCTCAATAGATCCTGCAGTCCTTTGTGGAAGTTGGAGACTACTGATGCTGAGCATATTTTCTCTGACTTCTGCTATGGTGTGTGTACGTGTAGCTATCTGCTTAACTATCCATAGTCTGCTGTTAATATCTACCTACATTCAGACATTTTAAGGCTCATACTGAAGGGAAAAAAAAAAGTAAATCACAAATTTCTGTATATCAGAAAAAATGAAAGACAAAGAAAACAAATAACTTTAATAACATCCACCATGTCATCCTTCCCAACCCAATCCAGTTATAAATTGAAACCTTTGAAGTCAAATTTCCAAGTTCTAGGTTCTATGGTTTTACCCATCGTCAAACTGTTTAAGTTGTCCTTGGCATTAGGACAAACAACATCTTGAACGTTCAAAATGCATTCATAGCCACTCAGACACTGTAAAATAAGGTTTTCTTCACCATGTCTGCGCCATGAAGGCAACAATCTTCATATTTATTGGAGAATTTCTGGAAGATAAAATTTATCATAAATGTCTTAGCTTTTTGTTACATTTTTCCCAGAATGAAAGTGATGAAACTAGCCAGCTCCACATAAGAAGTCATCTCTAAACTAGAATTTGTGTCATAGACCTTTCACAGAGCTTGCACTGGACTTACTTCTACAAACTGCTGAATATATAGGATTTCATATGACTTCTGTAGCAGTGGTGAAAAAGAACTGACTTTTTAAAGGATACATAATCCAAATCACTAAAAGCTTTATTTCAAAGTGAGATCAGATTTTGTGAGGAACCATACAAAAAAACTCAGTCCTGAGACACTATTTCTGCTTACTGACTGTTTCAATAGGATCTCAATAGACCAGGTATAGAAAAGGAATACAGCATGTAGGGAATATTTGAGATGGTAGAGAGAAGGGGTAAGATATAAGGTGGAATCTTCTCCATAATGTACCTAAATAATTGATGGAAGAGTTCTCAGCCATGTGAACATCACTTCCCATTTACTGTGAGTATAAAAGGTACTGAGGATACATAGCCCTCTGTATCACAGTTGTCTAAGTGTCAGATGTATCTGTTTTCCCTTTCTAAAACATACATATATGTATTTAGATTAAAAATATACATATAATTTTTTTAAAATCTGCTTATTGAATTTTTCTGTAACATCTTTTACAAATAAAAAGGTAATATACCTGACAGATTATGACAGAGTTAGTAGAAAAAAACAGATTAGGGGAAAACATACAGTGTGTTAATCAAAGGAAACACCTGAAACTGACAAAATAGTAAGAGCTAAAGTAACAAAACAGATATGAACCAAAACTATCAACAGCCAGGAAACAAGAGAGCAAAGTGATCTTGTTGATTGAGTGTGAATTGGGAGAAAATGTAGCAATTATTCAGTATCTATCCTTTATATTTGTTTATATTTATAATATATTCATCTATGAGCTATGTACAAGAAACTCAACATTCCCTTCTAAGCTGGGAGTTTGCATGTACTGAACTAGAGCTGGGAGAGTTTTGATAGCTGAAGAGCTTAACAAGAGATAATTAAATACTTGAATATTCAATCTGTCTGTCTGTCTACCTATCTGCTTGTCAGCCTGTTCATATGCTGAATAGCATTCTGCTGTAAAAAAGAGTAAAGTTTGATCTTGAAAGAGAACTTGAATTCAGGATAGAGACTAAGGCGTTCATTATTTGGGGACAGATATGGCTTAGAAAGATGTGAGTGCATATGTTTATGTGCTTAACACTTTTTTCTCTGGACTTAATATACAGGGTCAAACTGTTAGTGAGAAGGAATTACACAGTATAACCAATGTAATTAGCTAGCATCAAGCACTGATAATGAATCATTCATATGGTCTTTGAGACTAATAGCTTGAATGATTTTTTTTTTTTAAACCAATAAATTATAACATTTAAAATCTGATCACACATTTTTCATGAAGGTGAAGAAAACCTACAATTAAGGAAACTGTTTCCAGATAAACAGAATCACAGAACCATAGACTGGTTGAGATTGGAAGAGATTTCTATAGATCATTTTATTAATTCCTCTCCTAAAGCAGGGCCACTTGTATTGGTCTGCCCAAGACAACACCTAGATGGCTTTTGAATACCTGCAAAGATGGAGACTCCACACAATTCCGCTGGACAACCTGAGCCGGTACTCAATCATCCTCATAGTGAAGAGGTACTTTTGTGATGTTTAGAAACAACCTCCTGTATTTCAGTTTTTGTCCATTGTCTCTGTGCTCTTTGCACCTTCTCTTCAGGTATTGATAAATAAGATCCCTCTTGAGCCTTCACTATTTGAGGCTAAACAGTCCTAGCTTTCTCAGTCTTTCTTCACATAAGAGGCACTCCAATCTCTTATCATCTTTATATACTTCTGTTGAACTCTTTCCAGTATGTCCATGGGTCTCATACTGAGGAGATCAGAAGTGTAATATACTCCAGGTGTGACCTCAACAGTACTGAAGAGAGGGGAAAGGACTACACATTCAACTTACTGGAGATATTTTGTATAAAACAGTTCAGGATACCCCCAGCCTTCTTAGCAGCAAGGGCATATTACTGTTGCGTGCTCAAGTTGGGGTCCACCAGGAATCTTGAGTCCTTTTTCACCAAACTGCTTTCCAGTTGGGTCACCTCCACTGTATATTGATGCATGGGCTTGTTCCTTCCCAGGTGCAGGACATTGCATTTCTCATTGTGGAAGCTCATGAGGTTTCAGCCAGACAAGAGGGAAAGAAACTTGCACACTGTTTCTTGTGGCTGACTGTGGAACCCAGTGAACATAGCCAAGATCTTTCTTTTTCTCTCCATAAGAATGACCTAAATATTAGTCTGTAGATCATGCCCATGAGCTACCTAACCCTGTGGATAATTTTCTACTTGTGTAAAATTGAACAGATTGAAGTGGATGGATAGATCCAGGATTAGAATATTTGTAGAGTTACAGTGAGAAATTAAAAAAAAAGTAAATATTTTTTATTTATTAAGTAAAAAGGCAAGCACAAACAATTGTTTGCCATTCTGGACAGAGACCTGGGATGCAGATTTATTGTTCCTCCCAGATTAGATATAGGTACATGTCATGCATTTATCAGGTTTACGCACAAGTATGTACCTGCTTGTTGTTGCAGAAGTTTATGAGAAGCTGAATATTTCTGCCCTTTAGGTAGAACTTGGAGCTGCCATGCTGCTAGAGTGGGAGGGATCTCTGTTCTGAAACAAAGCAGTCTTTAATTTTTAAAAGAACAGCCAAAATTCAAGAAAGGGGTTAAGGCTCTTAGACGACACAAATAACATCCAGTATGCGTCAGGGTGGTACAAGACTCATCTTCTTTTCTTAGCATCACCCATGGGATGGAGAGTCTTACAAGCCACCATTGAATGCATTGAATTTCTCAGATGACCCATTGAGTATAGGCAGCACTGAAGTCTTGTCAGCCACACAAATAAGGCCAGACATATAACTACTGTTGTGGACTTGATTTGAAAGACATAGTTTTCCATTCAAGAGTTCTTTTCAGAAAGGTGACTGCTCCTTCCACATGAAAAGTTATAAATGTCAAGAGAATTTTGTAACAAGTTAAAATATGCTCAGGCGCTCAAAGGACTTAATGTCTTTGTCCTTCCCTTTTGCTTCAAGAGTTTATTCAACTTCTTTTATTGAAGGAATTACTGGAAAGTTGACAGTTAAATAAATAAACAAGTATTGCAAAAGATCGCTCTCTCCTTACATGATAGTGTTATAGCTCTCACAAACAGCAATATTGTTGATGAGAAAATTTAGAAGACATGAAATATGTATTTTTCTCATTTGTTATTATTAATTCAGTACAGATTTTGATGAGAGACAGAATCAGTTTACCCCAATTACTTGTGCAAGAACATGCTGACATGCACATGGGATACAGCATATACTTCCAGACAAGCAAACACATCCAATTTGTTAGATGTCCAGATTTCCAGATGGGACCATATTTTTCCTAGAAACTTGACTCACTTGAAGATATGAAACTTCTGCAAGGCAAAAAATGCTTCTGTTGTCTGTTCCCCCCACCCCCTCCCCATATATTTAAGTAGAAAGATAAGAAAAAACATCATGGTAAAGCAGATGTGTCTCTAGAATTTCTCACTTGCTGCATAGACATCTTACACTGATACAAGCTTTCCAAAACAAGTGCAACAGCAGTTTTCAGAAAATAAGAAAGTTGTGATTTCATAGACACACACAATTGCATAGAATAGGCAGTTTACAGAATCACAGAATACTTAAGGGTTGGAAAGGACCTTGAAAGATCATCTAGTGCAACTCCCCTACCAGAACAGGACCACTTAGAGAAGGTCACACAGGAACTTGTCCAGATGGGTTTTGAATGTCTCCAGAGAATAAGACTCCACAATCCATATGATCGGCCTGTTCCACTGCTCCCTCACCCTCACAGTGAAGAAATAATTACTTGTATTTCTTTGGCATCTCTTATGTTCCAGCTGGTACCCGTTGTCCCTTATCCTATCATTGGAGATCACTGAGAACAGCTTGGCTCCATCCTCCTGACACCTACCTTTTACATATTTGTAAACATTAATGAGGTCACCCCTCAGTCTCCTCCAAGCTGAAGAGCTCCAGCTCCCTCAGCCTGTCATCATAAGGGAGGTGCTCCACTCACTTCACTATCTTTGTGGCCCTGCACTACACTCTCTTCAGCAGCTCCCCGTCCTTCTTGAACTGAGGGCCCCAGAACTGAGCACAATACTTCAGATGTGGTCTCATGAGGGTAGAGTAGAGGAGGAGGAGAACCTTTCTCCAACTACTGCCCACATGCCTTCTAATACACTTCAGGGTATCATTGGCCTTCTTGGCCACTCTTTCCCGGAGGCAAGACTCTTGACTTGCCCTTGTTGAATTTCATTAGATTTCTCCCTGCCCAGCTCTCCAGCCTGTCCAGGTCCCATTGAATGGCAGCACAGCCTTCTGGTGTGTCAGCCACTCCCTCCAGCTTAGGATCACCAGTAAACTTGCTGATAGTGCCCTTTGTTTCCTCATGAAGGTCATTAATGAATATATTGAACAGTATCATTCCCAACACCAACCCTTAGGGACTCCACTAGACACAGGCCTGCAACTAGACCCTGCCCCATTGATCACAACTCTCTGCCTTCTACTCTTCAACTAGTTCACAATCCACCTCACTACCTGATCATCCAGCTTACACATTCTCAGTTTTGCCACTGGAATGCTGTGGAAGACTCTGTCAAATGCCTTACTGAAATCCAATGTGGTGGTTTAGCCCTGGCTGACAATAACCAAACCACACTCCTTCCCACCTTTGCAGGATGGGAAAGAGAATCACAACAGTTCTAGAAACTTGCGGGTTGAGATAAGGGTAATTTAATAGAACACCACTAAGAGTAGGCAGTTGCAAGGATGGCCAAAAGATATGGGAAAATGAGCAATGCCCAATGTAACCACTCTCCATCCACAGCCCAATGTGCAGCCCATCTGCAGAGCCGCAGCTCCTGCACTGGCCCCAGCACTACCCCAGCCCGGACTTTACCTTGAGAGACTTATCGAGGTCACGTGGGATTGAATAGCCTGCTCACGTCTCCTGGTGGCATCTGGGGAGAGTTAATCCTATCCAGGCCAAACCCAGGACATCCAGATAAACCACATCCACTGCAATACCACCATCTATCCACCTGGTTACATCTTCATAAAAGTCTATCAGATTGGTTGAACATGATTTCCCCTTGTTAAAACCACGTTGACTGCTCATAATGACTCTCTTGTCCTTTAAATACTGGAGACAGCACCTGGGACAAGTTGTTCCATCACCTTTCCAGGGATGGAAGTGAGGTTGATTGGTCTGTAGTTAGCCGGCTCCTTGTTCTTGCCCTTTATGAAGACTGGAGTGACATTTGCTCTCCTCCAGTCCTCAGGCACCTCTCCTGTTCTCCACAACTTACTGAAGATGATGAAGAGTAGTTTAGCAATGACTTCCGCCAGCTCCCTCAGCACCCACAAGTGCATCCCATTGGACCCCAGGGATTTATGTATGTCCAGATTGCTCAACTGATCTTTAACCCAGTCCTCATCAACTAAACAAAACTCCTCTTTTAACTTGACCTCCTCTGGAAACTGGGGCTCCTGAGGACAGTGTCCAGCAGTATAGACAGAGACAAAGAAGGTATTCAGTAAATCTTACATTAGATTTATCTGCAATGTATTTGAGAAGCCCTTCTTGTTGTCTTTGACCTCCCTTGCAAGGCATAACTCTAACAAGGCTTCAGCTTTTCTAAGTAGCCTCCCTACATTCTCTGACAACAGCCTTCATTCCAGTGGCCATCCCTTCCTTCCATGGTGTATACATTCTCTTCTTCTACTTGAGTTTGCCAAACAGTTCCCTGTTTACCATGCTAGTGTCCTGGCTCCTTTTCTTGATTTCTTACATACTGGGATGCTCTGATCCTCAGCTTGGAAAAACAGATCTCTGAACAAAGACCAACTGTCTTGGGCACCTTTATTCCCTAATACCCTGTCCGACAGGATGTCCCCTAGTAACTGCTTAAAAAGGCCAAAATTGGTCCTGCTAAAGTTAGTTTAGTAACATCTCATTCCATTCAATGAGCTTCTGTAATTCACCACATACTGATTCTTGGCCTATCATGGCTATGCTATAAAACATGTCAACTCAATGCTGTTTCTTTGAAACTTTGGCTAAATATATTGGACCTAGAAATCAAAGCTTACTGAGAACATGCACAGAGTGTGATAGCAACTCAGTTAATAAAGGTAATTTGTGAAGCTATCATACTTTAACATATTTGATTGGTGCTTGTCTTCAGAGAGGAGAAATTGTTTTTCTCTATGAGTTGTGCAAAGTACATGGGACTGTAGGTGCTTATTCCAATGTAAAAGAGAAATGAGTTTCATGCACAGAAGGCTACATGAGACAGAAGACTTGGTGATATATTTTAGCCTTTCAGAATGTGCCCAGCCCTTCACATTTACTCATGACCTAAAAATTAGCCCAAATAGCATCAGTTTTCCACCTGTTCCTACCATTGCCTGGGGTTATATCTAGAATGTCAAGGCCTTATTCCCCCGAGACCCGCAATTTGTGTCATCATTGACATCCATGCAAAGGGAAATCCATCAATCTCTTAGTGAACTCAGTACAGTCATCAAGAAATTTCAGCTTATTCTCTAATATCATTTTCTTGATGGCATCATAGAAAAAGGTAAGTGGGGAGATGTAGTTAAAGCCGTAGATGGAATAGTATTCTTTCCCTCTGTATGTATAGGCTGCAAGCTGTCTTCTTTAAGAGTTTCTCAAACTTCCCCTTCTTTTAAATCTTCTCAGCCTTAAATAGCAAAAGCAGCAGGTAAAGTGATTGAAGTCTGTTTGCTCTCACTTTACATACCTCTAGATATACTAATGTTAGCCTCTCTAGCTAGAAATGTAAGCTGAAGAGAGAGTAAGAGAAGCCTGTTCATGGAAATCAAGAGAAAATGTTATAAATAACTTTATTATCTTAAGTTCTGTGTGTGGGTGTGATTCTTCAACCTTGACCTTGGTTTAAATAAAAATAAAAAGAATCGTCTCTTTCTTTACAGCAGAGACTTATTATGTACCGTCTATAATGCTTATATAGTTATTGAAAGTAGAATGGGAGTGAAGGAGACCTTAACAAGGCAGAGCAGGTGAACAAATACATAACAATTCCTTGAATGAATGATTGGATGATACCTAATAGCAGGGAGTTTGCAATAGTACGAGATCATCCTCTGATAATTCTTCAGTGCTGACTGTGGCTGCCTGATAATCCTTGAAGCTCCAAATCTGCCGAATCTGAATCCAGAAAGAATGAGAAAAAAACTTTATAATCAATTATTGTTACCACCACAGAGCCATTAGCAAGCAGGTGAAACAACTATGACCTTTTTAGCTTCAAAGTTATGTCAGAAGGAAAATATATATATACTCAAACTCTCAATCCTCTTAGAATTTAAAAGAAAATTGTGATAATTTTTAATCTAAAGTGTATTGCTTGTCAGTTCAGAAGATAGTTTTCTCTTTTCCTCTTGGGCTTTAATTAGTTTTGTTTTGTCAGACAGTCGTGTTAACTTCAAAACTGTAACTCATAATCTGTTTATTTAATTAAAGGATATCTGAAGAAATTCTAGCAAGATAGTGGGTCATAGTGAGAGAGACTCTTTGCCTCATGTTTTTGAATCCCATCTAATGTAATTTGCCTCAGTCATCTTTCCCAAACTCAAATTCAATCTTGCAAACCTTTCCTTGATTACTCTTCAAACTATTCCTTCATTTATCTTACTTGCTTTCTTCTACATGAAATAAATGTTTTTTATTTTCTTGTTTTTATTTTCATGATCTACATTTAACCACATCCAGGTAGAATGATCCTCATGAGGCTCTGACATTGCAGACTAGGAATAAAATTATTCCTTAGTGCAAGGATATTTCTCCAACTTTCACAAGTGACAAGGAAAGCCACTATGGATGGCAAAATTATGTTGAGTAATTACATTAAAGGGATCAGGAAGAGTTCTGTGGGAAACAGCTGTGAGTAAAAAAAAATAGTGAAAATATCCATTCAGATTGGATAACATGAAATAGCTTGTGATGCAAACATAAGAGTTAGAGTGAGAGACATAGACTCAGCTAAAAATGTGTCAAGCAAACTGGTCAAAAATCCTTTATAGACTTTGTAGGCTTTGGCTTTTGGTGACTTACCAGTAAGTGAATGTAGTATTAGGTTATAAATCTGAGTTATCAAGTTGGAGGGAATTGTCTTGTATTTTATGCTAAAAAGTGCATTCCATTTTTCTTCTGTAACAGTGAAAATGGTGGAAATGATCTCCCTTGTAGCAGCTTTCACTAAATAAATCTAAGCTGTAGACTGCAGCTACTCCTACAGTTACTACTCTGACTCGCTTTTCCACTTATGGGACACAGTCTTGTGAAGCATTGGAAGGAACAGTAAGATATTAAGGATTTTTAGTTTGATATTTGACAGTGGGAATTGAAGCTTCAGAATTTAGGTAGAAACACAATCTATACCTGACTCAAAATGAAGGCTACATAAGTCTAATATAAGCTTAGTTTGTTCAATGTTTTGTCTTGTTTTTGCTTTTCTTATATATCAATAAATAGCTGAATAACAGTTTAAATAACGTATAACTGAACAGGAATGTTATAAATAACACATAATTGAATAGAAATACCAGTTATACATGCAGAACTGGACCATAATGAAGGCCAACCTAAGATACTAAGATCAAAGATAAAAGTTGATTTACAAAATAGTAGTAACTGGACCTTAATTACTTGCTTGAAGTCAAAAAAGTAGCCTGTATCAAGCAAAGAAAAATCCTAATTTTTGAGGCCTTGGATGGACATCTCAAAACCCATGTGTGCAGCCATATCTAAACACAGCAGCTCAGTATCTGGATTAAAAACCCTTACCTGTGGGACACTTCATTTTATCTCTTACCTAGCAAAGTGGAAAGTTTCCATTTTTCTCTTGTTTTTTATTGTGGGAACTGAAAATCTCACAAGCTAATATTATACACTGACACAGTTTGATTCTACCAATGCTCCATTCACTTCATTGTTACAAAAGGCTCTGGTCTACCATAGCTTGATGGAGATGTATAACAGAAAGATGATGGACACTTTGTCCAGCCACATATCATTGCCTTGATTTGTATTCTGACAGAGAATGAGCAAGAAACTAGAGCTGGAAGGAAAAAGGACAAAGATAAAACAAAAGCTAACCCTTGGCCACTTCCTTGACAAGATGAGATAATCATACTGTCTACAAGAAGGGCCCTTCAAATGAACAATATATTAAGTACATTTCCTCCTTGAAGTCACCTTGGCATACCGAAATAACTTTAAGAAGAACAAGGCATCAAAAGACACTCATTAGAAAATGTGACTCTTGATGGATAATTTAAGTGACAAAGTAAAGTCAAACATTTAAAGTGGAGAGGTCTTGTCAATGCAATGCTTTTCATAGCTGCAATAAAACTAGAGAATATTTGTCCTGGTAGCTGCAGAATGTTGTCTGACAACAGTTGCAAATTTAGTTTCACTAGGAATGGGATAAAAATCTATCAGTGAATTAGAGTGGCGTGTTCATTCTGGGATACTCCATAGGATGTGGACTGAGTCAAACAGGGAACAATTCTTCACTCATGCTCATAATACTTGAGAATATTTAGATAAATAAGAATCAATTCTATTAATACAAAATTGTAATAAAACAAAGGTTTAGGAAGACTAACATGTTTTTTATAATACATTTGTTTGGCATCTCTTTTAAAGGAATTATTTTGGTCCCATCTGTAGATTTTGAAAGGAAATTAATTTTATATGAAATTTGCCCATGTACTTGGCATACTACTTTGAGAATAGATCTGTGTCCTTGTAGAAATGCTTCTTTCTCACTGGTAATGCTAGAGGGATTCTAGACTATTATCTAGAAAGCTAACACAAATAGAAAAAACTTCAGAGAGGAAATTAATTTCATGTACCTATATTGAAACATTTTTCCTGTTACGTTCTGCTTAATTTCATTGAACATATTTTGTTTTAGGTCATTGATGCCTTGCAGTACTGTGAATTTATCAAAGTTACTACACGGAAAGTAGAAAGTGAGGTGGCCTACTGATAGAAACTGAAATACATACAGAATTTATTTTTCCTTCTGCATTTAAGGAACATACTGATAGCGCACTCTGATGTAAGTGATGATCCCACCCACTGTTTCTAAAGGATCTCATTCTTGATTTCACTGAGTCAAATCACAGTCCACTGACTTTGAAATAGAGCTGTCCACTGTTAGCAAAAGGCCCTAGACCAGACTTCAGAGTCAACGTAATCTTTTAGGCAGAGGACTGCTCAGACTTTTCTTTTCTGCTCAACTAGTTTTACCTAGCTCTTTCTATTTTGAGAACTCTTGCACTCAAGAAACTAACAGAGAAATTTGAATTAAAAAACCTCATGAAATTAAATTGACCTTTCTACTTTTATTATGTGTAAGTATAAACAACCCAATATTCTCAACAAAATTCAGAGCTGATGTTCATATTAATAAGTGAAAGAAAAAAAGAATTTTAGAAAGTATTTAGTGACACTTAAATTTTTGACAATAATATAATAAAATCAATTTGCATAGCAGATCAGTTGAGTTCAGAAAATTATCATTCATCTTTGTGAGAATTCTTTAATATGTTGAACCTCACAGCTTAAAGTTGCTTTTAAAAATAACATACAAGTTTGGAAAAACTAAAGAAGTTGACTAAATATAGGAGAGAATAGAACAATAACAGTGACAGAAGAATAAGTGATGAAAAAGTAAATTAGAAAAATTACTAGCTGAACTGATTTCACAAATCCTAACTCAAAGAAAGATATAGAATACTTACGGGTGAAAAAAATCCAAACCCTCAACCAAAAAAACTAACCTGCCAAGTACCTCCAAATCAAACAAACAAAACTCTCTTATAAATGAGAAAGTTTAAAAACCTAGTTTTCAATGACAGCTAGCACAGGCACCGAACAAGCTAGCTTCAACATATCAGTAAAATTGGGGCAGAGGAAAGCCAAAGGAGCTCTTCTACAACTAAGCAGGGTAGTCTGAAGCCGTGCTGAGAATTTTCACTTGAGTTCTTATTACTTTGAAATAAAAAACAATAAATCTCGGGATTAACGCAGAAGATGAGAACACTAATGCCAATAAAATTTACAAACTGAAATAAAAGATTTCTCCATTCCTCTAAATATCCTACAATAAACTCATAAAACCCTAATTTCTTTAAAAAGAGCATTTATCACACTCCCTATGTAAAGTCATTGCTTCAGAAGCAACACTTTGTGCTTCTGCTAAGGTTATACTATTACTTTCCAGTTTTACTTGAGGCCCACAATAATGCTTATTATATATATAATATAGTACCAAGGAATGAGAGAATTGGCTCACTGAATACCTGAATGCATAAGCTCAAGCCTTTAGACAACCTTTTAGGTACACTGGGAGTCACTACACTTTCTCCTTACTGAAACTTCTATTCTTGCAAGTACCAGAAAAAAAGAAAGTACTAAATGATGTTCTTTCAGCTTATAAATTTGATCATCTATATTTACAATGTTTGTGGGATTTTCCCATGTCCCACTGTAATAAAAAATGTCAAAGAGCCCTTTAGCCTCCTTTAAAAGACTAGAAAATCAACCAAATTTGAAAGGCAAAGGAAAGGGAATTCAAATGAAAAACAAGCATGTATTTCTTAGGAAGAGGGAAAAATAGCTACCAAAAGTGACTTTTTCACCACTTTGGAGGTTTCAGATCAATCCTGAGTACCTTTCTGAAAAGGTACTCCAATCCAAGACAAGTTATCAGACACAACCTCGGAGTCAAGGGTGAAATTTGCTGGCTGGTGCTTTATACAAGATTAATTTTTTACAATTAATTTTTTGGACAGTACAGAATGGACCAACTAAGAGAGATCTTATTCTGGATGCACTCTTCGCATAAGGCAGTATTGATCAGCAACATGAGAGTTACAATGTTAGCTGCAGTGACCATGAGGCAGTACTGAAAGAAGCAATGACGATAATAGCAATGGAAAGATCCTGTGTTTCGGGAGTCTAGATTGTGGCTTGTTCAGAGAATAAGAGTGTATAAATGCTAGGAGGCTGCCTTAAAAGACAAAACCTTCAAGTGCAGCCCCCTCAAAGTACTGGAATGATTCATCTTGATCTACATAAGACAGTTATGTATGGCCAGTATCCAGCTTGGCTCAGTGTGGAACTGTGAGTAATAATACAGAAACATTGTCAATGCATCTAAGGATTGAATTAAGACCATGTCCCAACTGGAGTTAAAACTGGTGAGTGATGTCAAGGCCAACACCTTCAGCAAGAGGAAGACCAAGGAAAATGTGGCCCTGCTGCTGAATAGGAACAGGAATCTTTTTTTTCTGGAGACAACAGGAGAAGCTTAGGAATTCAATGTTTCCCTCAATCATTATTGGCAAAGACTAGTCCCAGGTTTCTGTACCTATTAGTAAAGTTTGATAGAAGAACTACCCACAGTAAAGCAGAACTGAGAGAGAAGCAAATTAGATAAATATGCTACATTAAAGTCCATGAGTTGTGACTGGACACTTTCAAAGAGGCTGAAGGGATCTAGTTGATACCATTGTAAAGCTGCTCCCTGGCATCTTTGAAAGATTATGGCTACGACTGGAAAAAGGCAAATGTCACATCTTTGAAAAGAGTAAGAAAGAGGATTCAGGGAACTGCACCTCCACCACAGGGAAAATTATAAAGCAACTGTATAGAAGCTACTGTCAGTCATTTGAAGGACAAGAAGGTGATTGGGAACAGCTAGCACATATCTATGATGGGCAAATCATGCTTGACCAACTTGATTGCTTTTTATGATGAAACGACTGGCTCCCTGGTCAAGAGGAGAGCAGTAAATGCTACTTACCTTATAGCAAAGCTTTTGAAAGAGTTTCTTAAAGTTTTCCTTTGAAAGAGTTTCCTCCTAGTCAAATTACAGAAGTACTTGTTGGATGGGTTGATTACAAAGTCGGGGAAAAACTGGCAAAGCTATAGGAGTTGAAGATTCACGGTCAGTAGTTTGAAGTCTGAGTGTCAGAGAGTCAGTGATGAATACTCTCTGAATTCAGTACTGGCAATTTAACACCTTTGTCAGCACTCAGAATTGTAGAATAAACTGTGCCCTTATCAAAGCAAAATAACTGCATTCTCCAGTACAGATTGGAGAATGGCTAGCTATGTAGCAGCTCTGCAGAAAATGACTGGGGCTCTTACTGGAGCAAGTTAGCAGTGCACCCTTTTAAAAACTCAGGCTAACCACATACATAAACATTACACTTTGGAAGTACAACCAGTAGGTTTTAGCAATTGACTATTACCCTCTAACCAAGCACACTCATGGTGTGCCATCTGCACTCTTGTGTCTGATTTTGGTCTTCTAGTACAAAAAAAACCAATATGGAGTTCAGAAGGATTGGAAGACTGGAGAGTAGTACATGTACATTAATCCAGTGTCATGGTTTAGCGAGCAGCTGTTTTTACTTGGTAACAGGGGGCTGAGGCTGCAGTGCAGACCCTGTGAAGAGTCCTCAGACTCTCCCCCCCAGCTCTTGGGTTCAGACCCACCTCTGGCCCGGCCGGGCCAATCTAGTACCTCTGCCATCACTATTTAAGGACAGGAATTTGAAGTGCTTGGAATGAGGTATAAGACTGATACAATATGAAGGCGATCATGCAGACCTCGCAGTCAGAGGAGGAAGGAAGGAGGAGTGACAGATCAAAGACCCCTCTGCAACCCGTGGTGAGAACGCAGCTGTGGCCCTGCAACCCATGGTGGGCAATGGCAAGTCTGAGAGCCACCAGCATTTCCGTGTGAGTGCCCCTAGATGGGCAGAAACTGTGTGAGGAGGCAGCCATGGGGCACAGACTGTGCCGGAGAGCCTGTGGGCTGCAGACCAGACCCACATGAGAGGTAGAGAGGAGATGCAGCCTTTGGGATGAAACCACATTGGAGCAGCCCGTGCAGGGCTGCTAGGTGTGTGAGGAACCCCATGGACTTGCAGGGGGGACTGATGCAGAGCCCATCTGCCCTGAGTAGATATAATCAGCAGAAGCTATGAGGAATAGGCTGTCTGAAACCCCCATTCCCTGCCCCTCCTCAGCCATTCAGCAGGGGAGGAGATAAAGACACTGGGATCAGTGCTCTGAGCCCGGGAAGAGGGGAGGGGTGTGGAGAAGGTGGTCTTAAAGGGCTGGTTGTGCTTTATCATTGTATCACTCTGTGTTGTTTTGTGTTGGCCATGTTTTAGGATTTTATGGTTATGTTTTAGTTGCTATTGGATTAAATTATTTTCTGTTTTCCCTCCCAAGCTGAGTATCCCGGTTTGTTTTGTGTGGCAATTAAGCCCTCCCTGCCCTTTGGCAATTCTCAGGTCTGTGGTACTTGGGTCTAATCATGGTCTTTTGTCCCTTGATGGGCCTAAACCAGGACATCCTGAAAAGAAAAGGCTGGAGAGTGTTATTCTAGTCTTCAGCTACAATCATGATAGATATGGTAGAATTACACTCCTCTCAGACATATAGATATAGGACATGTCATGATTCCAAACTGCAGCATAGGCAAGTTCATTTGACATAAGGAAATAAAAATCAGCACAATAAAATTTGTTAAGAAGTGGAACAGGTTGCTAAGAGACATGAGAACGATCTTCATCCTTGGACATCTTTCAAACTTCTCTTAAAGAGAAGCTGAGCAATTTGATCTAGCTTTGCAGCTCTTTCTGTGTTCAGCAGATGGTTGGATGATCTTCAAAGGTTACTTCAATTCTAATTTTTGTGTCATTCTGTGAGCTCTTTTAACTTTAAAATCTACATATCTTTCTGATCACACACATCTACGTATCTTTCTGATGAAATAGTGAAGAATTTAGAGCATGTTGGATTATTTTTATGCAACACAATTTTTTGTCTAAATTTCAACATTTTCTGTTCTCACAGTTAAAGGACAAAATCAATATACATATTCAGGAAAATCAGTCATTAGAAGTACCTGTATCCATGAACTATTTAGGACAGGTAATACTGCTTCTTTTTCCCCCTGTAAGGCCTCTCAGATGAGTGGGAATCTCAGTTACAAATTTAAGGTTTGTTGATAGAAATCATAGTCAGTGTGAAAGGTGAACTAAATTAATGGAAGGAAATAAGTTTTATTTAAGCACATATTTGATTGAAAGAATTGAGATAGTACAATAAAAATAAAATAAAGCAAATGTACTGTTATTATTAATAGCTAAATTTTCCATAGCATCTTTTCATCCATACATTTGAAAGCTGAGATCCAAAAGACTTTTTAATCTCTGCATGCTGAGTACTTGTGATGAATTTTTGTATGAATAACTTCTAAAAGAAAATCCAATACTAAATCGAATGTTTATGCTACTAAGAGTTGCCTGAAGAGAGGTGATCTCAGCACGATATTTACAGAAAGACACCTGATAAGTGACCTCTGTGAATCCCATTCCTTCCTGACATTTGTGAACTTTACTCATTACATTTAGAAGAGACCTTCTTTAATACAGGACTGTATATCAGAAATTTGTATAGGAGCTGAAGAGAGCTCACTCAAAACTAGTTTTATGTAGCAGCTCAAATATTTGAGCATTCATCAAGAACAAAGCACAGACAGGTTACTACAGAAAAGATACAGACCTATAGCTTTTCTGTCTCTAGACTCTACCCAACTTCAAAGTTATAGATAGCTATGTTACTCTTTCTGTCACTTCTTCCTATTTCACCTGTAACAAGATAATTAATAACTAAGTTGTGGGTATAATAGCAGAAATTTTAAAGTATTAAGTATATACAAAGATAAAGCATGAGTCTCTAGTCTGGATGCCACAATGAGATCTATGTTCTTCAAGGACTTCTTACCTGGGGGTGACAAGGTAAAATATATTTTTAATATGATGACTGGAAAGCTTTGCAAAATGAAACTTCCTTCTGTTAATGGAACTAGAATGATCCTTACTCTCTCCTTTGTCTTTGTTTTCTTCCTCATCTTTTTAGTAAATCTCCAATTCTTTTGTAAAAGAGAAAATATCAAAAAGATGATACTATACGACTCTTCTTGTGAGTTTTTTGTTTTGTTGTGGTTCTTAGAAATACTGACTGCAACACAGAGTAGAGTTGAAAAGGGTTGCCTCTACCAAAGCTGTTTCAAGAAAATTCACATGTTATGCCTTGTTGGCCCTACAACTTTTTTGAGTTTGAGTGATCCCCTTACAGTTTGTAGAGAACTAGTCACTAGAGTCAGATAAGTCTGCACAGCTAATGAGAGTTTCTGCTTTTCCAGTAATGATTGATGTCACTTTGTAGAGACAAAAGTCTTCATTCAACTATCTTCACTTAATCACAGTCATCTGACATTTAATGCTATACGTAAATCCTCTGTGGATTTTTTTCAGAAATCTAGAATACCTTAAAATCATTAGTTCAATACATTCAGGCAGCTGTATCAAACCTTCAGTCTGCAAGCTTGACTCCTAGTTAAAATATAGTGGTCCTTCATTTATTTAATTTCTCAGCATATAGCAATAATAATGGTAGGCGTAGATCACATGTTTTCATTACTATTTCAGCAGAACAGTTCCATGCAATCAGTTTATAGTAGAGATCTTCAGCCATTGTTCAGGCAATGATACAGTTTAGATGTAAATGATAGAACACTGGAATGTGAATTAGGAGATCTGGATCATATTTATGTCTCTGCCATAACCTGCTATATGACCCTTAATGAATTACAACATTTTTTATTATACATTTTCATTCTTCAACTTGATGTGTCTACTTCACTCAGAAGACAAACTTTTTATGCAGGGAAACTTCCTCACTAATACTGCTCAATGCTTATCTAGATCTCTTACTAATTACTTTAATGGGCTCCTCAGCTCAATAGGGACAGGGAACTTCTGGAGAGAGAACAGTGCAGTGACACCAAGATAATCAGAGGATTGGAACATCTTTCATATGAGGAAAGGCTATGAGAACTGGGACTGTTTAGTCTACAGAAGAGGAGACTGAGGGGAGATATTATTAACATTTACAAATATCTAATTGGTGAGTGTCAGGAGGTTGGGACATCCCTTTTTTTATGGTAGTTAGTAACAGGATAAGGGGTAATGGAATGAAGCTGGAACAAAAAAAGTTCCATTGAAATATGAGAAAAGCCTATTTCACTGTGAGGGTTGATAGAGCACTGGCACAGGCTGCCCAGAGGGGTTGTGGAATTTCCTTCCTTGGAGGTCATTAAGACTCACCAGGACATGTTCCTATGTGACCTCCACATATCCTTTCCAAGCTCTACCATTCTATGATTCTGTGATTCTACTTTATTTCAATTATGATAATATTAAGAAATAGCATCTGTGACCAGAGTGGTATTACAGTGGTTTTATGCATAGCCTACATAAATCTGGGCTATTCTAGTTAGGAACAGTAGAGATACAGAAAAAAAAAAAAATAGAAGAAAAGGCAATACTGTACCTTCAGCTAAAACAAATCACACAGACACGAGAATCAGTAATAAATCCATTAATTTTAGGAAATTCTACAGTGACTGTGATGAGACAATAGCTTAATTGTCAGGTCAGGAAAAAGGAGATAATTTCACTTTGAATACAGTTTACTGAAGAAGCCACAACCACTTAGAGGATTTTAGCTATATCTGAATTTCAAATATCTCTAAATTTCAGCTCTGACTCTACAAAGTGCAAATGTCATCATGACCCCATCTTTAGTTTTATTGTATCAGATAATTCTTTTGTTCTTATTCCTTATCCCTATTTTTTATGGGTAGTTATGCAATAAGCATGTGTACAGTGAATGGAAATCATGACCCAAGCAGAAATAGTCTATTTTGTATTTGAAACCATATTTATTTTGCTTTGGGGCAAATGGCAGCCCAAGATATAAAGAAAAAGAAAAGCATGAATATGGGACTAGATCTAAGAGCCAATGAAGTAAGTAAAAGCAAGGCTCACTTACAAGATATGAAAACTTTGTGTATTTTATCAACACAAATTTCAGTTCAATTCTTGGTAGCATATTAGGTTTTTACATCTAGAGATATGAGATCTGGTCCACATTAAGTAGATCACAAATTAAATATATTTCATTAATCTTTCATCCTTCTATTTTATTCATCATAAAAACTACAGTACCCAGTCCAGTCTGTAAATGAAAACTATAATTCAAAAATAATAGTGAGTAGAGAGCTTGTAGATCGGGATTGACTTAAATGAATTGATGCAAAAGGACTTTCATCAGGTCCTGATTCAGCAAGGACCTTGACACATGTACAGCATTTAGTACCGAATTAGAGCTTTACATACACTACAGCTGACTGAAACCAGTTATGTTAGTCTCTTACTAACAGCAAAAGAACTATTCATAAACATTAGTCAAGGTTTGCTCTTGTACAGCAATTGGACAACTTTTGAAGTGCAAAACCAGACTGCAGACTGTAAATATATAAGGGCTGAAATTGAGAGGCTGTGGATAGGCTGTTTCTTAAAAGAGGGAAAGTTGAAATATGTCAGATAGTACACTCTGTTAACCTGTCTAGCTCTAGAAGTTCTCAAAAAAATAATTCTATAAATAAGAAATTCTCATAATACAGATGGGAGGAAAGAAATAAAAACCAACTCAGAAGATAAGAATGAAATTCAATCAGAACCATGCTTTTATTTAGGGTTGCTGGGTTGTTTTTATTGATTGGTTGATTGGTTGGTTGATTTTCCACCAGCAATAAATGAAGTTAATTTTTTATGTTCCAAATTTTTCATAAACTTAGTGTCTGATGCTACAGGACCAAGACTTTCAAAATTTCTCAAACAAATGATGGAGAGGTAAAGGTACTATCAGTTGAAGTTTAGGATCAATGTAGTACTCAGATGTATCTGAAGTTGCAATGATCTATCTATATTTATGCAAGAATAAAATGTGTTAAGATACTATTTTTTTATACTAAGACAGGGCTTTCCATTGTGCCTGAATCCTAGAAGAAATTGTCAGAATTAATAATTTTAACAGAATTCTAACAGAATTAGAAAATGAGACTAGTGAAAAGCAGTTAAAAAATGCTGTGTACAGGTGATAGATTTCTTCTTCCCAAGTTATTCCATTCTCTGTAAAATGTTAAAACATTTACTATGTTTATTCTTAAGAATCTGAGAATAATTCCAGAGAGTACTACAGTAGTAGTTTTTTGAAGTCCAGATTTTTGTCTGCTTTGCTAAAGATGACATCTTCTGGTTGCCCTCCAGTTCTAGGAACTGGTCATTCTTTAAAAAAAAAAAAAGCCATGATTTTGTCTGTTTTATTTTTAGTACAATATAGCCAGTGAATCTAGGCTTCCCATATTCTAAATAAGGGCTGCAAACACTGGATTGCAAATGCAAAATTATTCAGAGTTAGTAATGTGCTTGCACTTCATGGAAACTGAGCTCAGCAGACCCTGGTCCCCTGATCATCCAGGATGAGGAATCAGAAGATATCATCTCCCATTTCTTTGTGAACACCACAGTGACCAGAATGTGTATTTTCCACATGGCTGGAACGAGCATCTGAGATGCTGACTGTGGTGTACATCAAAAGTACATCCCTTCTGTAGTGAAAACACAGCTTGTCTCTTTCTCTTGACCCTCTTAAACATATGCCCACAGCTGAGTGTTGTGCTGAACTCAACCTGGACGTACGTTCTGAGAATTACAGTAGAAACAGGATTTGCGGGTGACATGAGCAAGGAAACTCTTTGGCTCTGAATACCAATGCACCATAAGTACTCACATATGTTGGGCAGTTGTACAAAAGATCTTATCAATGAAAGCTTGCATTTCATAAACACACTGGCTTATCTGGAGTGAATTCTGATACATCTGATCAGTGCTGCACTAGATGATACACCTGTAACCTAACAACATGAATATCTTGATTTGAAAGTCCCAGTAGTAATTTTAGCACATCTGAGATCTTCCATTCAGTATGAAACTGAATGACATGGAATGAGCTTTCTCTGTACTACTAAATAACCTAACTTTCAAACGAGAAAGGTCATATCCAGACTGCCTACTGGAATTTGCTTCTTGCCTGTGGTCTTCTTGTTATCTAGGAGAATGCTAATTGAGATACAACAAATCCATGCCAGAGAGCACAGTAACCATTTAACAGTCCAGAAAATGGCACTTTTGTGCCTGGGAACATCCCCTGTCACTGTTTAATTTCGTAGTGTAAATGTAATGCAAGTGGACGTATGCAGAAACTTCAAGGTTTAGATCACTATGCACAGATATGTTGTCACTTCAGTCCTTCATCTCTGTACCCAGGATATGCTGAAGTCCCTGTCTGTTTCATGCTTTTCATAAAAAATGAGGTGTGACTTTCAGACGAAAACTTGTCCTTTATTATCTTTATTGTGAACTCAAATTCATATTCACCCTTCTACTTTGTAGAAGTAGAGCTCCAGGACATAAATGAATGATTCCTGCCCACAGGCAGGAATAGGTTTATATACTGGATCTATCCAGAGTGGAGTTAATTTCCTTCACAGCCACTGGTATGATGTTTTAGATTTGTGATCAAAATTACACTGGTAACACACTAATGTTTTAGCTGTTACTGGACAGTACTAACACAACATCAAAATCTGTTTTATACTCTGCCCCTCAGTAAACAGATTGAGAGTGCGCAGGAGGTGCAACTGAACACAAACAGGGAGAAGATCCAAACCAATCACAGAGCTATTCCATGCCCTATGATGTCATGTTCAGATAAAACAGAGAGGTGGAAAGTTTGAATAGGCCATCTTTTCCATGGGAACTGCTTGTTAGTCTACACACAGGAGATGATGAGTGATCATCACTTGTTTTGTTTCATTTTCTTTCTCTCTTCTTCTACTTCTCCACTTATTAAACTATTTTTATCACAAACCATGAGTTTTCTAGCTTTTATTGTTCATAGAAGCACAGAATTACAGAATGGTAGGGGTTGTAAGGGACCTTTAGAAATCATCTAGTCCAACCTCACTGCACAAGCAGGTTAACCTAGATCAGGCCACATAGGAACGTGTCCAGGCAGGTCTTGAAGACCTTCAGAGAAGGAGACTCCACACCCTCCCTGGGCAGCCTGTTTCAGGGCTCCATCACCCTCACGGTGAAATAGGTTTTTTTGATATTTAAATGGAACTTTTTGTGTTCCGGTTTTATGCCATTACCCTTTGTCCTGTTGCTAGATACAATAGAAAAAAAATGGATGCTTCAACCTCCTGATACCCATAATTTAGATATTTGTAATTATTAATGAGATTACCCCTCAGTGTCCTCTTCTCTAGGCTAAACAGCTCCAGTTCCCAAAGCCTTTCCTCATAAGGAAGATCTTTCCTCATAAGGAAGGATCCTCCATTCCACTGGAGGTGGGAGAGAGACTAATTGTGGAGTGTTTCACTGTCTAAGAGTTTTAATCCACAACAGCCTGGAAAAGTTCATACAGTAAACATCCTGGGCACTATTGATATGCCTTCATAGTAGCCACACTTTTCACACAATACCTGCTCTGTAACTTAATGACATACGCTGCGTTTAGTGACTCCAGGTTCTCTCAGGAGAGTGATACCAGTGTTTATGCATGTCTTTCCTATATTTAACCTTTTCTCCTAAATGATGATATCATCAAAGTCACTGTTCATCCACAGTTTTGCCCAAATGAAGATATTCTTCTCCAGTAAAGTACCATAATTAAAATACATATCCTACATCAGAAATATGAACACCATAATTTCCTTTCCTGTTATTGCAAACCATAATAGTAGGACTCATGTTTCTTTACATAAGCATTTCTGTAACAATAAGAAATAAAATAAAAAGTTATACTAATTCATTTGCACTCTAATGAACATAGCAGATCATTATGCTTTTTTCCTTCCCTCCTTTCTTTCTCTTTCTTTTCAGATTTTTTTCTCTCAATTGTCTCTATTTTTCCTCTTTTTTTTTTTTTTTTTTTTTGTTTCTTCCTAAAGGGACGCTTGAATAGAACTATCTGGTTTAGAAGATGAGGCTGACTGATTACTGTAATTCATAGGGCCTTAATTAGCTGCACAAACCATTAGCTACAATTAGACTATTATAAAACACTTGATGCGCTGTGTCAACCATGGGGGCTCATTTATTCTTGTGGCAGTGAAGGGAGGGGGGAAGAGGAAAAGAGAGCACTGTACAGCCGAGCATGCTAATAAAGAATGATTTTTGATTTAAGATGTTGCCGATAGTGCCTCAAAATTAATCTCAATAGCTGTCTAATTTGTGTCGGTGGATGGTATATTTATTGTAAAATGACACCAAAGCTAAATGAGTTACCTGAAGCAGGACTGCTAATGTCAGCGCCTGGAGACACAACTCCATATGCCGTAATACAGCAAGGCACTGGGGCTGAATACTCCCAGCGGAGCACTTTGCTTCATCTGTCTCTGAAAATGTAGCAACCTGACTTCCACTTTATGATCCTTAAATAATAATAATAAAAAAAAAATAGATATGAGAAACAAATTCCAGAACAGCTTTCAAAGGTTAGGGGGCTTACAAGGGCACGATACAGCTGAAAGCCCATGTTGAAATTGGTTTGGGTGTTAGCATATGTAAAAGTGGAAATTAGGAGATTTGCCTTTAGACTGGAAATAGAGAGGAAATAATATATATGAGGAGGATTTTGCTAATGGGCTTAACACAGTGAGGATATAAGAATGACATTCTTTAACTTAGGAATGCCTTTTTTGTTTGCTTTTCTATTGTATTTTCTAATTCATATTGTATTGATCAAGCCTCCTAGTTGCAAATTGTTGGAAATACATTTATAGATTCCTTTATTCTTTGTTTTTACTCTTGATTAATTTCCTGCTTAGCCCCTTTGCAATAGAAAGTCAGGAACTTAAAAAAGGAAGATTGGTTCAATAATACATGACACTTGGTCTTTTCTGTACCATGTATGAAAGCATAAAAGCACAGAGGAGAAGAAAGCAGAATCTGTAGTTAATATGTTAGATTGGGACTCAGAGACTTGAATTCTGTTCCTGTTGTGCCCTACATGACCTTGGGCAAATCCATTCTCTGTGCTTTTGTGCAACACAGGGACAGTCATACTTTTTCTCCTATTATGCTTTGTTTCTTTCAACTCTGGGGCCTAGATTCATAAAGGTAAATCAGGGTAATTTATCTTGATAGACTAGAAAGTAAGAGCTGAATTACCTCTGTGGATCAGGGTCTGAGCTGTTTGGGGCAAGGATCACATATTGGCTTGGAAAAATACAGCACTTGGCATCTGGGACCAAATGTCATTTAAAGACTCTTAAATCTTCTTGCAAAAAAACTCTTGCTGCTGGTAGGATGGAGTTGTTATGCTGCATACACTGTGATTAACTAACTGATGATCTTCATTGATGTTGCAGCTGCCAATACATTTTGTACTATCCTCAGCCATTAATATCTCAGCAGAAACAGAGCTCTGATTGTCCAACTCCAAAATTACAGGCCCGTGTCACTGGAACCAAAGGAAGGTGAGTCACTGATAATTGCAGTTTAGTGTCCTGTCTCTCACTTAGGATGCTAAGCATTACTTCTCCTCCAGGAATCAGAGACAAAGATTTGAGTCATGATCCTCATCTCTCTGCTTGTGCAGTGAAATGTAAATGTGAGGTCATAGATAAGCCTTGCTTGCCTCTGATATAGAGGTGACAGTCACTGTTTCTCAGGTGTGGAAGTCCCCTAGAGGAGTTCTGTATCATACTCCTTCTTTCAATTTCTGGCCTGACAGTTCAAGAACTGAACAGATATCTCTGTGTGTGCATCTGGAAAGTAGCAGCCCTAATGTCTCTCCCATTGTTGCTGTCATGAAAAAATCAGTTTTCTTATTTGCATTTCTAAGTACCAAAGAACAATATTAACATAACTTTAATGTTATAGTTTAGATGGGTATAAACGTTCCATACAGATATCACCATAGAAATTTTTAGTTAAATCTTTAGTTAAACTTGCATGTGGAAAATTTGGCTCCCTTGAGAAAGAAAACAAACAAATCACAAGATACTGTGGAAGGGAAAAATGCCACAGAAACAAACAAAATGTTAAAGAAAAAACCCAAACAAATAAAACAAAGCATTTTGTGTTGTGTGCATATACATGTATGCATGCACTAAATATATGTATGTATAGGCACTTGTAATGAATTTTTTCATATAACTAATAGACCATCTTCTATTCAAAAATCATAATAAAAAGCCTAGTTACTTTTTTTCAGGCTGTCTGTTTAAAACACAATTATTTATATATGGGCATGGACTTGTGGTAAAGTTTGGTGTCAGAAAAAAATCAGTAATTAGTTAATTGTAAAAAAGAACTTATTTAGAAAGGGTTGCCACGTTATAATTATGGTGGAAAATGAAAAAAGATTTTCTGGATGAAGAAGGAAGGATCAATCAAGGATGACCAAGAGCTCAGTTCAATCTAGTAGCATGATTGCAATTAACAATCACACTCGTAAATAGTGCAAAATCCCATTGAGATTTGAGGAAGTACCCTGGCCTTTTTAAAAAAAAAAAAGGTTATATCCTGTTATAGATTGAAGAGGAGAGACAACTGGTATTTGCAAAAGGAAGAAATTAACTCTTTTGCTTTAGGACTAATTATTAAAATATCTTCAAAAGAATCCATGGTCTACACAAATGACTGCAGAGATACTCTAAACAAATTGACCTAAAGTTCTTCACTAGACAACATCAAGAAACAGCTTGGAGGATATAGGTGTAGTGGGTGGCTTCTCTGACTAAAAAACAACTTTCATAAGATTGAAAATGATATTCAAAGTCTTTGGTCTTATGAAATTTATGAAACATTCCTTCAGTGATTATCAAACAATCATTGTTTAAGCAGCAGATTGTTCAGTTTCCAGGCAGCCACGTTCTAATAAAGATGACAGAAGACATGGATGCCTCAGGAGATGTCCCTTGGGGATATTCTTTCTAAGTGCCTCAAAACAAGCATACTTAGACAGCTGTAGGACTGACTGTCCAGCAAGGTTGTTTCCTACTCTTAACAGTAACAAAGCAATAGGAGAAGTCAGAAACAGTCTTAATCTATTATTTTTTCAGCCTTGCATGAAATGATTTAATAGTTTCTCTGAGTGTTTAGAATCGTCTCCATGATTCCTCAGGTTTTGGATTTCCATTTCTGAAGCAGTGCTTGATTGACTTGAATAATCCCTTCAACACAATCATTTACATTTTCCCTCCCTCCTTCCTTTCATGTCAAAGGGTATGCAAGACTTCTATGACTTTGTTATGGTTATGGTACATTTACATGAAAAGGAGATAAAGGATATCAGGATGATGTTTTCAAAGGCTCAGATGGCAGGCAGGCAGGAGACTCCTATTATGAATGTTGGATGTCGTGTGCTGAGGACTTTAAAAGTCTTGTCTTTAATTTCCCAGCTTCAGGAGTTAGCATCACTCTGCTTCTGACTTTGTTTCCTTTTTCTCCAAACTTTCTATCCCATAGTTTAAACTGAAAATGTTATTTTTAGTAGGATTTTCTTTGCTTTTATTTAACTACCCCTGGATGTCAAACTTATATTGTAGACAGTATTACTTAGTGCTTCATCTATAGTTCCTTCTTGAACCATTTCCTGCTTGTTGCTTAGGTCTTACAGATGTTTTGTACAGATACTGTAAAAAGTAAAGAGTTGTCAGCCTCCAACAGTACAGATTTTGAAGCCATAAATCCTTCAGCTTCTGAACAAAGGATGAAGTCCTCACATAAAAAGAGCAGGTAGGAGGCGGAAAGATTAAGAAGAGGTAAAAAAATGCCACCTTTTTTATTCACTATGTTTGCCTTAAAACGTGTAAGTTTCCTTTAATGTATTGCAATTATATTTCCTTGTTCTGAAGGAAAAAAAAATTCTCTCACATCAAAATTTATCATAGTCAAAATAAAAAATGTAACAGACCAGTATAAAACATTTAACAGCAACAATTAATAATGTATACAATAAAATATTGCACTAATATATTGACAAATACAGCAATAAAGTATTAATGTGATTATGCTTCATCTGTGCAACAGCTATTTCTCTTTGCCTTCCAAACAGTTTGAATAAAGCCTCTTCTCTCCAACTGGCAGCTTCACCATTATCCTTTAAAAGCAAGCAAACAAACAAAATGGAATTTAAAATAAGGATCCCCAAACTGATTTTCCTATGACATCTTATACATGTAGAAACTAAGGTAACAGTAATTTATTCTTGGTTTACACCAGGGTAAGTGAAATGAGAATGTACTCCATAACAACTTTATTAAGAAGACATTGTAACTGGAATTCTTTTGTATTTATTTTCACCACTGCCAGGAAAAAGGTAAGTCATACTGTCACTGTTTTTTCAGATACTGACTGAAGCATGGGGAGAGGAAGGCTCCAATATATAAACAAGATCTACTCTCAATGTGGCAATGTCCACCTCTGTTCTGGAATGTCTGAAGGCAGTCAGACACCTGAGATAATTCTTGAGGACATACATGGGTAAGAATGAAGCACCTAAAACTGCAATTAATGACAGGCAGTATATATAAAACTCTTCAAAACCATCTCAGAATCTGACTGTGGACTGTTGAGACTCCTCTCATCTACGAATCTCCTCTCGAAATTAAACAAGCCAGGTCAGTTCTTTCTCATATCAACAACAAAAGTTTCATAAGGTTAAAGCACTTTTATAGTTTGTGTCCGTTCATGGCTCAAGCCTCTCTTTCCTCTGAACATCTAAGAAATCAAGCATATAAGAGATTCTGTTTAATGGATGGAACATAAAGTGTAAGGAAGATAACTGAGAAACTCTTTTTTTTTCTTTTCATATGAGCTGTATATCATCAGAATTTATCAGCAACTAGTTCATATAGCCTATCTGTCTTATGGAATTGAAATATTCAGGGAGGATAAGCTCCCTTAAAAATACTGTTTCTTCAGTCACATTTCCTGCTTAGAATTGAGAAGATTCTGTCATATTTTTTCAGACCGATAACCCAATTAAATTCTGATTCCACAATTACAGGTATGTTCTTGTCTGCACTGCAAACTCATACTCATGTCCTTCCTAAAGTTAGGTTTGGCTTTCCAATACAGGATAACACTTTTGAACCCACATTTAATTCAGAATAGGACTGTGTAGAAAAGGATTGCATCTCCCCAGGCTTTGTGAAAGAGATGCTACAGACATTTCTCCTAAAAAGATATCTAAGAATTTGGATTTGTATTTCTAAATTGTCAGTGGCTGCTCAAACAATAGAAAAGTTGTATGTTGTAAAAATGATAGTCTTCTTTTTTAGGTTTGCGAGAAAGGCTTGGGTAACGTTAATGGCTTTCAGATGTGATTGGAATTAATCTCTTGCATCTGTTTGTTATCTTTTTCAGATTTAATGATGTGATGCTTTCCTGGGTAAACAGAGCATCTTTTGTACATGCTACTTAAATCAATGTGCATATCTGTAAAATGAAAAAGTGGTTACACTGAAATTTGTGTTTGCTATAACTTTATTCTGACCTTTTTTCAGGCCAAATTCCAGTTCAACATGAGCCACAGTATTCTGATGGACAAACTTTCAGCTATCGAGTCTGCTTCTGTACAGTCTAAGAAAGAAACAGGAATTATTGTACTTAAATGAAGACATCAACAGTATAGAAATGTATATTTAAACTATGCACTTATCTTCCATTACACTCAATAGACACATCCAGGTTAAAATTCACATCTCTTTTAGATATCTACTTTAGTGTAAGATGAATTGCATCCTAGAAACACCCACTGACTATGAAGAGACCCTAAGGTAATATCTACATAGCAGACATCTACAATTAATCATGTGAATTTCTCTATAGGTTTGAAGATGGTGGAAAGCAAAATTTAATATAGGAAGTCCCTTTCCACTACTATGGTAAAGTCACTATAGCCCTTCTGCTCCAAAAGGAAGAAAGCTTTCATTGACAATTACAGCACAGAACTCCTTTCATATTGTGTACAGAGGACTGTTTTTGTGGAAAAGAAAATAAATATTGTGAGAATAAAACAAATGGAGGAAACAAAAGAGATCAAACTGATACTGATTGATATTGATTCTATTGTATATTCTTCTCTACTTGATAGTGGTGGCTGGAAAATTGGGTGTGATACCAGACCTTTGGCCAAAATAGCCAGAACTAGAAATGTCTTCTGTATTGCTTGCTTGCACAATGCAGGAGATTTGTTCTACTTCCATCTTTCACTAAAATCCTCAGAGTGAGGGAAGCAGGTTCATAAAACATAACATTTTCTAGCTCTGCCTCCTACAGAAACCAGCTGTCGATGAATACCAGCAGCCATTGAACTGAATGTCTTTAGCGGCTCCTGCTGTTAATGTGGGCAGCTCTCATGAATGCCACATATCTAGATGTTTGTATATTGATGTGTTTGCAAGTATGGTGTGAAGATCTGGGCTAGTCCGTCTGCAATGCTGTGTCTGTGAGTCTGGAAATCTGCTGCTCATTTTCCAAAATAACTGGAAACCTCACAGGCTATTTTCTCATCCCATGGTCCTACCTTCCTCTGGGACTGAGAAAAAACTAGCATAAAAAATCAAACTTAGAGAATATCTATATGTAACAGAAAATGCATGTCAGTGAAGAAAGTGAGAATATTCATTTGAGAATATAAACCCAGAAGATTTTGACAATTCAGAATTTTCAATATATACTTCCAAAAATCAAAATGCCAAAATTGTCATAAAAAATAATCTTGTCCTCAGAATGCTTTTGCCTGTAATGAATCAACCCTTTAACTGTCTGGATTTTGTTACAGAGATTTGGGTTTTTGGGGTTGTTTTGTTTTGAGTTTTTTGTTTTGTTTTGTTTTACCAAAACATCTCTACTTCAGATTTAAAGTTTGTCCCCCAGGACAAGTTTACAAAGTGATGAGGACCATATTGGCTCATGTCTTTAAAAAATAATTTTTATGTATTCCAAGCATGATAAAAAATATTGGCTATACTTGTTCCAGTCTATCAGGTAAATACGTATATATGTGCAGTTTCTTTAAAACATTTAATTATTTACTCGGGAGACCAGAACAGATGTTCTGCTAGGTAAATAAATTTTGAGGCAGCTTTTTAAAATGTGTATTATGTTAGATCTATTTCCACTTAAATGCATTTTTTTTATAATGCAAATTCTTTTCAAAGACAAAATCTTTTATCTTCAGAACCATTCTCTTACATCATGTAAACATAGATTTGAGGGTCATGCTTTGCATAATAAAATTGTGCCTATAAGATTCTTTGAAAACTCATGCTTGATCTTTCTGGCCAGATTCTGGTGTATTTATCCATAAGAGGAACAGCGACCTTAACTCATATTGTTGGAAATTATTATGCATACTTACATAGCAAAGCAGGTTCCTGCACAGCACATGAGTATGTTAGCATTAGTATCATGTGTACATGTATGGGACCTGCATCTTTACTCCAGAAAAAGACTGTGTGGTCTGAAACACTAGCCTGTGTATGAACATTCAGTCTGCCTTCCAAGTAGAAAAAATGGATGGTGCTTCCTTGATCAGACTGGACCTTTATTACCCATTCTAGAGCCTTTGGAATCAGGCCTGTCTTTACTCACACACCCTCTAGGAACAACTTGGCTCTTCTATAGATAAGGTAGGTTATCAAATGGGGTCGTAAGTTCATCTTTTGAAGGTATATTTTTCTTTCAAATGTATGAAAAGACTTTTATAAAATTTAGTTCTCCTAAGTTAATTTCCTGAAAATTTTCTTAAAAAATAATGAGAGTATCACCATGGCTATCAGTATTAAATGCATTATAATGTGTTTAGGAACAATGTTATTCTTGTGCTTAGGCTAATCAAAGGTAAAGATTTGTGGTAAAAGATATCAATTTTAATGCACCAACCTATCATCTTCTTCTCCAGATTTCATAGACATACCTTTTTCTGTTTTTTCCACATTTTTTAAATGAAAACATTTGTTCAGCTATCTTTTTCTACAAATCTGACTCTTTTAATACCAATATCTTTGACATTATGACTTATTTTATTAGATGTTACACAAAAGGATCCCCAAAACAGGAGCTTAAAAGACATACACCTTGGAAACACTAGTCAACTGATGTTGATTTTATATATTCATTAACAGATTAATTTGTCATATTACAAGTTCTTTGAGCTATTAACCATTTTACTCTAATCTAAATTTTGTTTGAAAATAGTGTGTGATGTAAGCATAGGGATACTTATTTAGGTGAGTTGGAAGTGCTTGCTGAAGATAAAAACGTCTGAAAGACTAAAACTGGGTTTAGAGTGTTAGAAAATTGATTCCCCATAACCTGATTGACTTCAACAAGGCTTTTGACACCATCTTCCGTAACATCCTCATCAGATATGTCAGGCAATGTGGATTGGATGAGTGGACGGTGAGGTGGATCAAAAGTTGGTTGAATGACAGAGCCCAGAGGGTGGTGATCAATGACACAGAATCAAGTTGGAGGCCTGTTGCCAATGGAGTTCCACAGGAATCGGTTCTGGAGCCAATCTTGTTCAACATCTTCATCAATGACCTGGATGAGGGGACAAAGTGTACCCTCAGCAAGTTTGCTCATGACCCAAACTGGGAGGACTGGCTGATTCACCAGAGGCTGTGCTACCAGTCAGCAGGATCTCTATCGGCCTGAGAATTGGGCAGAGAGGAATCTTATGAGGTTCAATAAGGACAAGTGCAGGGTCCTACACCTGGGAAAGAACAACCCCATGCACCAGGAGAGACTGGGGTTTTGACCTGCTGGAGAGACCTGGGAGTCCTGGTTGACAATAAACTAACTATGAACTAGCAATGTGCCCTCATGGCCAAGAAGGCCAATGGCGTCCTGGGATGCATCAAGAAGAGTGTGGCCAGCAGGTGAACAGAGGTTCTTCTCCCCCTCTACTGTACCATATCTAGTGAGGCCTCGTGGTGTCCTGTGTCCAGTTCTGGACTCCTCAGCTTAAGAGGGACAGAGAACTTCTGGAGACAGTCCAGCACAGGGCCACTAGGATGATCAGGAGACTGGAACATCTTTCATATGAGGAAAGACTGCGGGCACTGGGGCTGTTCTGTCTTGAAAAGACTGAGGGGGGCTCTTATTAATATTTATAAATATCTAAATGGTGGGTGTCAGGAAGCTGGAGCATCCATTTTTCTCTACCTAGCAACAGGACAAGGGATAATAGGATGAAGCTGGAACACAAAAAGTTCCATCTAAATATAAGAAAAAAACTATTTCACTGTTCAACCCTCACATAGGCTGCCCAGAGGAATTGTGGAGTCTCCTTCATTGATGGTCTTCCAGACCTGCCTGGACATGTTCCAATGCAACCTGTTCTAGATTGACCTGCTTCTGCAAAGAGGTTGGACTTGATGATCTCTAAAGGTCCCTTTCAGCCCCTATCATTCTATGAACCTATCCAAGGATTCTTGTTTTGGCTAAATTAAAAGTATTGTACAGATAACTGATAAAGATGATATAACTCCAGTAAAACTACATGATGGTATGACATCTATGTTTTGATTGACGTGAGTTTTTGACTGTGAGCAAGTAGGTGAATGTCAACAGATAAACAAATTAAAATTTCTGAACTCTATAGCTTACAATGCATAAAATCCCACATTTTTCTTCCCTTAAATATTTTCTTATCTCACCCACAAGATTTGGTCTGAAAGCTGAATATTTGAGACATTTCTCCTTCTTTTTGAAGTACCTTGCTCATCCATCTGAACAAGTTTGATAATAACTCAGCATCATGTCTTTTACTATTTTCCCTGCACTTTTTCTCTTTTTTTTCTCTTGGGCTACTATGAGAAGTTAAATGATTCAACAACTTTGTCTTTTGTCACCTGGGAGTGCTGCAAATTTTATTTGTTGGAATCAAGGCATTGGAAAGTGCTATTGGAAATACTATAAGTGAAACATCAGGATAAATTGGTACTCCCCAAATATGTTACATTCAAGTTGGTTTTCCCAAACTATCAGTCTTTTCTCAAATAACAGGTATTTGATCAACAAATCATTGATCATCTACAGTAGGTAGAGTTTAAAACTTTCCATTCTCCTGAACTGTTGAATGTAAGTCTTTCTGCAGTTTGTGGGATAGTTCAGAATGAAATTAATTAATTTATCTTTAAGTGAAATGACATTTCTTCCAGTTACCTTAAGACCATTCTTTTACTGATATTCATAGTTTGGAAATATTTTAATATTTTGATCATGTGTTGTGGTTTAAAATGATGTAGAGATCTGTGTAAATCTTCCCATTATTCTAGATCATAAAATTGATCTTTGTTATCCAATCTCCCGCCCAGTCTCCCATCTTTGACATTAGCCCCTATCTGATGCTTCAACAGAAAATGTAAGAAATCAGTAGCTATTTAATTATGTAACTGTATTTCTTCCTAATCACATCAGTTCTGTTCGAGTCACAAATACATATAGCTATCTAAGCTCCCATTAATTTGAATGGAAGATTTGGTATCAAAATAAAGGTTATGTGTGTAAAATCTCTTGAGTAGCCTCTAATCCAATTACCATGCTTTCCCCTTAAGTTTCCACACAAAAGGACTCCTTTGTATACAGAGTATCTAGTCTCTATCAGATGAGATGGTAAAACCTTGTTTCATTGGTTTAAGATATTACTATCCCTAGCTGCCTTCCCCTCTAGCTACCTTTCCCACTCCAAGGCCTACAACAAAGCTGACAATAAGGCTACATATAATTGAGCTTTAGGTGCACCATCAGGAAGACCAGCATCTTCATTTAAATTAGAAGCAAATCTTCCAATGTGGAAGACATCAGGGAAAAGTCTATTACTGACTACTTTTGGATACTATAACTTGCAGAGTAGGGGAAAAGTGAACTTTCAAGCACGGCAGAGCCATAAATATTGAGAGATATGACAAAGGTCATTTGTCCACATTCTAAGCCTTTCTGGAAGTTCTGCTCCGCAAGTTATCTTGAGGCAATGGGCTCCACGAAAAAGTTAGTGTCAGTTTTAAAATATAAATGTATATAGAAGTGTACATATATATAGATATATATTCTTCAATATAATTTCCTGGATAGATATTGAAATTACCATTATATACTTGAAGTATTATTTTTATGTCTACAGAGCTGAGTATAAAGTGTAGTGTTTAATTTATAAGAAAAAGAACAAGAATTTATGATCTTGGATGAATAAAAGGAGTTTAGAAATACTAGTAGAATGTTAGATTTTTGTTTGTTTTCCTTTTTTTTTTAAAAATTGTGGTGGTTTAGCCCTAACTGAACAATAAACAAACCACCCAGTCACTCCTCCCNAGCAGAAGCTGGAGAGAGTTAATTCTATCCTGGCCAAACCCAGGACACCTGGCCAAACCCAGGACAAAAATGAATATGTCTCCTCAATATTCATTTTAAATATTCATGTTTCATTGTTCATTGTTTCTAGTATTTAAAAAATGGCTTTCATAAATTCTTATATTCTTGTCCTTTAAAATGTTATGATTTAAAAATAAATCTGTCAAGAGTGTAAAGATAGGCTTTTAATTTGGGTAGGAATTCCTTTTGTAGAAACAGGTGCTTTTTATCATATCAAAAGAATTCAGGATTAGAGATTAGCATAGGTTAGAAATAATTTTTAACTCCAACTATAGAAAGCCTAAGTGATTCATATAGTTTCAATTCTTCCTGTGAATTTGTCCTTTACTTTCAATTGTTCTTATTTACATATAGCCTAGTTTTAGAGCAGAGACCTTTTAAACACATTGATAGGTCAATAAATCTATTCTTTTAATGGGGATGTACTTTTGTCCATTCTTTATTTTGGAACATTTCATTATACACTCTCCTGCATGACTATACACTACTGAACATGAAATGCTTATGTCTAATTGATTGGTCCTTTCAACACATTTGATTATTAGAAAGTGCAAAAAGGATGTTTTCAAGGTATTTAAGGCATTTTTTGACCTTTCTTTGTGAGTAGAAAAAACTGATTCTGTTGCCATTATCCCTGCTACAAAGGGGACAGAGTAGGAACATATAAACCTCATAGAAGTACAGAGATGTAATATTTCCAAGGACACATGGCTTCGGGACATGCTTCTGTTATGAGTGTAGAATTTATTCTTCTTTCTGATACCTTCTTCTAGTTGCCTTTGCAAATCATAGATAGAACTGCAAACACAGTCCAGAGACTTGCATCTGATAGTATCAATCTCTACTTAAACACAGAATATCTGTCTGAACTTTGAGGCACTGCTCTCAGAAACGAGTACAAGGCATATTATCTATGAATGTGCCTCACTTTGCATCCTGCCTTATTGCTTGCACACAGCTATCTCAAAAACATCTATCAGAGAGTACTATACCCGTCAACTATATATGACAGGTTGTTTCATGCCCTAGGAATTGTGTTTCTTTTAACCAGGACTGTTTTTGCAGTTATCGTCCGCAAATCCGGTGGTTTTGGTGGATCTACATGGTGTAAACAAGTTCAGAATCTTTCAGTCTAAGACTCTTAGACAGTTTAAGGTACCAGCTCCTACTGAAATAAAAAAAGTATTTAAAGGCCTCTCTTTACATATCTCTGCAAGAATTTATTTTCCAATGGTACTTTACAGTGGATTTGTGATTGCTGTGATCTTCCCTGTACATTATGACATAATTTGAGACTGATAGCATAAAAGTCTCCAAGTCGAAAGAAACAGAATCTAAGCACTCTGGTAGAGGAGAAAACAGCCAAGGGAAAAGATGCACCTATACAGTTCCCAGTATTTCCTCTATAGTTAACAGAGCTGATTATCTTTATTATGGTGCTTTTAATTCTGTAATTTTATTTAAAGCAGACTCATAGTGGCTATAACTTCCCTTCTGCCTTCTTATTCTTGCCTATACTTTCCATGATCAAATCAATGATCTATTTAGAGTCTCAGCATCCATAGTATTTCAAAATGCAGTTACTGTGTATATTTAATGGTAGCAAGAGTTAGTGTGAAGGGTACTGGATGATATCTGTCTCTCTTTTGCTTGGTCATACTTGTACCTGACAGCCCGAGGGAGTATCCAGTTGAGAAATTTCTGACTTTTTAAAGAGGAGGACATTTGACTAAAATCTCTATTAAGAGACATAGAAATTCAAAGCATAAACCTGTGAAAAGTGTTTCTAAAACACACCGATTTTCTGGAAGCTTCCATAAGTGAAAATAATAGTCTTCTTTAACACTTAGGACTGAAATACAAAAATCAGTGGAGGAATCATTTCATGTTGGATTGTGGCAAACAAGCTCTAATCTTTTTCTAATTAGGGACAAAAGGCAAGCCAGTAGAAAATTCCTCTTTCTCCCAGTTTGGAACAATAATTGATCTGGATTATCTTCTGCATGGCAGATCTTACTAGTCAGCGTGGCTCCTTCTCTGTCTCTGTGCTTTTATTTTTCTGATTCCTTGTACTGTTAAAAGCTGAACAATTAAAAGGTGAGTTGTATTTTGCTGTAGCACAGCAGTACTTCATCAGGTCAAAGGATTTCTAACATCTTTCATATTATAATCGTCCAATTTCTCTCACAAGTGTTATACTGTGTATTCTCGAATACTGTTCCTCAGTAAGTTTATTCTCCTAGGTTTATTTTTCTATCAGAACATCATCAAATGATGTCCATTGTACAAAGTACTATTCTCAAAAATGTCTATATTAATTCAACACACAGAAATGAGCATCATTACCTTTAGGTTCATTTACAAAAAAAAAAGATGAAGAAAAAGACAAAAAAAATAAGAAATGCATCTGACAAAGAAAGTCTTTGTAGAAAGGAAACTTAGTTAAAGGGATTGTGGTTAAAAAAAAAGACATATTGATCTAAGCTTCAGAAGTAGTAAAAATATGCAAAAATAATGATAGCTCAGAATCACATATAAACAAAAGTAGAAAAAATAATTTGCTAAAAGTTTTTAGATCTACTACAATACCAATACATAATACTGTTCAAACATTATCTGATGCTTTTGAACAGATAAAATAAGAAGGAAATTGATAGGATTTTGAGTAATTTGATCTGTAAATGGATGCAAGTTAGACTTTAGTGAGACATTCTCAATAGGCAATAAGTTGGATATTTTTTTAGTCCGCTTATTATGTTAAATTTCCACTTTTGACATGGAAATGCCTGTAATTCTATTCCAAGGGTGAGGGATAGATAGATGTTGTATTTACAACAATTTCTTTTATTTGTTTCCCTGCAACACAATGTTGCAGGGAAGTTTCTTTGTACTTAACCAGTGTTCAGAGTACTGGCTCATGTGTTTTCTCCTTTCCCAAGGGAAGTCAAATAGGGTGGAGCTACACTTCATTATTTTTTTCTTTAAAGGAGAGTGTTCGAATTTTAAAACAATCTTTGGAACTGTGTACAGTATTTTTTCTACTCTTGGCTGTTGTTGTGGTTTGACCCAGCTAG
>WBNH01003146.1:97803-118129 GCA_013401255.1 Urocolius indicus | reverse complement strand
AAAAATATATTAGGAAAAGATAAACAAACAGTATGTCATATAATGGATATAATCATACAGGCTTAGCTGTTCTGTAGAATGCAAATAGGGAGTATCTACTAACAGCTTTTATGTATTTTATCTTTTAAGATATTGTGTTAATGAATGTTGTTTGGGAAAATAGACATAGTAAATCTAACATTTTCTTTTTTCACTTTAACAGCTTCATGCCTCCTTTTTATTCCTCCATCACCAAATATAACCTAAAAAATGTAAGAAATAATTCAATTACTGAAAGTATGGATTTGAAATGAAATAACAGAAGACAACTGACAGCTTTTTAAGGAGGTACATGTAGACAGTTTGTATTAAAGGCCTGGATTTAGCTCATTTTTCAATATAATGCTAGTATAATCAGGGCTGTTTGTTTGTTTCTGTGGCATTCCACGGCAGCAGAAATAGTGTCTTTCCATTTTGTGACTACCATATGAATGTGAAATTATTATAGTGGTTTCATTACATCTTTTTCTTTTTATTTCAAACTGTATCGTTGCCACTATAGGAAATCTTCCAAGACAAACATTGTGCACCTCTGTTTTGGGATACTGTCAGCCTGCTTTGAGACATAATTATACCTGCTCTGTGAAACAGAGGGCCAAGCAGAAGCCACCCCAGATACTGCCTCTTATAGCCTTGGTAAAAGCAAAGATTCCATGTGTAGGGTGTATAAGAACTGGAGAACTGCTCTTTCCCAGTGGTCTTTCCTAACCTTAAGACAACAAGAGAAAATATATAAAAGTTTCATTAGCTCAATGTGAAGATAAGTTCTTAGATTCTCTTCTCATCTATTGCAAGCAGCAGTGCAGGAGCACTGACTTTTGTATTTTTATTTTACTAATATTACCTTAAAACTCTGTATTTGCATTCTTGCTCTTTCTTTGGACTTCTCATTCAAAGCACTTTAAGCAAAAAGTAAAACTTTCTGTCACTTATCTGCCAACACCAGCCTTCTCTCCTCAATGGAATGATGCGGTTATTACTGCTGCTTTTGCACTGATACATGCTGTTGTCAGGCATGGACTGTCTGGGTAATAGTGCTCCCTAATCGCTACCACCTGAGCTGAATCCTAGCTGGAGAAAACAAGTCCTTCCTCAAGGAAGGAAAAGCAACTGATTTTTTACCTTTTATCCACAAGGCAATTATTATGTGCAAGCCTTGGTCATAAAAGCAGGAGTGAAATCAGTTTAATTTAATGAAATAAAAAACAGTTTTATGCAATTTAAGAAGTATTCATCTAGGCTTTTGCTCAGCCACCAAATGGTAAGTTTTCATCCACATTATTTTCTTTTTCCACAGCCTCTTATCTTGGGTTATTTTTCTCCCCAAATAAATCTGGTGTTCTGTACATTGTGTTTATCATGTGTAGAGCTTTAGAAATTTTCACGTGCCATAAGCTGAGTTTTCCTATGCAAGCAGAACATACCTGTTTCATGTGATGCAGAATAGTAAACATCTGGAATATGGAGACTGAAAACACTGCAGAATTATGTTGTGTTTGTAAAATGAAAGACAAACAACATCGAAAACCCTCTCTAACATTTCAAACATCAAGCACTCTGGTTCAAATTTTCTGCATTAAAGGGACAGATTTTTTTAAAGCATTCATGGAAAGATGATTGCACACTTTTGTGTCCAGTTTGCTTAGCTGTATTAAGACTGCACCTTTATGCAGATGCAAAGCATACACACTTTTCATCATTCTGAAAAACCTGAGAACCTGCTAATTCATTTTTATGGATGGAAGGCAAGTGTGCAATTACACCAAATCTTGACATCTAAACTCACTCTCTCAGTAATTTTTATCTGAGGAAAGCACTTGTGAAACCGCTGCAAAGATTTCAAGATCTAAACTTGTGAAATGGAAAAAAAGGGAAAAGTTAAAAAATAAAGGATTTTGTCCTCAGTAGGAAGAAATTTTGCTTGTTCAAATATTTGATGCATCATAGAAACAAATTGCAATGTTTGTTAGGTCATTTTAACTTAATTACAATTGATGATGATTTAAGAGAGGATATTGCAGTAAAATTCTGACAAGTTTTCCCAAAATATTGTAAGACTGAGAGTATGAAAATTGGTTTTGTACTTGTTTTTACAATATCGTGACAGTAAATTGCCTAAGCTGTTGTGAAGTGCCTCTGCAGGTCTTGTTGTTTACACTTATACAATCAAGAACTGATTAGTTTTTCCAATACCTTTAAAACCAGTTGATTTTCTATGCTTTGTGAACACAAGACCATAGGTACTTGAGAGGACATTTGTTACCAGGAAATCCTGGAGAAGTGTTGATCTGTTTTGTTTCATTTTCCAAAGTGTTACTACAAAATACTTACATTGAGATGAATTCAGAAACTATCAGTGGTTAGCCACGACTGGACTTGGAAATGTTTGGAGCTCTGCAAGCTCTGCAAGCTCTACATAGTTACACCTATACAAGAGGAAAAATATCACCAAGCTGCTATGTATTTGTATCCTAATATCTTAAAAACCTGTCCTGACTGGAAAGGTGAGCCTAAGGATCTCTGATTACTGTATTTCTGCTCCTGGTCTTACAAACCCTCTTGGCTAGCCAAATCTACATCAGAGGTCACACATTAGTCACATAGAAATCTGACTACAACTTTTGTGGCGGGATCATGCAAAGACTTCCACAGTTACTTAGCATTAAGGAGGTAAGCAATCTTGCAGTGATGTGTCACTTCAAGCAACATTTGCCTCAAGTCACCAAAAATATGTTTAATGGACCCCTCAAAATTTCTTAATATTCCATGTCTGGATATTTACAGACTTAAGAATTACTTCTTTTGTCTCCATGAAAGACTCAAAGACCCTTGGAGCTCAGTTATGGTCACTACTTCATTACATTCAATCTAATCCTGAGCAGGGAATAAATAAAGCAGCATTTGATTAAAGAAACTGGTAATATAATATTAATAACAGCAGATTCCCACCACAAGTACAGTGCCTATGAAACAAATAAGATGCAATCTGAATGTGAAAACTTGTTTAACAGTGGATAGGAAACAAAGCTAAGAAACAAAACAATGATAGAGAATTGTTTAATATGAATATCACTGCCAAATGTTTGCTTCCCTAAATCAATATTTAGACATTTGAATATATTTGTCACTCTCTATTTTTCAAGAGTATTGAGTTTCCTGCCATTTTCCAAGGCCAAGTATAAGCCATGATATTGAAGGCTTGGGGTTTTTTTTTTTTTTTGCTTAGCTAAGCTAAAAGTTGGCTCTACAGATTTGCAGAACATTTACATTGATGAAGAGATGTGGTCTTAGGAAAGAGGAGCACAAAAAGAGTCTGGATCATGGTGCTCATATTCACTGAAATTAATATCATTTGAGGCAGCAGCAAACACAGAGGAGTGTCTCACTGCTGAAGTCTATTGTTTCTCTGGCATAATTCAGATCCTTAATGTTTCTGTAAAGAAACATTTCACTGAGATGTGGAGCAATGACCTTTTATGGGATGATCAACAATCACTTATTAATAAAAGCAGACCATATTCAGATTAAGACGTAATGAAATAGAGTATTGAAGATGCACAAAGGGGATCTGATGCTCTATAAGGTGTACTTCCTCCGTGGGAGAATTACCTCACATATCGGCACTTTCCCACAGAAATTGCAGACCCAGGAGGTAAAATTACTTTGTGCATCCCTGACTGGTCCTCCTAAGCTCTGAGTTCCTGTCAAAAGACAGATGATGAGTTTCAGTGCACAAATACCTCTCAGGAGCATGGCTGGAAGTTACCTATTTTAATGGTTCTAGATACTGTTGAGAAGCAGAGAAGCTGTACATCCTTTGGCTGCAGGAATAATTTTATCTTCTTGCTGCACAACCTCTCTCCTTTTCTGTCACTCTCTTGGGTTTCTGGGTGATACAAGGCTAGCAATCAGGTTCTGGAGAATAGTTTTAGGAAGTTCATCTGTCCATTTTCTTGCCAGGCACATCCTGGCACATGAGACGAAATATGTAACAATGTGTGGCTGTCAGGCAGAGGCTCAAACTTTCCAGGCAGAGTGCCCAAGCAAAGCTATTGTTAGAACTGCTTTCATGTGAACAAAAACCCAAGCCTGAGAAGGGTCATACACAGAGACCTAGATAAGCTGGTCTTGCACTATCTGCACCTATGAGGGAGGTTGAGTAAATGTCTGTCTGACATAGCAAAAGCTGCCCTTTCTATATTTTATAGCAAGGACAAGGTGCTGTGATCCCATGAAGAGACCCTGAAGACTCTTAGGTAGGCAAACAAAGGAGCTTGAGCAAAAAGTGGCTATTGAATTAAACAGTGCAAGCTATGCTATTCAGTGCTGGTACTGCCACCAACTCAAAGACCATCAGGTGTTCGAAAGCTAAACTTCTTCAGTCAATGACATTATGGATGTCCAGTAACTATTTAGCCAACAGAAAATTTTCAGTCTTTTTCTTAAAAATATGCCAAAACTATCAACTAATCAACCTAAAACTCATCTCTTTCTCTGTTGGATATGTTAGATGAAAAGGATGTAAGTACCAAATAGTACATGTCTGTTGACCATTTTTGTTAAACCATCTCTACTAGTTACTGTGAATCTATTTCAAGTATGCTTTCCTCATCAAAAATCATCTCCTGTTTGAATACTGAATCTTTCAGTATTCAAAATTTTCTTGAATTTTTCTTGGCTTTAGTTTAAAAATTGTTTGTAGGTTCTTAATTGTAAATCCTACCAGAGGGAGAGGTCAGAGGAACACAGGATTTACCAAATGTGATGAATGTCATGCCTGAGGGAACGGACAATACCTGATTTTGCTAGTGGAAGGCCAAAAAGCGTCAAAACACATTCAGTCAGTCATGTAGGAGATCCCAACAGACTGATGCCTGGAAGCCTAGCTCTGAGTACATGACCTTACTTGAGTACAATTTTACAAATGTTATCACACCCCTGCACTCTCCTGTCATCCTTTTCCCACCAGCCGAATGTATTCTTTTCTGTGTAGATGGGTAGGAAGTGTGAAGCTCAGACTTCATCCTACCTTAGGACTTGATCCAAATGTCAGAGCTGAAGAGCAGGATTTCTCTTGCAGCAAATGAAGATAGATGTGCTCTGTCTTCGTTACTGAGCTGAACAGAACTCCACTGAGGCATGGAGATTAGTCTGCTGTTGTGACTGTGCCCTCAGTCAAGGTGAGACAGTACTCTTCTGTTCAGCTCCTCACCTAAATCATTATTTATATTCACACAGTTGTATGCAATTGCAGAGACCACAGTGCACTGTATGTCATATAACCCCCCAAATCTCTTAGCTGCTCATTGTCAAATACCTCTACCTTTGCTATCACTACAGAGTGATCTCTTGCTGATGTATTAAAGGGCTGTCTGTTCTGTGACATGACTCAAGTTTCTGACAGTTTTTCTCCATCTGTAAAATGTAGCTAATAATACCTTTGTCAACAGCTTGTTGTGCATTTTAATTGCTTAATGTCTGAAAAATGCAGTAAGTTTCTGGAGTGAAAATATAGATGAATTTTCTTTAATTTTTATGTTTTTGATGCTGATTTTGGCTTCAGTGACACCTTCATAGCCATCTCAGTCATCTTAGTCTCGAAGCCAAACAGCTAGAGCACAAACCTGGAAAACCCTTTTTCCTAATTGGTGCACTGTTTACATCATGAGCACTAACTTCTGTGGCTTGTCTGGAAGAAATTAAGATGGCAATAAACATGTCAAACAAAGTTGTCATGAATTTAGAAATAATCACTCATAATTTAGAGTTCATCCTCCCAAAGCTTTATTTCACTTGATAGGTTTAGGTCATTATAAAGAATGTGTTCCTACTTGCATCTGAAGCAACATAAAAAGGGGCAGTAGTTTATGGCTGTGTTATACTTGATGAGATATTAAAATTTTGCAGCACAGCAGAAGATGAGCAGGGGGTATAGGAAGGGAAATATCCATCTGAAGGTTGTATTTCCTCTCGGGTTTTGTGGTCTCTGTTCTAAGCATGAGTTTTAGGTTTTTTTCTTCTTTTTTTTCTCCCCTTTTTCTTTTTTTTTCCTTTTCTTTTATAGCTTGCTTTATGTGCCTGTGTGTGCTTTGTACATAATTAACTTGGACAATATTTTGGAGGATGTAGTTAATTGATTTTTAAACTTCAGTTCCCATAGACCTCTGTGTAAGACATTACCAAGGAAAGAGATGTGTTATGTATCTTCTCACACAATTATTCTCCAAACAGCTCACAGACTAGTAATCTGTCTACTAAATACATCTCCTTGGAAAATCCTTCACACTCTGCTAAGACAAAATTTAGGAAAAGAATAAAGCCTCCAGGAGTCAGCCCTTCCCTTCTTTCCCTTTCACCTTTTTCTATCTGTTTCCCACCATGGTAAAGGAGAATAACCCTCTCTCCTTTTTTCTTCCACTATTTTCCATCTTTGCCATTCTGCACAGTTGCTGGATATGTTTCAGAAGCCACAGGTTTGAAACGTTGCAGTCAAACAAAACAAAACAAACTCTTCTGACCCAGCAGGAAGCATGCTTTTCAGTTAATCATTTATTGTGAATGTCATTCAGGTGCTTCCATCAATATGTAACTGCCAAGTGCACTGCTTCTGTCACAATTACATCAGGTAATAGTGTCAGGAAAGATTATTAGGTCCCTTTAAGTTTAAAATTCTGATGGTTATGTTTTCCAAGTATTTTGTAACTTTGGAGTTGAAGTATATATTTGCAACTAACTGGATTTTCCCTGCTGGAAAATGATGACTTACTCTATTTTTCAGCCATTTTATGTCCATGAGTTTTCTTTTTTTTCCTTTTTCTTTTTTTCCTTTTTTTTCCCTTCTTTGCCATTAGCTTTCCATAAGTTTCTCTTTAGGAAGCCTGCGAACTAATCTAAATTGTGGAGACTTCATGTAGATATTAAATTAAATCTTCAAAAGCATTTTTTTTACCATGTGCAGAATCCCAAGAGCAGGTTGTGATTCTGTCAAGTTGTGCAAGGTGAACCTCCAGAGACTCTTGGAAGAGTCTCTTTGTTTACTAAGACTTTTGAGCCAGTTCTCACACAGGGGATCCAGTCAATTTCTTGAGCTCACTTCAAGGTTTATTTTTCGCAGACAAGGTTCCTATTGTCCAGCATAATAAGATACAGGTGGACCTGTGGAAAAGTATTCTCTCAGCTGTTAAGAATCTGTGATTCTGCAGTTATCAGGTGCTGATAAAAACATCTAATTCTCCCTTCATAAAAAAAGTCCACGATTGATTTTAGTAGTAGCTACAGGCTCTGGTCTTGGGTAAGCCCAGAGCTTGCACTTCTACCAATCACATAATTGGAGGGTTTTCACCACAGGGATCCTAGGAGATCTTTTCTAAGGATTAGCTGCCTTACTCTTAAACCACTGCTGAAATCTGTAATTTATTTTGTTTTTCATCAGCCCAGTTACGAAACACATTTTCTTTCAGAAGTTGGTGCATTGTTTTCCTGTGGTTTACTGAAGCTTAACTGCTGGTGCTAGTAAAAAGTGTAATCATTTTTCCCCTGTCAATGACAGTAATTTTAGTTTTATGACCTTCCTAAATCCTGCCTCTAAACTTTAAGTAAGTCCAGGATGATGTTTCGCAATATGGGGAAGGCAAACCATGTCATTCTCACCTGTAGCTTTCTATTGGCTTTCTCTGCTTATCCAAACCTATTTTTAAATCACCTACCTGGGTACGCCACTACAACCACCTGTTTATTTTCTTCTTGAAGGTCAGTCAATTATTTTTCTTACTAGGCAATGAATCTGTGCTAGTAGGGACAATTTTTTTTGCATAACTGTAACTGTGCTAAGAAAACTCAGTGAAATACAGGTCAGTCTTAATGCCAGATGCCATCACAAGTGCCTTCTCAGAGCATCTTCCCTGACATGATGAAAATCATTTTTGTTCTGACACCTTATTTTCTTTTTGTCCATCAGCAGAGATGTTCCAGTTAAATGTAAGCCAATGTGCTCATCTGTTTGTTTTCAACTTTTATGTTGCTGTATCTTTTCACAGAATGGTAGGTGAATGGTTTTCATAGAATGATAACACTTCTTGACATCTTCTTCATTCTTACTTCACTTCACATAGCTGTGTCATTCTTTCTTGAGCCTTGTTGTGAACCAATTTAATGGAAAAAAACACTAAAAGACTCTTTCCTGCTGCCAGGTGGTCTCCAAATTTGGTATGTCCCAAATTTCGTCAGGTGTTGCAAATAAACATTGAGGACACTTCAGCTTAAAAACCAAAATCAACAACACCAAATTCAAGCATATTTATTAAACAAATTTGCCTTTGAGTTTCTGTTGTGCCCACCCAAAGTAGATGTTTTCAAATCTTTGGGACCATGAAGTCCAAGGGCATCAGCTACAGCTGGTATATACAAACGACAACCAGCCTTTTCCTAGAGATTTGCTTCTGTGAGGAAAAAGGTGAGAGGTTATTAGATGGAATAAGGTCATACAGAAAAATCACTGCTTTATTAATAAAAGATCCTGCAAACTTCAGTTCAAAGCTCCAGTTTCATGCAGTATTGAGACTTAAATTTAATCTGAAAAGCTATGAATTGCTGCAAATCTCTTCTGTTTGTTAGGTTACAAATGCCACAAAAAACTTAGGAAAGCAGCCTTCACAAATTACTGTTAATGTTATTGAGAATCTATTCAAAACATATCTTTTAAATTTGCTTTCTTCTTTAGCTTATGAATGACAAAGTAGTGTCCTGTATTTAGCAGGGACATGATCTATTTAAGCGACATTATTTGTTAGGTAGCTGATGAATCAACCTGTGATTCACACTTTGGTAACTACTCACTGAACTCAGCAAAAAATGTAAGAGATAAGGGCCTCAATTAATGCTTTCTATAATTTAAACTATATGCATACCACTTTAATTTGCTCTAAATAAACATCAGAAAACTATGTAGCATGTATATAGGTACAAGTTAAAAAGGAATTTCATCACAGGGTGGTGTAAGTTAAAAATATACAGCAAAATAATGAAATTTGTGAAAAAAAAAGTTTGCCAAAATTGTTTATTTTTTTAATACAAGCAGGTTTAACTAAAATTATACGTATATGTGTATATATATGGGGGGGCTCCAGTTACCCTCAGCATTATTAAGTATAAAGTTTGTTACTAAACTCTAGTTAAACTGACCTAACCAGAGAACTGAGTACTCCTTAAAATGCCTCAAAGAGGTTTTTAACTTGCATTTAAGAGACAGCTATGGTAAGAAATTATAAGTTAATTAAATATTGTTTATTACAGGAGTATCCTTTAATTTAAAAGGTAAAGCAATAAGATAAACCTTATTACTTAAAATTACAGTGATAATAAATGTGCAATTACACTTTATTATTAGTAAGTAGGATTTGTCTCATTATTTAGCTCTAATTGGTATTAAATATTGAACAAGTTAGATAATGTTGTTAAGCTTTGGAAAAATTGTTCTAAATACCTGATATGGCTAACAATATAATAATCCTGAACATTTGAGATATTTCTTTCAAGTTTGGTGATGATGGGATGTGTGTTACCAATTGGTTAATTGCATCATATCAACAGGCCTAATCTATTTCAGTTTCACAGGCATGACAACTTGATTTATCTTTAGTATTCCCAATGGGTCTCGAAGTCAGAACTTTTATTTTTTCTAATGATCAATAAATAGTAAATTAGTATGTAGAAAATAAAAATATTTACCTTTCAGTGTTGTGAGTTAATTTTTAGAGGCAATGAGTGAACTAGTAATTTCCCTACTGTTCCTTCATCTGCTTAACAGGAGAAATATTTTTTTAAGCTATAGATTAATCTCCTGGATATTTTTGTCACTTTTTGTTTTGTTTTGATAGGGAGTCTATTATGTATTTACAATGAAAGATCATGGAAAATACCTGTTTTTGTTAGGTATCTCTTGAAACAATATTCTACATCTTTGATTGTGCTAAATACCTCTACCATTTCTTCTCTTATCTGGAATCACTTCTCATCAAAAAAATTCCACAGGTATGTTAACATAGTAGACTACATTTTTCCACTAGTAAAATGAGAAAATTGAGCCACAGGGAAATTTAGAATCTCAAGATACTAATAATTTTAGCAAGAAAAAAATACAAGAAGAATTTGAAACTACAGACTACACATGAAATGGATTACACTTTCTCTCCATCTTGAGAAACAAACACAGAAGAAATCAGAGGCAGACAGAAGAAACTTAACTAAATGTGGTTTCTCTGAACAAGAAACTGCATGTAAGGCCATAGTTGTATTTGCTAATAAATCCCATGACTGTAAGCTCTGTGAGAGAAAGAAGTAGATGTTTTCTAAAGATTCAGTGCAATATTCCCATACCTGTTTCAGGCCCATTAGAATCAAGAAGGGCCAAACAACTTGTGATGGAAAGGATCTGGAAGAGGTTTGGGCTTTTTCGTTATTTTTAGGGAAGAAAGATGAGATCAGAATTTATCTTAGACAGAATTACTTTGACCTAATTAAAGTCAAGAGACAAGACAACACTTGCCTGATTTTGAAAGTTGTATGTTTGTCAGGAAAAACCCATCTGCAATAGTTATTGGTAAGGGGGTAGCCTATATGATATGAGAAATGAAGAAAATAATGTTAAGTACCTCTCCTTTACAGAGACAAAGCAGAAACTTTAAGGAAAAGCCCCTAGATTAGAACAGGAGTGAAACATCTTTGTATGTTGTTGGAGAAGGGATCCTACTGTGTTGCTTGTGGGGTGTCCCTGCATGAAGGTGAGCAAGCAGTGCCCAGCCTGCTCCTCCAGGCTGGCCCGGTAGGATAAATGGGTTTTACTCATTTTCACAAAAAGAATGAAAACCCAAATAAAATTGGAAACAAGCCTTCTTCATGGTCCACCTCCTCTAGTAGTAGTCCCCGAGGGCCACCTGTGTTGCAGCCCTACAACTCTGGATGTGCACACTTCCAGGAGCAGAAGTGGGAGCATCTGTGTAGGCAAGCTCCTGATCACCCTCTGCTGCTCCAGCAAAACACAGCCCAGCTGTTGAGAGCACAGCTGTACTACTTTCAACGGGGCTGTTGTTGCCATTGTTGCTGCCATTATTTGTGAAGGCTGTAAGTATGGTAAGCAAATGTGGCTGTATGATGCTCTGACACAGCTGCTTGCACATCCTGGGGCGGGCTGGCAACCTGCAGGGCACTGCTGTCTTCTCAGCAGTGTCTAAAGGTGGGGAAAAAAAAAAAAAGTGCAAGTTCAAAGAGAGGAGCTGTCCTTGTCCGGTCAAGCCTATGAACACACAGATGCTGACAGACATCCATGTATTATTCTTTTGCACAGAAACACATCAGAGTCCCTAGCTCTGCTTCAGCAAATGGTACATAAGCTTACATATACGCACATGCTCTAAAAGTAAATACATAACCGTAATGAGTGTGATCAGTGGCTGGATTTATCAAGAAAAGCTTATACTTTAGTTCATGCATCAGCAAAGTACATTTCAAGTATGGACTTTTCATGTTGTAATTATAAATACCCATTTTCAAAGCATTTTCTGTAAGCTTTTTCTTTATTAATATGTTATAAGCTTCTAAGTATTGTTTTTCCCCAGCATAATCTCAAATACCAAAGAGGCACTTGCCCTTGCCAAATCACACCTCCAAGTAAGCAAATATTGGTAGAAAATCATAGACATGTTTGTTCATTACAATAAAATGATGTGAATTTGATGGGCATTCTTGCCATTGATAAATATGAATCACAAACATATGTTGTCTCAGGTTATCATAAACTGACTTCCTCTTAACTGGGGGCGGGGGGGGAGAAGGCAGAAGTTCTAATTCAGATCTCATATGGAGAACAGTTAAAATTAATAGCAGAGCAAAGATGAGCTTTAGAAAGTTTTTTAATGTTATCAAGATTGCCCTAAAAAGCTTATGTCAGCAGAGAGGGCAGAGCTTTTCTCTGTTAGTTCATACATACAGCTGCAAGTGGAATTACCTACATGCATCCAGGGTTTATCAAGAAATGATCTTCATAGGTATGAGCATCAAAAAGGAGGGAAATAGTACTGCACAAAGAACACAAACAGCACTTACTGCTGCAGAGAGAATTTTAATAATTGGAGAAGCTGATTGATACTGTTTGGCATCATTCCAGGCATGATTTTCTTAGGGTTGTCCTAACTGGAATTCTCTGCAGCTTACATCACCAGGTGAAAACTGCATAGCTCATTGTTCCTAGCTCTATCATTTTCCAGTCTCAGAAATTCAAAGACTTTGTGTTTGAATTCACAATAACAACCAAGAAATTGCATTGCCAAGCAAGACAACCAGTTAACCAACTAGGAATGTACTGATTTCAAGACTCTACCAGTTTTTCATCATTGTTAATCAAAATCTTTGGTGTTACTTATTCTTACCTACTCCATGGTTACTAGAATGTGCTAAAACTTTACTGAGACATGCACCATGAATGTCAATGAATAACACATGTACTATACAATGCACTTTCACAGAATTAAACCATATATATTATTTTCCGTAACATCAATGATATTCACAGGCCAGCCTTGGCATTTACATGTACTGTTCTACATGACACTGAACCCATCTTTCATTCTGTCTGGGGCTGTACTGTTCATCCTTCATTTATTAAGGCAATGCATAAAACTACAGCACCGATATTTATGTGACTCATAATGTATGCATCTCTGAGCACATCCTTGAATGTTGTTTTTCTTTTTGGGGAGATCATATGTGCCTGTTTTTAACACACTTTTTCCCTGTAGCTTACCATCATCTTTTTTCTTCATCTGAAATTTTGAAGAGAGGGATAAGTTCATCCAGCAAAAATGCTCATACTCATGATGGAGTAGAGAGCATCCTGCACAAACTAACAGTATAGGACTTAATCCTGGAAGGTGCTGAATGTCTTCAGACAGAGTCAATAAAACACATCAAACCTTATACAGCTGGGTGCATGTAAACAGCAAGCATGATTACAAGCTCACTACCCAAAATTCTGTAACTTGAACATATCAGAGTTTTGCAGGACCTAGGATGAACAGGTCAGACTCTGACAACTGAAGTTACAATGTGAAGAGAGAATTGGAAACCATATCTAGGCTGGCTGTGAGACCTTTCTTCTGTCTGAGTTTATTCACAGGGAGATGAAGTGCTTATCAGTTTTAAGGATTAGGTTCTGGCAGAAAAAATAGATATTGGCTATTGGAAATATGATGTTGGAATACTAACACTTTTGCTAGGATAAAAGATGAGACAAGTGACAAAAAATGATAACTTAGGGAAAAGTTGAAGACTAAGGCTATCAGAAGGACAGAAGTCCCCTTAAGATACAGTTAGGAATAAATCACACTTAGATAGAGACACACTTTTCCAAGTAAAATTCAAGAGGTTTTCTATTTATATACCTGAGGGAAAAAGTTGGCCTTTGTAAAGCCATATTTAGCAACACGTAAAAAGATTCTCATGAAAAATGGAAATATGTAATTTCTGGAAAATGTGGTAGCTTTGTGAGAATTTAAAACTAAATGACCTATTACAATTCTACTTTCTCTGGTTGCAAAGCTTTTAAAAGACAGCAGTCAAGCAGATAGTTTAGGGTAAAAAATAAGTGTTCAAGAAAATCTGAAACTCATGCAAATTTCAGCAATTTTCAGTGTCAGATTTAGAAAATAAGTATGTATAATTCAATACATGCTAGCAAATAATAAGAAAATCAAAATTATAACCTGTAACAATACTGAACCACTTTCATATCTGAAAGAAATTTTAAAAATATATCAATTTTTCACATTAAATACACAGAAAAACACAAAATTACTGTGTCACTTTGGATCAAATGAAGATGTTGATTACTTAAAGTTACGTTGGTAGCACAACTGTCTGTGTATGGTACATAAAGATGGTTTGCTGCTTTCAGCTTGTATATTATTTGAGATTGGCAATGCTTACAGTGTAATTTACAGACATACCATACTGTAAAATATGTGGAAACTGGTCCATTATATCTCCTGGACAAACTGAAACACAAAAAAGAAGCATAAGGAGAGTGGAAACAAGGACAGGTAGCCTCAGAGGAAGGCAGAGAAGTTGCCTGAACACTTAGAGATCAGGTTAGGAAAGCTAAAGTCCTCATGGGTCCCCATCTGGAGAATAGCATCCAGCTCTCGGGGCCCCAGAATAAGAAGGACATTGACTTGTTGGAGCAAGTCCAGAAGTGGAACATGTGGCTGGAGCACTTGTGCTGTGAGGAAAGGCTGAGGAAGTTGGGCTTGTTCAGTCTGGAGAAGGAAGGGCTCTGGAGAGATCTTACCACAGCTCTCCAGCCCCTAAAGGAAAGCCAGAGAGGGACTTTTTACAAGGGCATGTAGTGACTGGATAATAGCTTAAAACTGAAAGAGAGCAGATTCAGGTCAGATACTAGGAAGAAGTTCTTCCCTGTGAGAGTGGTGAGGCACTAGAACAGATTGCTCAAAGAGGCTGTGGATGTCCTGTCCCCGGAAGTGTTCAAGGCTAGGTTGGACGAGGCTTTGAGCAACCTTGTCTAGTGGAAGGTGTCTCTGCCAATGGCAGGATGTTTGGAACTAGGTCATCTTTAAGGACCCTTCCAACCCAGGCCATGGCGTGATTCTGTGATTCAGTTTAAATGCATTAGGTTTGGGTGCTGCTCCCTGGTAATTACTAATACAATAACATGACTAAGCGTAACTTGTATTCTGAAGCTTTTCACTGAAGAACTCAGCTTACTGGCTAACATCTATTGACACAGCCTGCTCTTCATATGTAAAGCAAATACTGGTTTTCTGGACTTGTGTATTTTTAAAATCAGCAACGTGACTTTTTTTTTTTGTGACACCAGAGTCAATATTAGTGCCTTCCTAGGTGCTTGAAGGTTCTTGCTAATGTACATATTATATTTATGAACAAAAAGAATAAGAAACTGGATGAAAACAAAATTGTAGTGTCTAAGAATAATGCATCTTTTAAAAATTTGTCTTTAAAGTATTTCCTCCTCTTTGTTTAGTTCTTACTATGTTGTTCTGTGTCTAAATCATTTCTTACATGTTGATTTTTCTTTTTTTGTTGTCCTTTTTTTAAAAAAAAAAAGAAAAGGTAGACTCATCACCAAGGGAGTCTTTGGGACTTTGCTTTGAGACTGTGAAACCTTGCATTTGTGATAGTCTCAAACATCCTGAAACAATGTCTTTCCTCTTTCTATCCACAAATTTGACAGATACCCTCCTTGCCATTTTCCTTGTCGTCCCACCATATCACAGGAAACTGAGAAGTCGCCTCATTTGTAATTCCACAAAGTGTGCCATCAGCTAATGCTTCAAATGGTGGTTAATGACTTGACAAAAGCCTCCAAGTGAGTCTGAGGATATGCCAGGAAAGAGCTCTATTCTCTTCACACTGACTTGTCCTCCTTCTGTCTCTCTATTCCTAAGTTTAAATGCAAGAAAACTTTTCTCCTCACTCCTTGCCCCATTATTTTTAGATCTCCTCTAGCGATTTCTTACAGAAACTATTCAGCTTGTTCCTATTGGCCAGTAGATACCTCCAGGGATGCTTTCCCTCAGGGCAGCTTCAGGGATCAGAAGGGCTCTCTCACTGCTTGGTGTTGTGACTAAACCTCACCCTACATTCACAGACTTCACGCTAGCAGGAATAGCAGTCCTGGAGTTTACTTGCCCTCACCTCTCTGTATTTTTAGAGTATGATTCATTAGGTTGTAAGTAGATGTAATGCTTATGCTTTCAGTTTTTAAAAGCAAGTAAATATAGTGCAAATAAATATCTTGCCTTTAGAATTTGCAGCAAGAGACAGACAAACAGGTCTCCAGTTTGTAATTCTTATCCAGCTATTTTGACAATATTTTTTTGTTCTTCCCAAGCTTGTACTTGCAAGGCCATATAATTGCCAAAGTGACTGCAGGCTCCTAAGTTCAGAGATGAGGCAGAGGGAATCTTCTCTCTCTGTTAATTTAGTAAGTCTCATGAAGAGCAGCATCCTATTGGTCTTGTAGTGGGACCATAAATTGCACACAGACTGCAGGACATACTGCAGCAGCTTCTCTTTGTCTAGAAGCAGTATTAAAAAGGTGCCTCACAGGATCTTTCCTTCCTCTGCACCATCGAAGTATCAGCTTCTGATTCCTCACTGGGGCAACAGCAAGTAAAAGGACTGAATAAGAGTGGCAGAAGATAGAACAAACCCTACAATCAGTTAAAATATCACAAGCAGATGCAGAGCTAGAATAAATCCAACATCATGGCGATGTACTTACAGCCAGGTCCTGTTCCCACTGCATTAGTACTGTCAAGCATCACTGAAATCAGCCAGCAGGCTTCTTTCTTTCTGGCAAAGGGAAGGCCTGTGGATGAAGGAGTGGCCAGAGCACAGCTGCATGTGCTTGGCTCTTTTCTGTGTGGTGTGCTCCATTGCCCCGGATCGAAGTACAGACACATCCCAAGAGCCAGTTTTGCCTGCTGCCTTTCCTGAGCCAAACACAGTTAAGTTGTTTGGCCCAGAGCCACAGTAAGGTTAAGGTTTTTTTTAAAAGCTGGAGATACCCAGACACATATACTGATTGTCTTAGAAACACATATGAAAAAGCTTTGAAAGGAATCCTGTGTACTCATTGGAGGGGAGAATTTGCCCCCATGTGGTGTTTAGAGGCCCTGGGAGGAGAGTCTGCTGCCTTGCGTTAGCACACAAAGAAAAATGGCTGGTTCTCTGGCAGGCTTACCTCAAAATCTCTCTGCTTTTGTGGGTTTATGTCCAACCATAATGTTATTTGAACACATTTAATTAACTACTGTAACTGTTTGAAGTCTCTGACTTTATTATTTTTATACCACTACTGCCTCATACTACTGCTTGCTGGTCATTGCAGCAGCTTCCAAGATCACTGCAATTCATTCTGGAGTCAAAGTTAATCTCATGGAAAATCCAATCACTAAATTGATTAGGTAGCAAATTACATTCTTTGTTAACGTTCTCTATTCCTTCCCTTACAGTACAAAAAAGCCATTACATTTTTTTTCATCCTCCTTTTCTTCATTCCCTCTCTCCCATTTCTATTAATATTAATCTGATGTCAAATTCACTAGTATGACAGAGGTTATCCATGGATTATATGTTATTGCTTTCTTCTTCTTCTTCTTCTTCTTAAAAAAAAAAGTCATTGATTAGATAAAACCAGAAATGAAAAACATATAAAAACATGTCTGATCTCCAGATGTCTTAGATATATTCTTTTGACAATTTTTTTTTCAGACATGACTATCCAAAATGTGTATCCGATGCTAGCATCTGTCAAAAATATTGCTGTCATTAAAGTTTACTGTAGCAGTAAGCTGCTCTGAGTTGATTGCCACTCTACTTTGTAAACGTTGTGGTTTTTTTTTTACCATAGGCCGTTCCTAGCAATTAACTTTGGATAATGAGTATTTTTTATGAGAATATTTGAGTTTTTTTTAAAATGAAAATTCATTTTTACCAGAAAAATAATAGACTACACTGAATCTAGCAGTCAGTGGGAGCTGCACTCCTCTCAGGACCAAATGCGGTATGTTGAACAGAAATTCTGGAAGTCGTGCTAAAAAAACTGAACTAACATCAGGTTATTGCTGCCTGCATTTACTAGACAGCCTACAGAAATACGCCTGTGATCATGGTGAGGCAGGAGATTAGCTGTGATTCCTGTGATTGCTAATAGCTCTTGCAGACTGTGTTTATCAATAGGAAGTCTGCCACTGCATTCAATATGGCCAGGATTTCATCCTTGTAATTTTGTCAGCTTTCCTTACAACTTGAAGGTAGATTGCTTGCATCACGTACACATTTTGTCTGCTATTCCAGTCTTCAGATCCTTGGGCTAAGTTTTACAATATCTGTATTTTTGTAAAGCACTGAACTCTATTTGGCCCAATGCAGCAAAAGCGAAAGTGTTGAAATAGACACACATAAGCAAGTTAGGTAGCAATTATTACTGCTTCAGAGAATCTCTACAACTGTTTTGAAAAATGGTAGCTTCATTTTGCATTTGGCTTGTACTTTAGTGTTGTTCAGTGTGGTTTTACAGCTTTTAAGTCCAAGTCTCTTAAAAACTCTGAAGAATTCAATCACTATTTCTAAGTGCATTTTGATACACTACCTGAGCTCATGCTAATAATAGTAGACAAGGAATAAGTCTCTGCCTATTCTATCAAATCTAGGTCTCACTTCAGCTGCTTGACTGATTTCAGCATTCCTGGTTTTTAATGTGATAACAATCAACTCTCCCTCATCTTCCCTGAATGTGATGCAGCCCACCAATTTTTCTTGTCTCAATGAACATGACGTTTTTAATTGCTTGCTGACATCTTGAAATCAGAGTGGTTGCAATTCATCTTCTCGTGTTCTGAAGAAAAAACCTAGAAGACATTTCTTGTTGCAACCTAGAAGACATTTCTGACTCTGTCCTCACTCCTTGTCCTAAGTCACAGCAACGGGTCCATGCTGCAGTTCTCCTGATAACCAGGTGGGAAAATGCCTGCCTCTTTATAGTAAAAAGTTTGCTTGTTTTTTCCCTGACAATTGCAACCTCCCTTTCTCTATGTTTTGCACATATATTTTGCTCCTTCCAGCAGATTCAGGCCTCTCAGTGAAGAACAGTCTGTTTTATTTATCAAAATGATAAATTCTTCTCAGTTCTCAGAGAAAATTTCTGCAGGATTTAAGTTCAGCTTCGACACACTGCCGAGTGCTTCAATGCTCATCACTTGTGCCTTTTTTCCCCTTTGTCCTTTTTTTGATCATGCAGACATCTAAGTCATTCCGTCATCTGGTTCTATTGTTGCTTTTTTCCTCTGCTTTTAATGTCTTGAACCGTGTCCCTCAACCAATTTGCCAAGGCCTCACATAGATCAAATTCAACCTGAAAAGCCTCATCCTACAGTCTCTCCTGAAGATTACAAAAAGCATAACAATTTATTCAAGCTTTGCCATTTTGGTTTTGCCTTGTCACTGAATATTATGTGATGTTGTGCCCCATCTCTTGTCTATGCTTTATTTTTCCCTGTGTGTCTAGGTTCTAGACTCAAAGCTTACTGAAAGTAAAACTGTATACTTATTTTTGGAGGCACTTGACTAATCAGTAGATAAGATACAAGTATCAAATAACAATTATTGTTCAAAAGATGGCTTTACTACACAAAGAGGATCGTCTGGACACTGAGAGGACTTACCCTTGGTGGATGAGGAAGACGTTAAAGACTTGTTGAGCAAGCTTAAGGCTCATAAATCAATGGAACCTGATGGGATGCATCCGAGAGTGCTTAGAGAGCTGGTTGATGTGGTTGCTAACCTGCTCTCCATCATTTTTAACGTTGATGGAGGACAGTTGAGATGTCTGATGATTGGAGGAAGGTCAATGTCACTCCAGTCTCCAGAAAGGGCAAGAAGAAGGACCCAGGAAACTGCAGGCTAGTCAGCCTCACCTCCATTCCTGGAAAGGTGATGGAACAACTCATCCTGAATGTTGTCACTAAACATATGAAGGAAAAGATGGTTATCAGGGGGAGTCAACATGGATTCACCAAGGGGAAATCCTGCTTCACCAACCTGATAGCCTTCTATGGATGTATAACCAGCTGGCTCGATGAGGGGAGAGCAGCAGATGTCATCTACCTTGACTTCAGCAAGGCTTTTGATACTGTCTCCCATAACATCCTCATCAGAAAGCTCAAGTAGTGTGGCTTGGATGAGTGGACAGTGAGGTGGATCGAGAGCTGGCTGAATGACAGAGACCAGAGGCTGGTGATCAATGGTGCAGAATCGAGTTGGAGGCCTGTGGCCAGTGGAGTTCCACAGGGATCAGTTCTGGGGCCAGCCTTCATAAAAAACCTGGATGAGTGGAAAAAGTATAGAGTCAGCAAGCTGTGTGATGACACCAAACTGGGAGGACTGGCTGATTCCCCAGAAGGCTGTGCTGCCATTCAGCGGGATCTCAACTGACTTGAGAGCTGGGCAGAGAGGAACCTCATGATGTTCAACAAGGACAAGTGCAGAGTCCTGCACCTGGGAAGGAACAACCCCATGCACCAGTACAGGCTGGGGACTGACCTGCTGGAGAGCAGCTCTGAAGAGAGAGACCTGGGAATGCTGATTGATAATAAACTAAACATGAGCCATCAATGTGTCCTTGTGCCCAAGAAGGCCAATGGCATCCTGGGATGCATCAAGAAGAGTGTGTCCAGCAGGTCAAGCGAGGTTCTGC
>WBNH01003146.1:31451-97444 GCA_013401255.1 Urocolius indicus | reverse complement strand
CTATTTTACTGTGAGAGTGAGGAAGCCATGGCACAGGCTGCCCAGGGAGGGTGTGGAGTCTCCTTCTCTGGAGGTTTTCAAAACCCACCTGGACACGTTACTGTGTGACTTGACCTAGGTTGACCTGCTTTATCAGGGGGTTTGGACTAGATGATCTCTAAGGGTCCCTTCCAACCCCTACCATTCTGTAATTCTATGAGTCTATGAAATAATGCCTCCCCTTGCTTACTGAGGAGATGACGGTCTAGGAGGTTCCTATGAAAGTACAGCAGCAAGGTCTGCACATGAGAAAATAAGCATACTTAAAAGTAAGAGCTATCGTGGAAATGAAAGTGATAAGTCCTTGAGGCAATGTTATTTACCACTTTGACTGTCTGCTGGACCAGGACTTCAGGTTGCAATGTGGTAAGCCAAATCTTTTTTTGCCAGAACCCTTTCCAGAACACCTGACACTGCAAAAGCTCCATTCACTGTCAGTCAATAAGCAGAGCCGTCAAAACTGGTGGGAGGGATAAAAAAAAAAAAATCAATCTAGCACCAGTCACTGGATTCAAACAATAATCTCCTACGTGTCACTGATTACTTTCTCAGACACGCAAGAGATTACTGATTACTTTTAAATTACTAAAGCATGGATCTGTGAACACAGAGCCACATTTCTTCACAGGGACATGGTTCAGTGAGTCTCCACATTTAAAACTGAAAAGAAAACTAATCCAGTATCTAATTCATTCCTGCAAAGAGAAGAAATTGGCAATTCAGGCCTTAATTATTTATTTAATGCTTTTTTACCCGATAGCAAAATTGTTGCTATAGCTTCTGCTAGACATTAACTAGTAGAAAGGAAAAAGTTAGCAGCATATTGATTACGCACAGCCTGGTTGCCACGATAGTATTATAGCCTACTGTTTGTTTCTTACATCTTGGTTGCTTAGATAAAATTTTCAATCTGAAAATGTAATAAATAATTATTTCAGAAAGTCAGTACAATAACATAACAATGAAAACAATAGCTCACCTTATAATCCCAGACAAGACATAATGAGATTTCACCACAACTCATACCATCCTCCTGGATTTAGCTCAAATACTAGGATTAACATTATAGTAGTCTCAACACATAATTAAAAATGTCTAACTTATTGAGGCCATTAATTGGCAGAAGTTTCTGTGAATTTCGTATTTCAAGACCAAATTATGTTTTCAGACTATGCTGAGTTAAAAAAAATCTTCCCAGATCAAAGAAGAGGATGAGAATAGCTATTTTGTTTTGTTGTGCTATCTACAGGAAAAAAAAAACAAAAACCAAACAACTATTGTATATTGTTTGCAAGCCTCAAATGAAGTCAGTTTTGTCAGAGTTCAGACCTTAGAATCTTCTGATGCTGCTGCCTGTAGCAAAATCAGAGATTTCTCAAATAATATGGCTCATAGTTGTGCACATTATTGTATCTGGGCAAATCTCAGTTGGGTATTGCAAAGGAAGACTGAAAAAAGCTAGACAAAGGATATCACTACAGAATGTATCATTTATTTGCAATTTCAGAAAACATTTTTTGCACAAAATCATCCTTTTTTTTTCTGCCACATGCTTGTAGCACAAATCCCAACATAATAGTAAGTTAGTACGTAGCAAAGCCTGTTAGTAGTTTTAGATCCAAATCTCTACCTTCCTTGCCATTCTGGGATAGATTTTAGGATACCAGAGCCAAAACAGATTTATAGTTCTGTTACAGTTCCTCAGGTTCAGGCATTTATCTGAACCTTTCCTCATCTATCTGTCATGACTATTTGCAAAGGTTTTCAAACTCTATTGAATCGGTTTTGGCTTTTTCCTGACCTGCTTTCACACTCAGATCTGTGTACCAAGTGGATTGATAGCACTAGGGGAAAGGAATTTTAAATCCATCTCCCCCTCCTTTTTTTACTGCCTTGTGAAGTCCATTTTGCTCCAAACTCCAGGTAAAATGGGACTTTTGAGATAAATTTTGCATTAGTTTATCTATCCAATTGAATATTAGATGTCTCTGTATTTAATGTCATGAAGTTAGCTGTTACCAATGCATCTGCCAAGATATTTCTACTACCTTAGTGTCAAAATTCAAAATCAGTGATTAATAAAGTGAAGTAAGTGAAAGCAGAGCAGCAGGTTACTGAAAGTGATGGGCATGATTTATGAATATCATTAGCTTTTCCTTAAAGAATATTTATATGATTATATGAATGCAAAAAGGCAATGCAGTATTTTAGTCTTTTTCTAGTCACTGGAACACTCGGAAGCAGATGGACTGTGTGACTGATGATTCAATAATTGCACTCATTAAAAATGTTCACGCTTTTAATTTTTCCCTCCTCACATTCTGTGAAGAGCTGAGGAATGAAATGGTTTTGTCATTGTCAGCAGATAGATAATTGAGTTTGCTTTGATTTCCTGGGGTGCCCCTTCCCCACCTCCATGCTGTTGGATTGACATCTCCAGAAGCATAGCAGAACATTTGAATCAGACCCAACTGTCTTAAAGAAGAAAAACACTATGGAAAGACTTCTGTCTCCCTCTCAGTGTTCACTTGTATGCACTCAGCCAGCAACTTACCTCAGTAGAAGTCATCACGCATCTGCACTTCTGCCAATTTACCTCCCTCCACTACTTGTGGGTCTCAAGGAAAAGAAGGATAATTCTGCATTGAACATATGCATAGAACACTTCTCTGTTTATATTTGCCAGCTAGAATGAGCCTAAAGGTGACAGAGGAGAGAAGGTGTCCAGCTTTGCAAGTGTCTGATTCCTGGTCTTGCAAGAATATGAAATCAAAATAACCTAACCCAAGGAAAAATGGTAGCTGGAAGATATGTGAAAAAACCAGCCACCTGTTTTCTCTGAAGACAGGATGAAACCATCTCCAGGCTCTGCTAAAGGGGTGCTTCTTTTGTTTTTCTGCCATTAGGGTTTAAGTTTAGAGTTTACATTAAAATGCATACATGCGTAACAGCAAAAACATTCTCCAAGTTACGCACTATGTTCACTCATTCTACCTACCCTATTGTTTGGGCCTTATTTTCCAGATGTTGCTCTGGGAATAAATATAGTAGAACTTGTGTAATCCATAGCTTTCTGACAGTCTTCAGCTGCTCCAGGAGGCTCTCACACTATCCATCATTTGCATTTGCAAGTGTCTATCTTAGATCAAAGATCATGGTGTTCAGCCTTGTTCAAACACAACACAACAACTCTGGTTAAGGTCTCTGAGGTGGACTTTCATTGCTTCCATACTTTGTTTTCACTGCTCTGTAGCTGTCAGCTCAACAGGGACATTCTATGACTTCCTGAGTAGACTTTCTAGGCTCAAGTGCTTCTTGACACAATTTTGTCCTGTTGTTAGAGCATTTAAGAGCCCTGGGCAGACTACACTGCACTCTTTTATCATTTGTGTCTGTCAGGTACAAAGATTTTTACACAGACTTCTGAGGTAGGGATTCACTGCTTCATGTATTGATTGTTTCAACAGTTGAAAAGGATGTCACTGTCAAGAAAGAAGGCCTTCATGTTCCTTGTTCCCTAAATGCCTTTTGTCTTTGTGAATTCATTGGACTATTCACCTTGTCCTGGGAGAAGGTTGCATCTTCAGACTGATTCCTTCCTCTGCATCTAAGTCACAGCTCTTCATGTCGATGAGTATATTCCATGCTTTAAAGCTCCTTAGCCTACAGTCTGTTCAGAGCCATAACTGTGAAACAGTTTGCCTTCTCCCAAGGCGTGATACAGACTGAAGCCTATATGTATGACATGGTGATATGTATAGTTCATAAAATCAAACTGATGTATAAAGTGCACATACATCTGCCAAATCATCAAACCATGGTAATTTTAAAAGAGCTTGTCACTTAGCCAGACAAAGCAAACTGCAGAATTAGAGTGGACACTTGCATAGGGAAGTGACATGATTCGTCACAGAGTTCAGTAGTACTCTGTCTTAATTAAGCCATTTCAACTAACATTTGCAGAAGTTTTTTTAAGTCCAGGCTCAATAATGGGACCACAAATGCTAGGGGAAATTAATCTCTCAATAGCTTTTCAAAGGAAAAAGCGGTCTAGTGAATATGAAAGTTTCTAAGTGGATGTCACAGTACTGAGTTGAAAAACACGAAACCCTCACTAAACAAGTTGGGGATTTAGGGTGACATCAAACACTGTATTGAAATATAACACTTCACATGATTAGCTACATTCTGATGACATCAGGAGATGACCATCAGTCAAGAGTGCACAACTCTGCTTGAAATGAAAGGTTTGATTAGAAATAAGGCTCAGTGGCAGCCACACATCATGCGGAGCAAACCAAAGCTCCCATAGCAAATAGCCACAATATACAGCTTCAGACTTATCTGGAGCTAAATGATGTCTAGGCTTTTTTTTTTTTTTCTTTTTCTTTTCCCACTAGAATGGATGGACTTGAGTTCACAGACTATAATACTTTCAAATACTGGAAAACTTTGAGTACAGACACAGTACCAGAGCAATTCAGGGTTACCTCTAATACAAGCAAGATAACAGACACATTTGTAACAACACATTTCTCTGTCAAAGTAGGATGTTACTCTTCAGGAGCCAAACACAGCACACGGAAGGTTTGTGTTTCCTTCTGAATGCCTGTCTGAATCCACACTGGAAACCAAGTACATCTTATTTGTGCACCAATTGGCTCCACTGAGCAGCTGGGCGATGGTGTACACCTCTCTGACAAATATCTGCCATGTGTCCTGCAGGATCATTACACAGCCAAAGACAAGTTAAATGTCCTAAAAGCAAGCTAGCACTATAGGTAATTGCTCTTAGACCAATATGGCTGCAATTAGTAAAATATAAGTCTCTCATATCTGAGAACTGAGTGTACAGAATTTGGTTGGTGAAGTGGACATGTTTTCATCCACTTCTTGGCCCAGCCTGTAGAAGAACTCCTTACCTTTCAGATCCTTCAAAGGCTAATATTTCATGTTTACTTACTTTTCCCATCTCCAGTCTTTTCAGAGCCAGCAGCAAGACACTGCCCTGCTCACAGCAAGCTCTGAAATACACCACTGAGAATGCGACAACTGCAGAGGTATAAAGGGAAGCAGCAGATGGGTAAGAAAGAAATGATCCCCTTTCCACTTTAAGGGAAAATGCTAAGATGGTTCACAAGACATAAAGTAAATGCTGATGCAGTCATCAGGTATCAAGTATTTAAAGGCACTTTTATGAATTCAAACACCAGAACCACTTTCTCCACAAATTGTTGGTGACTCATTCTTCCTAATTGGTATTTATTTATCATTAACATTATTTTCATGCATCATTGTCCCATGTGAAAAAGGTGATTGCATTTTACAGCCAGATGTGGCTATTCTATTGCATAAATTAGACAGAGGTAAAAAAAACCCCAACCAAACAAACAAAATGAGAAACTTTGTCAAAGAAAGGAAATGCAAAGAAAAATATGAAAGTAGTTCTAGTAACAGCTAACTCTAGATTCAGTATGTGCCAAATCGATGCCTATTGCATATTGCAGTGCTCATGTACAGTGTGAGTTTAGTGTAGATAGCTTTTATGGGAATCTCGGGTGTCAAGTTCAGCAGTGGAGTTGTAACATGGAAATCAAAGCATGTTTATCCTCCTAGAAACTATACTTAGCTTTTCTGGGACAACTGAGAAGGGTACATCTTCAAAAGTATGTGTGTTACACTCAGAGCCCTACACTACAGCTTACCTGCTAGCCTGCAAGGGCAACCAGTCAAGTAAGCATTGTTTTGTTTGAATGTCCTCTTGCAGTATTCCATCTCCAGGAATCCACAACAGCCTTTAGAATAGAGGGTAGGGGCTGCATTTGAGAGTCCCACACCTAAGAAATTGTGTGAAAACATTCTTTGTTCTCAGGATTCCTTCTCCCTGTGTCAAAAAACAAGTCTTTTGATATCACTTCCTTTTAATGCTGATGCAGAGACTTCATTGTTGTGCCTTATTTCTCCAGGAATATTATGCAACTGTAGTATAACCCTTCTCTTGCAGCCACTAAGAACACACTGTTTTCTTCGGGGCTTGTCACTATTTTAGATAGCTAGAGAAAAAAATAAAATTGTCTTGCCTGCATGGAAAATTTCTGTGGTAACTGATAGCAAATACAGAAAGACTAATTTGCATACAGCTGTCGAAGCTTGCAACAATATACTCCCCTGAGAGAGCTCTTGTTGTTTAACTGTGTACACAGTCTGGCGCTATGCTGCTCAGCACCTAATAAAAGCTAAATTAAAACTTTTTTTAAACTCTGAGGCTTTGAATATCCTTAAACCATCAATTTGCATTTGCAAAGAAGAGCAGAACCATACCAAACTAAGCCTCTTTTAAGAGGAAAAGCAGAGGGTATGCAGCAAGGGCAAGAGGGAGAAATAACTTTATTTGAGAGTAAACATCAGTCAGATGTACTAATGCTCTAATTCGTCAGCCTAGATGAGCTTTATTACAGTTTTTCGATCAAGCAATACAAAGGAGATAAAAAGCAGCATTGTGTAAAGAAGAGGGAGACTAGCTGACGATTATGAACAGGCGGAAAGAAAAACAGAGGCAGAATGGCTGGATAGTGAGAAGAAGATGAAATGGAAGTTGGAGAGAGCAGAAGAGGAGCACAAGCAGAAGACTGAAGTACAATTTATTTTTCTTTCTGTTGATCTTGTTTATATTTTAATTTTCGATATTCATCACGGACTATACAGTGAACGAATCATATGATGCTGTGCCAAGGGAAAATTAAAGGCTGTCAGGGGAAAAAAAACCCAATAAGTTTGTTTAATAATTTTATTAAAATAAACTACCTTAACATTTTAAATGAAAGTGTATATAGTAAATATAAAGGATGGATAATGTAATCTCTGAACTAGAATTGGCAGAAATTTAAAGTTAAGCAAAAGAAAATCTGCGATTAATATGGGAAGGTTTTGATTTCTAGGTGGGGCAAAACATAAAAAGTACAAAACTAGACATGCTGATAGCTCTAGAACTAGATTCTCTCAGCAGGACACATGTAGTTCCCACTGACCCATACCACAGCACATTATATGCTGTCCCATGAATTCTTTCACCCTGAATTTTGACTCAGTTCTCACAATGAATATTTAAAAGAAAAATGTTCTCTGGACTTCTATTTAAACAGCACTTTTAGAGTTTTTACTTTTAGTGAATATGAAGAGAAATGATTAATTGCCTGAAGTACAGAAAGGGAGAGCCTAGCAAGGGATATTTCTACAACTTTGTCCTACCAGGGAAAGAAGAATAGATTCTTTCTAAATATGCAGTTCTCCTTTACATCATGAATTAGTGATACATTTAAGGGAAGTATGTCATCTCTTTCTGTCATTGCTTTTTAGAAGATAATCTTCCTTTAGCCTTGTCTTTCACACTACATCTTCTCCTTACTACCCAGTGGTAGGGACCATCTGGATGGAACGAAACCAATGTTTATCACTCATCACTTGATATAATTTTGATTCTGTGATTGGAATTTTGTTTCTATAACTGCCTAACATTGAAATTCTCTTCTCACCATTCTTTTCATTTTTCCACTGCTATGTTTGATGAGAAGTATTTGGTCCTTAATATTTCTCACCCAGGTTTCCATCTCTGGTAACATAATGTTGTCTCTCATGCTTCTGCTTATCTTCAGAGAGTGTGAATAATTTTCAAAATTATTATTTCCTGGCTTGTGTGTAGAAAGTTCACTTGATCATTTCATCAAGCGTGTCCAAGAATGGTAAAATTAGCATTTATAATAACATATTCTAAAGGAAAAGGGAGATCTGCTTAAAGCTTATGCCTAAAGGCTGTTTCATAGTGGGGCTGTGATGCTCTACAGATTTTGCAATCTCTAGGACCTATAGGGGAGAAAATGAAGCTTCCATCGGGGACTGAGGGACAGAGTCGCCTCAGTGAATCTGTGTGACATATCTTTGCACTACTTTGGTTCAGACCATGGGTGCACTTTTGACTCAGATCTCTGAATCACTCACTGTGTTCTGTTTCACATCACTGAGCCATTATAAAATGCATGAAACGATTTTCTTTCAGGCAGGGATAAACCAGAAGTGGTGGCCCAGGAACACATTCAACGTGTTTGAGCTTCTGGTGGCCACTGGATTCATGTGACTAGGCAATAGTAAGCCTCAAATAAACTCTCCTGATACACTGATTGAGTGGACATTGATCCCTCTGTGGCTGCTGTTCTGCACTTTAGACTCAATCCTACAGGGCTGCGCTACACACATATGCAGCTGTCACCTATACCCATTGAAAAAAGCTGAGCTCTGAACAGGATAGATGCCAAAAACATTGATGGTCCTTGCAGAAAAATTCAAAGTAATTATCTCCCTGGACTTTTGACAAATATCAGACACAAAGTAATGAATCATTTATTTACTCCTTTAAAGCTGTTTTATTTTTACTTTATTTAATCATGTAAAAACTAAATCTGGTTTTCTCCTCCAGTACATTAAATATGCAGTCTCTTATAGATCGTATATTGTGCTAATTTGGGATCATATTAGCCAAAAAGGTCTGTATGTCATTCTATTTGCAGGATGTGCTGACCTTGAGGAAATTTATTTTAACCCTGGTGGATTCGTTGGCTTGGGGATAATTCATGGGCACCAGGAGGTTCACAGATAAAAACACTGCTTTGACCTTCAAAGTGCTCATCACTAATGTGTCATTATGCAAGTTGGGAATTTTTCAATCCTTTCAAAATACATCACCCAAGAGCACCCTCTTTGCTTGTCACTCTATATTATTCCTGTCTGAATGTCTTTATTATCTCCTCATTTTCCATAGCATCATATGCAAACATCTCAAGCCCACCTTCAACGTCCTTCACAACTATAACCTTTCTGTTTAATTGCTGACTTTTTTGGGTTTGTTTTTTGTTGGTTGGTTGGTTGGTTTTTTGTTGTTTTTTTTTTTTTTTCCATTTTCCTGCAGATCTTTAGTGGTAAATCCCTGAGTATTCAGTGGTGCCACAATCTCTCTTTGCTTCTATACATAGTAGTCTCCTTTTCTCTTTTCTGGTACTACTTCCTGTAGCAAACCATACAATATCACTCCCTGCTGTCAATTCCTGTACGGCTGTCCATCACAGTTGCATGGTTGCAAGGAATCAGCCACTAATCTTACTAGGTGAGCTGCAGTTTGACAGAGATTATGTCCATTTATTTTTTAAAAAATAAACTGATTCAGACTGTATTAGTACTGCAGAGAACTGTTCAAATTTTCTGGTCACACTTCCTCCTTCATGCCTGCTGTTTGTAACAATCACTGTCACTGTTTCACATTAGACTGCATGTTCTTTGGGATGGAGATTTTGTTTATAATAGTGCTCATTAAACAGTACAGACAGTGTCTGTGAGTATTGCAATGAATCCAACAGTAAACCATGTATTGACACTGTATGAATGCCAATACTTGGTTTGTCCAAATAGGTTAATCATACTATATTGTTGACACATCGCTTTTGAATACAGCATGTAAACATCTATCTCTGAGGCTGATGCTCCAAAAAGTCACAAAACATTGTATTTGTTTGCATGCATTCTGAAAGAATGTGCTGTGTTGTTAAGAAATCTGGTCCCTGACAAACAGCATTGACAGAAAAAGTAGCCAAACACTAGCATGGCACAACTTTGATTATTTAAAAAAAAAAAAAAAAAAAAAAAAAAAAAAAAAAAGAATATGAAAAAAAAAAAAAAAAGAAAAAGGATATCTGAGAAGATAAAAATATATACAGTCACATATTTTCCATGCCAACAGTCCAAAGAGCTTTTTTTTTTTTCCCTTACACAAAAAACTGATGTGACAGGGTGAATGGAGGGTCTTGTAATAGCATCTATTTTGTTATCATCTTTTGATACATTTCTTAAAATCTTTTTTCTTCTGCTAAAGAAAAACTGTTAAAGACAAGGACTGAAAGAAAAATAAGAAATAGCATTTATGGTACTATTCTAGATATTTTACTAAAGGGAAAGTAATTAAAATGCCGAGTTTTGTCCCTATGTTGAACCAGGCTTGTTTTCTCTGAGCATTATGATAACTTCACTAAGCCTATTGAGAAGCTGGAATGTGAAAAAAATAGTTAATGCCTGATAATAGAAGCAAGCTGGATTTTCCCTGTCTTTTAGAATTATTTTTTTTATTGAAAGAATATTGATTAATTTTGTCCAAATATCAGAGGCCAGTTTATATATTTGGATATCGGGATTTTACTTGATTACACTTGTGCATAAATGCATGTATGAGTTTTTATAAACAAAAGTGTTCTAAATTAAAATACTGCTCTTCTGAAGTGGTATAAAGCCCATGATTTTCATAAAATGAATACTAAATGTTCACACATTTGTTCTTGTAGTTTTCTGTATTGCAATCATTCACGTTTCATGAGGTTTCCCTTTTGTTAGTTTTAATACACAATCTAGTATCTAGCAGTCAAAAAAAACAGAAAACAAAGAAAATGTGGTATAGAGCCATAGCTTGGCTTCCATTAGCTTAGTTTCCATTAGCAGTAAGAAGGGCACATTCACTGGGATTTAGTTGCAAAACTTTTACTCAGATTGATACGAATTCACTCAACTGAATGAAATGGATTGGAGCCATTTGTTAATATCTGCTTATAGAAAAAACAATATAAGAATCCTTTTACACTTAACTAAAAAAACATAAATGGACAGCATATTAACCTCTTTTTATGTATACTTACTTTAGCATGTACCTTTCTTAAAGTCAGTGTACAGAAATGAATGTACAGTTTTCTCAAAACAGCCTTAAAAAAAAGGGAATTAGGGCAGAGTAAAGAAAGCACTTGGCTGAGTTGAGAGAAGGAGTATTGCCAGTTTTCCTAAAAAGACTAATCTGTGTCTAGATGATCCACTAAAGCCCAAATCAGACCATATATGTATTTAATGATGTCAACATATGTGTGAGTAACATGAATGAATGTTCTCTGATCAGTAGGGTCTTCCTATGGGAGAAAACTCTCCATTTTTCTTGATCTCAGTGGTAGGGCAAAAAGAACCGCTGAAATCTTTCTTCATGTAAGTCTTGGGATAAACCTTACTTGTTAATTAAAAATAACATGAAATGAAACAGCTAAGATGCCAGAAACAGAGAGTTAGCTGCATGTTACAGAAAACAGATTAGGCATAGTTCTTTTGAGATTAACATGATGGTGTTAAATCTGGCCTAAGTTTTATTGAAAAAGTGTTGAATATTCTTAATTTTCAAAATGGGTAGAATCAGGTATTTACAGCAAGACAAAGGTTAATTACATCAATGATTTGCCTCCTTTTTCTGTCTTGTATCATTCATCTTTCAATTCTGTATGACTGTTTTATCAGAAAGCTTCTAGATGCACAGTGTTCATTTCTAATTTTGTCTGCAGGTCTAAGAAAATTCTGACTGCTCTGCAACTCAGGACCAGAAACTTGAGCAAAGAAGGAAAAACAATTATTTTTCTGTAATAATTTAGAACTGTGTCATAAGGTGCTAAGACAGTTAAAGGACAACTCCTTCACTCTGTGAAATTTTTTCATGAGTGGTGTAATTTAGATGTGAAAAAGAATATGTTGTCAAATCTGTCATCATACCTTTTACGTTTGTCATAATTTCTAACACGATAATATCTGTTATACAGCCACACCTCTTCTCTTGTAAAATCTCTCAATTTTTGGCCAGTAAATTAAGAAGAGTTTTGCAAATTCTTTGGGCAAAAACTTTTTTATGCACTTCCAATGTTTGAGGAAATGAAAGAAAGAAAAAAAAAAAAAAAAAAAAAATACTGTGCCAAGTGTAAACATTATAGGTGCCCAGAATTAAGCTTAAAATTATCTTTTTTTTTCAAATTCCTTTATATAAATGATTTGATTATTTATTACTATTTATTGAAAAGATGGGAGAAAAAATACATCTCAATCAAAACATGAGAAAAAAGAGTCATGGAATCATCGCAATATCTCAAGCTAAAGAGGAGCCAGAAGGATTGAGTCCAACTCCCTGCTCCTTGCAGGACTACCTAAAACTAAACCATATGACTAAGAATGTTGTGGTGGTGACCATCAGCACTTCTTAGTGAGCCTCTTCCAGCAACCAACCACCCTCTCAGTGAAGAACCTTTTCCTAATGTCCAATCTGCACTCCCCATGACACAGCTTCATTCCATTTCCTTGTGTCTTATTGCTGGTCACCAGAGAGGGGATATAAGCATCTCCCTGTCCAAGACTCCTTTTCAGGAAGTTGCAGGCTGACATGAGGGTGCTCCGAAGCCTTCTCTTCTCCAAGGTGCAAAGACCAAGTCAACTCAGCTACTCCTCATAAGTCTTGTCCTTGAGATTTTTCATGATCTTGATCACCCTCCTCTAAAGCACATTCATAACAGTTTGGTAACTTTCTTATGCTGGGGCTCCCAAAACTGCACACACTACTTAAGGTTGGGCTGCCCTAGTGCAGTGCAGAATGCGACAGTCACCTCCCTTGACAGCAATGCTGTGCTTGGTGCACCCCAAGACACAATTGACTCTTTTGGCTGTTAGAGCACACTACTGATGCATATTTAACTTGCTACCAACACAAACTCCCAAATAACTTTCCTTAATGCTTATCTCCAACACCTTGTCCCCAAGTTTGTATGTATAATCAGGCTTACTCCATCACAGATGGTGAATCCTGCACTTGCTCTTGTTAAATTTCACACAGTTGGTGATTGCCCAGTTCTCTAGTCTGTTCAGATTTCTTTAAGGCCTCTTTACTTTCAAAGGAGTCCACAGCTTCTCCTAGTTTAATATCATTGTCAAACTTCCTTAATGTACATTTGATCCTTGTGTCCAGATAATTTATAAAAATATTAAAGAGCACTAGCACTAAAATAATGCCCTGGAGAACCCCATTTATGACTCATTTCTCATACATTTTCATTACCTCACACTTGGTAGAGAAACAAAGTATAATTTTTATTTCTATTTAAAGTAAAATTCTGACCTAGTCGTCTTATTGTCATTCCACCATCACGAGCTAAATGATTATTCAAATGACATTTTTGAAATTTGTAGTTTGATACATATGGTGGCAAGGATGTGGGTGAGATGGGACACAAACACAGATGGAAAAGGAAAAATAAAAGAAAACCACAGAGTATTTTCACCAGCTTGTACTAGTTCCTACTAGTTTCAACTCTGATGTCCTAAAAACTTTAAGTTTGCTTTACTTAATTGCATCCAAAAATCTTAATTCATTTTTAGAAAGTTTGGATGGTTATTGTTGGAAACAGTTTGAAGTTCATGGACCTGAAATTACTCTATATGGATCTGATCTAATGCACATAACAGAAAATGATTGGTGAATAACAGATCACTGATTCTTGCACATATGAGGAGAAATTAGAGGTATTGCTTACAAGAGTGTAGAGGCCTCAATGAAAGGAGTTCTCTGAGTTTTTTTTCTCAGCAATATCCTCTTGATTGTGCTAGAAACTTAAAATTCATGCAAAAGACTCAAAATTGGTCCGTTGTACAGAGAACAGAAAGGAAAGAGTGAGAAGAGGGAGAGGGACATGAAGAGAATGAAAGGAGGAAGGCAAGGATGCAAAGTTGTAATTTTCAGATGTTCTTTGTGTGGGAATTTGTATGGTAAGATTTGGTAATAGAGGGGCTACAGCAAGAAGACACCAGAAGCTTTTGCCATGTCTGATAAAGCCAATGTCAGCTGGCTCCAATACGTACCCAATGCTGGACAAAACTGAGCCAATCAGTGATGGTGGTAGTGCTTCTGTAATAATATATTTAAGAAGAAGGAAAACCTGATTGCAATAACACCCAAAAGAGAGGGAGGATATGTGCAAACATCATGGTCAGCGAAGAAGGAGGGGGAGGAGATGCTCTAGGCACAGGAACAGATTTTCCCCTGCAACCTGTGGTGCAGCCCATGATGAGACAAGCCCTGCTTGTGCAGCCATAGAGGTCATTGTGGAAGCAGAGATCCACTCACAGCCTACAGAGGACCCCATGCTGGAGTGGGGGGATTTGCTCAAAGAAGATTATGACTTGTGACTTTATGGGAGACCCACTCTGATCAATCACTTCGCGAATGACTGCACCTTGCACAGCAGCAGTTTGTGAAGAACTGCAGACCATGGGAATGTTGGAGAAGTTNCCCAATGCTGGACAAAACTGAGCCAATCAGTGATGGTGGTAGTGCTTCTGTAATAATATATTTAAGAAGAAGGAAAACCTGATTGCAATAACACCCAAAAGAGAGGGAGGATATGTGCAAACATCATGGTCAGCGAAGAAGGAGGGGGAGGAGATGCTCTAGGCACAGGAACAGATTTTCCCCTGCAACCTGTGGTGCAGCCCATGATGAGACAAGCCCTGCTTGTGCAGCCATAGAGGTCATTGTGGAGCAGAGATCCACTCACAGCCTACAGAGGACCCCATGCTGGAGTGGGGGGATTTGCTCAAAGAAGATTATGACTTGTGACTTTATGGGAGACCCACTCTGATCAATCACTTCGCGAATGACTGCACCTTGCACAGCAGCAGTTTGTGAAGAACTGCAGACCATGGGAATGTTGGAGAAGTTCTTGGAGGACTGTCTCCCATAGGTAGAACCCCATGCTGCAGTAGTAGAAGAGTGTGAGATGGAAGGAGTGACAAAGAAAATGTGTGACAAATGGGCTACAAGCTCTATGCTCTGCCATCCTCTCCTATGCAAACAAAGGAAGCAGAGAAACTAGGAGAGAAGATGGGCCTAGCAAGAAGGAGGTGGAGGTGAGGGTGGGCAATATGTTTTAAAATTTATTTTTATTTATTATGTGACTTTTGATTGGCAATAAATTAAACTAATTTCCTCAGTTGTGTCTATTTTGCCCATGACAGTAATTGCTGAGTGGTCTCCCTTGTCATTATCTCAATCCATAAGCCTTCCATTGTATTTTCTTTCTCCTGTCCAGCTGAAGAAGAAGGATAGAGCAGCTAAGGTGGACATCTGGCATCCAGTCAGGCTTGACCCACCACTTTCTGAAACCACAGAAAACAAATGAATCCAAGAGGTTTCATTACGGCATGACTCTGTATGTGGTCTTACAGCCTAGAATTTTTAGGTAAATAAATACTGAATTCCCACGACATAACTCAGAAAACTGAGATTGATGGTTGTTAAAGACATGATCAAGATGACACAATTCAGTGCTCTATCCAAGATTCAGACCTTCCCACTCTGCCTGGCAAGTTAGACTTGCCCATCTCCCATGTTAGTTATCAAGGCACCTTGCTTCATTACTCTCTACAAGACTAGATGTGAACGAACTGTTATAGAGACTGGTGGGAAATGACAGTGTGTAAAGTGTCTGACAACTGGTTGACCAAAAAATGCAAAATGTTATCATAGAAAGTGTAAAGGACTTTTCTGACTAGGGGAGAACATGGCAAAATGGAAGAGGAACAGGAAATATTTCTCCTCTCTCTCAGGCTTTTCCATACAGCTCAGAAGACATAGTCAAAACTAATCCTAGCTTTTAATTTATCTGTAACAACTTTACAAACATAGTCTAGAGAATATGCCACTGTCCATAAACAGACTTTTTTGCACAAGTTTTCCATAAGGAGTTAGGATCAGTCAACATGGAGATTTCCTGACTTTTTAAGTTCCACAGCTGAAGCATGTCCAAAAGATACACAGGCTGCTCTTGTCTAGCATGCAAAAAAGAATGACTTCTGATTTCAAGAACACGGTATATTAAAATCCAGTTTCCATAGCAGAACACTATGGTTGAGAAAACCACACTTTCTAAGGCTTTTTCAAATAACATAATCTCTTTACTTGTTCATTTTGAAGGTTAGTGTAGAAATGGAAAGACAACTGCATTGATATGACTACTAACACAGTAACAACCTTAAACTAGAAGCTTGTTATCCTCTAGAGTAAATAAGCTAGTGTGCTAGCTTGATGACAAAAGTCTGCCTGAACTACACTAACACAAGAAGAGAATAACGATTTCTACCACACATTTTTGACCATTCTAGACTTTCCCCATTGCTTTTGTTTTAAACTATGACTCTTCCAGTGTGCCCTTATTCAACAGCGAATGAAGTGTACCAAAACTTGTTCTATTCAAGGCTGTGTTATCTCCTCAGATCTTCATATCTCACTCAGAGGGTTTGGACAAATCATTAAGAACATCTGCCTTACACAATGAAGTACATTAAAAAAATCTGAAAGCCGATACCAATTTCAAACCAACAAGCTGATGAAGTACTTCTCAGAGAGAAGGAATAAATATGCACACAATTCATCAATGATCAGACAGAAAATTAGGATTTCTGTCTCATAAAATATCTCCAAAGGAATTTTGGATCAATGGATAGTGATTCTTCATGGAAAATACACTCTAAAGGAAAATGGATGCACATAGGTTCTGGAATGGAGTATCAGAAATAAAAAGACTTGCAGAAAGCCAGGATAAGACTGTCCTAGAGCCACAGGTGCTGGAAAATATAGACAAATATTTTGTGCATACGTGGTAGAGCTTCCCAGAGCTTTGGAACACAGGCTTGTGGGGTTGCTGGCTTACTGACAATCATAAGGGAAGACACTTAAATTCTAGCAAATTGCCCAAAGAGCTGGACAAACAAAAGAAAAAAACTTGACAGTTTGTCAGAATAAGTTGTATTGTTCCCAAAGCTTTTCAATTCCCACAAGATAACATTCCTTACCTCCAAAAAAGTGTTTTAAAAACATAAAGTCACAAGCTCCGTTTGTGAGAATTGAGTTAGTAGGGACATTGAGATCTTTTGACTGAAAGTGCAAAACACTGTTATTACAGTATTTCTATGAGCAAGAGAGTAAAAACATTAAATATATAGATCAGAGAGAGGAGTAAGCACACAGGAAAATGAAAAAGAAGGATTTTCCTGCATTTTCTAACAGCAATATATTAATAATGTTTTAGATACGATCAAATGATGTTACACAATGTGCAAGTCCCTGTGTTTAGATAATTAAAGGAACATTTTAAAAATGCATTCTGGCTAGCAGAGAGGGATTATGCATGGATTGGTTTTAATCTTCAAAAGATCAGATAAAAAAAAATTAATCTTTCTATTGCTTGTATTTAACCTGATATAAAATTCAGACTGACATTTCTCATCTAAAAATATACAAATATCTTATATATCAAACAATTAGTTTGCAAATTTCCATAAAAAAATCTTCACAGTACTAAGATAGCAAAGCAGGAGAACATTTTCTTTACTAAAAGAATCAGCAGTTTTCCCCAGGTTTGCTTAGATCCTTCTCTGCAGGAACTATATCTAATTCAGATTAAAATGGCATTGATTTCCTTGTAGGGTCTCAGAGAATCTGCAAAGGCTCTTTCCTGCAGGGAATTTCACTTGTCGCTGGTCACCACAGCACATCAAAATGGTGCATACATTGTGTGTGATTTAATTAGACATAATTATACAAGTTAAGAAGTACACTTAAAGGATTATGCTTTGATCACTCCTTTGCTCTTTTAATAGTTAATCACAACACTTCATACTATGCTTTTATAATAAATAGCAGGTATGATATAACTGCATGCAGAAAAGATGTGCACAAAATGGAAGCACAAGGAGGAAGATACACTTTTAGCCCTGAAAATAACTTAGAACATACAAGGAGAGCTAGGTAAGAATTTTAATGTAATAGCTAAGCAAAACTTAAGTTTTAAATTAAAAAGCCTTTTGTACTCATAATGTCTTAATATTTCTCTACTCTTTTCACAAGAATACTTTTTTTTTTCTCTATGATTACTCACACTATAATCATCAGCTGTTGTTTTTTTACGGAAGAAAGTTCTTCCAGGCTGTTTGGGAGTCTAGGCAAAATGAAGAATCTTAAGTTCTAACGTATCCACTAACAAAAAAGAATAAACTCCAAGAAAAAAATGAAAAAAACATGGACATCCACAACTGTCAGCTTTATAGGGCCCCTGCAAGGCAGCCTTGAAAGCAACCTTCGGCATCTGCTCCTCCAATTTGCATAAGTAATTGGTAAGTGATTAGGAACACACACTGACAAAAACAAGCTCAGCATGTGATGGAGTGGGTTGATTCTCTTGCTTAAAATTACACTGAATGTCAGAAAGATTTTGAAAGAATGATTATTTATTTAAAGACTTTATGACATTCAGGTAGCAGGCATCTATGACCTGTCTCAAGAGTTTTGTTCCTGAGGGTGATAAAACTGCCAACAATGAACACAAAGCAAGAGCTTTCACTGCAGCTGGGGCTGATTTTTGGGACTTATTTCCACAGGGGACTATTATGACCTCCAGCTCACCCTACAAAATGCACAGTTTCACTTTCGGAATTCATTCTTAGCAAGCAACATGAAGGCTTCAGAAGAAACAACACAAAAAAAGGAAACCTACCATTCACTCCAAGGAAGAGAAAGTACAGCGTTGAGCTTTTGTGCTAGTCTACAACTGCAGGTTTGGGACTAATACTTTCAGTCAGCCCTGGCAAGTTCATCAGTAAAAAAAAAGATTTTATTTTTTAAGCTTTCTGTTTCTCAGGGCTGTCTAGTCAAGGTGTGCATTCACTTCAGAGTTTCCTGTGTCACTAACACTTCCTTTTTGCAAAATAGTCAGCCTTTTGAGGATGCCAGCACAGCATAGCAGCATCAGAACCATTCTGGAGTCCTCTGCTGCAGCTGCTCTCATGATACTGAGACAACTGGGCTGTGACACCGACTGTTTTCAAGAACAGTAAGAAAAATGATTTCTCATCATGTCTCTCAGCAAATGCCTTTTCCTCCCACAAGGGTACACTTTGAGGAGTCACACACTTAGCTGCACAATCCAGCTGTAGCCAAAACAGATCTTTCTCCATGGCTTGGACAGATCATCAACTTTGGGGCTTTGACTGGTTTAGAGGTGTCTAAATGGGGCAATGGCCACAGAGTATGTCCCAATCTCAGTGTGGCTCTGGGTGGTGCTGACAAGTGGCACATTTGTCAATCTGCAGCAGGGCTCTGAGAGGTTGAGTCCAGCCCTGTGCACTGTTCTGCAGTGGTGGGGTGTAGTGGTTTTGCCTGGGCCACGTTTTTTGGTAGCAGGGGAAGCCACAGGAGTGGCTTCTTTAAACAAAGATCTACCAGAAGCTGATCTACCCTGTAGCTGATAGCGCTAGGGCCAGACAGTTCTAAGATGGACCCTGCACCTGACCCAGGCCTGGCCAATTAGTGACTGTGGTAATGCCTTTGTGAATAACATATTTGAGAAGAAGTTGTTGTGCAGTTGCAAAACGGCAGCTTAGGCCCTGAAAGAAAGACTCTCTTGTGACCTGTGGTGAGGACCGTGATGAGGCAGCCATGCCCCTGCAGTCCATGGAGGCCATCGGGGAGCAGAGATCCCCTTGCAGCTTGTGGAGGACCCCGTGCCAGAGCGGGTGGATGTCTGAAGGCGGCTGTGACTCCATGGGAAGCTCACCCTGGAGCAAGTTCCTGCCAGGACCTGGGAGTCTGTGGGGAGAGAGAAGCCCATGCCAGAGCAGGCTTGCTGTCAGGACTTGTGACCCTGTGAGGGACACTGCTGGAGCAGTCTGTCCCTGAAGGACTGTTCTCCCAGTGAATGACCCACATTGGGGCAGAGTGTAAGGAGCTGCTCCCTTGGCAGGCCTCATACTGGAGCAGTTCATAAGGAACTGTATCCCATGGGAAGGACTCATGCTGGAGAAGTCTGTGAGGAACTGTCTCCTGTGGGGAGAGACCCCACAACGCAGCAGTGGGAAGTGTGAGGAGGCCTCCCCCTGAGAAGAAGCAGCGGCAAAGTCCATCCGTAATGAACAGACTGCAACCCCCCTCCTCCATCCCCTGCACCACAGGGAGGGGAGAAAGAAGGAGAATCCTGGGAAGAGGGAGGGGTGGGGGAGGAGTTTTTAAGATTCAATTTTATTTCTCATCTCCCTGTTCTTATTGTTTCTTTAATAAATTAAACCTTTTTCTCCCTAAGTCGAGTCTGTTTTGCATGTGACGTGAATTGTTGAGCGATCTCCCTGTCCTTAATCTCGACTCACAAACCACCCATTTATATTTCGTTCTCTCTTTCCTGTCCAGCTTAGGAGGGGCAGTGATACTGTGACTTAGTGGACACCTGGCTAAACCACCACATTAGGCAAGACCCACAGGATACTATTGTTGGGAAATAAGTCACTACTCCTTTTCTCCCTTCTCATTTTGACTAGTTACAAACACAGAAGACAACGGGAGATGTGGGATGCATCTGAGATACAGATGCCCTGTAGGTCCAATTCTACCCTCAGTGGCAAGAACTTGTGTGGAGTAATGCTTTACTTGCCTGAGAATGCAACAAAGATGCATGACAAAACAATTTAATCAGCTCTGCTCCTGTTAAAAGACAAATGGCAATTGAACACTGAGCTGGAGATGGAGAAGAGAGGAGAGGAAAGGGAGAGATTATTGAACTGAGGGGTGAAACAATCTGTAATTAAATAGCATTATTTTCAGAAATCTGGTTTTGCAGCAGAAAATCATGACCAAAAAAAATTGAAGATATATTATCAATGTAAACACAAATGGAAGTGACAATTTTACTTTTCCATCTGATATTACTTCTTCTCATAATATTCAAAGTCAAGATAGAATTCCTATGAGTACTACTAACCTTCTGTAATTACCAGATATAGGCATATTAAAGTGATTTCATCACCTCAGTGGGAACTGGGTGAACACTGGTTTAGTTTAATTTGGGCACATTCACATTTCAAGAATTTGCCCTCGAATTTCATTGAAAAATACGGATAAGAAATATGCAAATAAAATTTCTCATAATTACAATAATCTGTATCATTTAGGCAGAAGCATAGAGTTTCACAAGTGACAAGAAATCTAAAAGCAGAATCCCTTTTTTCTTAGTTTGACACTTAGCGACCACCATTGCTCCCCTCTGTACAGCAGAAATTCTTCTACAAGTATTCCTTCTGCTCATTACATCACAGGCTATGGTGAACTAAAAGACAGGACAAATCCACCCCTTTCCCAGTCCTTCCATTCCTCCTATGATTGTCAGCTTGATACTTGTGGGAGGTGAAATGTGAACAGGGCATGTGGTGTAAATCACTTTCTGCTGTCTATTGGTCTTTGGACTGTGTATGCAAGCCTCTTCAGAAACTGTGTCATTCCTGTGTTTGTGCACATACTACTTTTAACCATATGAAATTGCACAGAAAAATGTAGTAGGTCCAAGTAGTCTGTAACACTTGAACAAGGGTGAGTCTGTGGTTGTTCAAGATGGACAAAATATTCTGCCTAACAGAGTTTGGTTACTGGACTTGTGTCCAGAATACAATCTTCCCAATATATTAGGTACTGAAAAAAAGAGAAGGGTTATAAGTCAGCATGAAATGGCTTCAGTGAACATCTGCTGTAAGCTGTCTGTATGGCAGTAGATGAATGTGAACTCTTGGAATTAATCAAGCAGGGCATGACCTTACTGAAACATTTATGAAAAAGTGGTTGCACACCATGGCAACAGAATCTGTTCTCTCTCTTTCTCAGATGCAGAGGGTGGCTCTTCACCAGCTCCAGCCTCCACACTTGTCTGGGGAACAATAAGGACAATGAGTGCTATTGGTGTAATTGTTTTTGTGAACTGCAAAGGTCATTCTCCAGCATTTGGGCTGGTGAATACCTGGTCTTAGTGATGGTCTGTAAGCAGCTGTGTAGAGCTCTCCCAGTATACTAATTTCTCAGATAGTCAGAAGTAGGCAGGCTTCATTATAGTCACAGCAAAAAAAGAGAAAATACTGTACTTACTAATTTGGTGTAAAATATGAGGACTTCAGAAGAGAAGTATGTGTGTTGTGGCACTTTTTCCATTTCATATCAGTCATGGCATAATTTGCAGTGCTTTCTAGAGGCCAGTAGATCCCAGTAACGTCAGGATTGATTTGATGTTCATGCTGAGAAGGCACCTTTTTGACTTGAAGGAGGCTGAAAAATTCTTAATCTCTGAATCTCACTTTGATGCTAAAGTCACGCCCTCACCAGAGAGCTTGTCATAGGTTAAGATCTTTCACACAGCAACTAATTTTGTTTTCACTACAACTTTTGATACTGTTGGTACTGTCATTACTAAAGTAAGGCTGTTAATGTTATCCCTGTCACAGTGCATGAAGTTTTTCTTTTAGCTCTCCAAGCAAGGTTGGCTATATATTTTCCAACTTTCCATTATAACTTTCCTTCTGTTCTTTGTGTTCTAACCATTTATTTTACACTGAGTTCCTAACTTCATCAGTAAATTCAAAGAGGAATGACAGTTCAGTTGGCACTTGCCTCAAACCTGCAAGTATATCCATTAAAAACTAACATTAAATTGTGGAAGAGTGAGTAGCAGGGAAACCCAGGAGACTTCATTTTGCAGTGGAAAAAAAAAAAAAGTATTAAAGTATTCTAGTATACATTACTAGAATAATCAATACTGGTTGTTCAAAAGTATACCTTTTCTTTAAAATATAAGGTACAGATCTGGTTTGTGACAAGTTTAAATGCATGTTTTAATACATAATGAGGTTAACCATTGTCCCATTCTCTGTTATGTTTTATAACTATTAATCACTACCAAGTGATACTTTATTTGTCTTCCTCCAAAACATCACTCTTTCAGAAGACCGGGCAAAGAGAGAATATAATTATACGTTTGTATTTCTAACTCATTGTTTTGTATGCCTTCTGAATAATGTAGTCAGTGTTTCAATAGAAATTGTCACCTTATATTTTCTCCTTTACTCCTCCCTTCCAACCTCCGTATTTTCACCTACTGAAAATAAAACATACCAAAGTAAGCTGTCACTCTGTGTAGTGGTTTAGGCCCATCTAGGAACAAAGGATCAGCCATAAGTACTAAGCACCTTTGGAATGCCCTAAGGCCCTCCTCCTGCTCAGGTTTCTTTTCTTAGATAATAATCACAGAGGTGCAAGATAGGCCTGGCCGAGATGGAGGAGGGTCCGCCTCAGAGCCCAGGGATGTATTGAGAGCTGCTTGCTGGGACAGCACTGCATCTCCCTCCCCCTGTTACTGACCAAAAAGTGTCTCCTCACAAACCCATAACACTAGTATGACTTTGAAGGAGTAAAGGTGTCACATACCCCCTAACTCTGTCCCAGATTTCCTTCTGCAATAAGAAATCGTATATGAGCTGTAAAATAAACAAGTATAACACAAAGACAGGCAGAGCTTGCCTGGTTAAACTATCCCATTTCCCTTAAAATGACTTCTTCTGGAAATACTTTGATAACATTTCTCACCTCTATCCACAAAATATGAAATGTGTGTACCAAGACCTTGTTTGTAACAATTATCAACTCTCTTGCTAGTTTCTGCGTACGTAAGACAAAGGATTGATTTATGGCAATGGACTGACATGATTTGCAGTGATTGACTGAAGCCTTAAACACCTTCATAACAAAATAGTTGCTTTTTGGTGCAGAACACCTACAAGATTAATAGGATTGACAGTTCTGGTCTTTCTTCCAAGAAGTCCTTGCTCAAGGACTCAAGGGCGTTTGGCCATCCTAACAAGCAGCTCTTGTTAACCAAATCATATAGAAAAATGTAGAATCTTTCCTACACATGCATGACTTGACAGATGCCTTCTAAATAACTTTTCCAAGTTATACAGATCCACTAGACAGTTGCCTACGGTTCAAATCACCTGCAATCTTATGTAGCCACTCCAGCACATACATATAATGAACTCCTATCATGTTTTTCAACTGGCAGACTGAGAATTTCCTCTGAATCAGCTGAAGATGTTGTTGCAAGGACCCTTGCATTGGAGGCTCCCATCACCATCCACATGGTGACTAAACACTTTATTGGAGAGACTCAGTTCCCCATGTAAGCCTTACCTTATGCAAAATATCTCAATAAATTAAGAATTTTCTTTTTGTCTGGAAACTCTGTTAATATCTACAGAGCAAAGAAATGGTGAAACAATAGATCTAGAAGATCTTAGGGATTATTTGACACAAAACACGGTAACTGTAAAGATACTATATGATTACATTGTCATTTCACCAAGAAATCAGATATAATGGAAATCAATGTCTGTTTTATATCCTCAACATCAGAATTCAATCTATATGATGATCTCCGTCATGTACATTGCTATCACTTGTATGATCCTTGATGAAGCTTGATGAAAAAATATGAAGGGACTAACTTTCTGCTAATAGAAAAAAATTCTAAAGAAAGTTTTCTTCAGTATTATGCTACCTTAAGATTTTAATGGAGATGAAAATGTAAATGTAAATATACTGTTTGTTCTTTGATGTTTACTACATCAATAGTAAAATATTTGGTTCTCCAAAACTCTTTTGGAGAAGTGAAATAAGTGATCTTGGATTGAGAATATTGTCTCATTTGTTTCTTTCTTTCTTTTTTTTTTTTTAATGTTAGCATATAAACATTCACTTTTGAAATTTTTTATTGTATATTGGAATGGATAATAAAATGTTTGTGTTTGTTTTTTTTTAAATAGTGGTAAAAACTTAAATTTCTTTTTTAAAAGGTTTTGTCTTTTTTTTTTCAATTATCTGGAAGTCTTCTCTTTCTCTGTCTTGTACAAGCTCTCAATTTATTTTTCTCATATTATTGTTAACATAAATGAGCAAAGTCAGTTGAAAACGTCCCACTTATCTAAAAATGTCATAGAAATCACTATGCCTTCTTTGACTTTAGTGAAGCATCACATCTTACTATGAATAATCTCCTTTGCTTTACCCATGATATAACGTTAGTTTTGACTTTAGACTTACGTAATATTCCCTACAATGTTCACTACCAGAGAGGATTAACTATAGTAAAATGCTTTGATGTAGTTGAGGCAAAACATTTCTATAATTTCAAAATAATTGACAGGTCATTTAAAAAATTTTATTCAAGGAATGATTTTTAAATTATGTCTTTTTCTGCTTGAGAAGAAATGGTAAAGTGGAACAATCTCCTGAGTAGAGAAATTATATTTTCTTAGCAGATTAGAAAAATATTTTCTGACAGACACTAGCATAAGTGGTTGTCACACAATATTACATGAGAACAAGAGATTTCTGCTTCTCTTGGAAGAATACAAATAATTGACAAATAAGGATTTTGTTTGCCCTGATACAAACCAGAAGTTGAAGGTGAGAGAAGAGTCAAAGAGGAAAGAAAGTTTACATTCTTCACTAAAAGTAATATATGTAACTATAGGAAGTCTTTGTACACTAGCTTTTCATTTCTTGTGAGTTTTTTCCTTGAGCTGGAATTGGTTCTCATGAGATCCTCATTTAACCATTTGAGTAAAGGGGTAAATCATGGCCTTGTCATATTTCATGCCACAAGAGTACACAAAATAATACTTTTCACACTCCTCTAAATGTACATTTAAACCAGTAGTGAATCAATATTTTATGATCCTATACACTGAGACTAAAAATCTTTCTCTCCAACATGCTTGACCTAAAGAGAGGAAATGAAAAATGGTCTCTAGCTTATCTCTGACTTTCTGCCTAGCATACTAATGCTGAACCTGCTAAAAATGGTAAAACTTAAAATATACATGAAAGTCAGTCCCTAGGTTGAAGCAGGGAGAGTAATTCAATGCTCCATAGCCAGCAATGACTGTTCTGCAATGGACAGTCAACAGTAGCAATTGTTGCAATAGTAAATGGGTCCTTGAACTGACAGCGTGATAGGTTAAAAGCTTCTCAGCTTTCTCCAGAACTTTAAAGCCTGAAGAAGAGAACATTATCATCATTCTCTTTTACTTTCTTATAATCCTCCTTCTTAACTAGGATAAACTGTTGTTCTTCAGATGCAGTATTTATACACCCATGTCATTGTTCATTGTCTTACAAAACACAGAAACTCTTCAAAGATGTCAACCAGCTTCCAGCCCCAAGCAAAACGTACCTGTATGTGAGTGCATTATTCAGTTTAGTTTATGTTCTACAACAGCTTAAAAAGCAGCCATGATAAGAAATACAAAATGTGTTAAATGAATTTGATGGTATGTATATATGCACAGAATCATAGAATCATATAATGGTAGGGGATGGAAGAGACCTCTAGAGATCATCCAGTCCAGCCCCCTGCTAAAGCAGGTTTATCTCGATCAGAGCACACAGGAACACATCCCAGTGGGTTTTAAAATCTTCATAGAGACTCCACACCCTCCCTGGGCAGCTTGTGCCAGGGCTCCCTCACCCTCACAGGATCAAAGTTTATCTTTGTGTTCAGCTGAAACTTCCCGTGTTCCAGTTTGTGTCTATGTATGCATTTTCATATACATGTACATTTACATATACATAAACATTTAACTAAGGGATGGTTAAAAATATGTTGTAACAAAAGATTAAAAAAACTCCAAACCAGTCCTAAAAACCTAAATCTAAACCATTTTGAAGCATACTTGAAAGCTAGTACAGATATATATATGCAACTTCTGTTCAGGAGTTCCCTAGTTCATATTAAGGTTATTAAGTTAATTGAGCTGTTACACTGATTTAGGAAAAAAAAGATGGATTAGCACAAGTAATACTTTAATGCAAACATGTAACATGTTACTTTTCTTGATATGGCTAAGAAGTTTTATATTGGCAAACCAGATGAAAGGTCATCAAAGGTCATCTTTTGGTAACGTGAAGGTTAAGAGTAAAACTGCACCTCATTCCATTAATTACAGGGTACTTCCAGGACTGTAACTGTTCTACTACATTCTTTACACGTATGGAGAATGTTTTAACTCTTTGTTTCTTCCAAGCTAAGGAAGTCCCCCAAACTTCTGACTCTCATGGTCTAGAGAAACAAGTCTTTCTGAAAAAAAAGCCTAAAACAGAAGCAACAGATAGTTTCTTTCTCACTCCATCTTCCTGCCAACACATATGTTTTTGCTAAGAGAAGAAAGATAGTGTGCCTTTCAAATGCTTTACCTTTTGCTGCAGCAATATCTTAGACTCCTGTGAATATACCATAAATATTTCCTGACTAGTCCCAGATTTTGGTTCTGAAATCACGAGGCAGCCTGGATATCAGAGGCCAACTCACATACTTGCTTACCATTTGAAGCAACTTTCTTTACCAATACAGTGTTTTATATTATTGTAGTAAGTTCCACACTGAAAAAACCAAGAAAACATGAAGTAATCCATAGGTATATTTTAGATCATTAAAGTACTTATTTTGAGCTTTGGTTCCTATACATAGGACTCATTATTTTAGTGAAAGCAAACTGGAAAGGAAAACATAAACTTACGTAGCAAATTTTAGGAACAAAAAATGAGTGAGTCCTTTAAAAATACTTTTGAAGTCTAAGTTGTGTGCTTTTTAAAAGAAAAAACTATACTTTTTTGATTTTTAATCAGTATTAAAACATTAATGTCTTTTTTTTTTTATCAGTTGTGAGTGGATATTCCTGAGAATAACATCTCAAAGCAACATGCAGTTCAGTCATTTGAATCCAAAATCAGTTGACAGAGTGAAAGGTTTGCCTCATGAGCGTAGATAATTTTTTTTGGAAAAGGTGAAGCATGAAGCACCTTCTCAGGCTCACCACTGAGTTGATTAATGAATGCATTCAGTCTTCAATTTTAACAGTGGAATTTTTCTTTAAATCCTGTTGAGATCCTCCTTTCTGTATAGAGCATAGAAACCCATATAAATTCTCCATTTAAGTGAAATGCACTTCAGGGATTGTGTTCTTTAAGGCTTTTTTAATAATTTTTTTTTTGTTCTAAGGTACTACTTAAAACTTCCTTCCTCAGGTCTGGTTCCTCGTGTCTGAATTGGAGCACATGAAGAAATGATAGTCCTCTCCTTTTGGATCATTTATTCACTTCCAGTGTAAAAATAGTGACAGAGAAAAGACACATAATTCTAAAGGGCAAGCCAAAAAAAAATAAATAAACTTGACTATCAGGTATAATATTTGTGTCTTAATCACTCCTCACACATTGAAATAAACTATGAAATAAACACTTCTTTACAAAATGTAGATGTGGCTGAAAATTTAATGGGACTAATTCATTAAGATTATATCTGAAGCCTATTAGAAATAACAGGTAGACTGTTTAGGTTTTGCTCTGAACCCTGACCAGTACTCATTATCTAAATGTCATTTGAATTAAGATATTATAAGAAATCTATCTGTCTTAGCATCTCTGTTAAAATATTCTCACTTGTTTTCAGCATATTATGGGAAAAATATTACAAAATTTATACCAAGGCGGAAGACCCTCTGATCCACATGAAAGCCACTTAAAACATTATATTCAACTACCCAGACTAGCCTAGAGACATGATTTTAGACATTTCTTCCTTTCTGCATGGTATTTGCCATGTTACCAAATTGTCCTTGCAGTCATTTTGCCTTGAGATTATTGGTATATATGAGAGCTCATCAAAGGGAGTCAAGGTGGCAGTGTTGTTGAACCATATGAATAAAGGTTAAGACACTAAAAAACAATTCCTAAAAAAGTAGAAATTAGTGTACCTATCCATCAGGCATAAATTTTAGAGAAATAAACAGAGAGGTGACATGGAGAATTGATTAAGAAAAAAAAAAATCCAAACATTGAATAGCAAATCTGAAAACAAGCAAACATAAAACACTATAGCCCACCACCTCCTTCCTATCTATTTGCTGTTCTCTGTGTGCAACATTAACAACATAAAGGTAAAACAGATGAAGTTTTAGGGGCACAATTTTTACTAGCAATAACTACTGTTGAACAAGTCAATAACAGAAAGGAAAAGAAATAAAAATATTCTAGTAATATTTGGATCCTGGGCAGACATGCTTTATATGAAAAAAAGGGAGCTATCAGCTACATTGCGGCTTTGGCATCACAACTGAGATTTCCATGAAAGCTCATCACATTCTAGACTCTTCTCCCTAAGCATATTGGAATTCTTTGATTTGTCTTCCACTTCATAATGTCATTTACATTTCAGCAGGATAAATCCAAAAATAGGCATGTACTTATAGAGTTTGCTGTGGCACAAATTGAATAGGCCTTTCAATAAAGCCTAAATAGCAAAATATCTTACGGAAAAAATGAATATTTTGGAGAACTGAAGTAACAGGGGCAAAACAAAATGCACTCAAACAATGATTAAAACCATGTATCTAGTCCTTAGTGTGTTTTTGCTCTAATGGAAAGAAACAGATTCAATGGCTGGAGTCAGAGGACACATAAGAGATCAGAGTGAAACATCTGATCCTAGAACAATCATTGTAGATGAAGTGAATATATAGCAGATGAGATATCTCCATTACAAGTAGGAAGGTATTAATGAAGTCATGCTTGCCATTACCAAAGCCTTATGTGGCATATAAGTTTTATTCAACACTATTTGAGAAAGACATATGTAGGCTTCAAAAGCTGCCAGTAACAGAAATTAAGCATACCCAGAGAACGAATTTTGTTTGTTACGGGTGAAAACAGAAGGGGATTAGCTGTTTTGAGCAGCAAAATCAAGACCAAGAGAAGATGTAAAAGTGGTTTAATGAACATGTAGGAGCTAAAAACACACAGAAGAAGAAGAATCTCTACTTAGGTCAGAGGATAATTGAGTGTGAGGGTGAGTCTGGAAGGAAGAAATAGTTTCCCATGGGAGAGCAATCCTCTAACTCCATCCGCCTTCCCATATCCTTCCTTTGGGCACTTAACACATCATAGAGCTTGTTGTGTAAGGGAGATTGCATGTAACTGGTTTTATATTTATCCTGTTTTGTGATTGGGTTTTTCTTAGTCTTTATCAGCTTATGTGATGAAGAAGACTAGAGAAGTGTATCGCAATTAGTAGCAATCAATCTCAGAGGTACTGAATTGCAGACCAGCAATTTATTCTGCTGCTTCTTTTCTGTGCACCCTTAGACATGGATATCTCTGCAAACTTTACTGCTACAGCTTTGCAGTGAAGTTTCGTCTCTTATGTGAAGTTGTATCTGTAATAAACTTCTACGGGCTGCTTACATATGTGAAAACATTTTATATGCTACTAGCAATTTAGCACAAATAGGACCAAAGTATTAACACAGCATTGACAGATTTATATTGCCAATTGTGCATTTATTAAAGTTTTGAGTAATACTTTAATGCTGGTTGATTTGCAATGCTGGTTAATTTGTAATGCTAGTTAATTTGTAATACTGGTTATTTTGGATTATGTGATTGTTAAGCCTGTCTACTAACCTTATATCTTCCAAGCTCCTGAGTAAAAAAAAATCAGTGTATGAATTCAAAGGCCATTTGACTCCAAAGTCTGACACAAAATTAAACATGATGATATTTTCTGCAGACTATAGTACCCATATCAGAGGCCTAGTGAAGTCCCAGTTTTTAAGACCTTCTCATGAAGATTGTCCCCTTGACATTTCAAATGGCAAGCAGTCATAATCTACCATAGCATAGTTTATCTGTATGAATTTCAGAGTATCAGGTTTGCCTTTGAGGGTGCAATTGAAATATCTTCCTGTACTACCAAACTTATTAGCAAGAAAGCCTTCAAGAACTAGCTTCAAAAGAATAAAAAGAAATACAACTACACTGTTTCTATAGCCTGTTCTTGTGTCTTATGCAAAAATTTGAGTCTAGAGCATTTACATGGAGAACAAAAATGGAAGCTTAGCAAAATGTATTGCAAAAAAAAAAAAATAGTTGCAAATCCTCACAATCTACCTCTCTTAATCAAACTCTGAGACTGAGGAGTACTTAATTCACATGTTTTGTTAAGGGCACTTAAAAGTAGCATACATTTGTCATCATAAAATATAAGAATGTCAGGAATCACAATGCTAGTCTGTAGGAAAATAGGATGCAAGAAACTAGGTAACTTCTGTTTGAAATCATATCTTTCAGTGCTGTTAGAACACACAGGGCTTGTTTGTCTTCAGTAAATGCATCCTTCCAACAACTAGACATGAAGAAACAGGAGATGAGGAATGTAGCCAGTTGGCCCAAATTCAATTGGAATTTTGCAGTCAAAAATATAAACTCTTAGTCGGAGTAAACAGAGCACTAGTCAAAAATCCTGCTGTAATTTGCTTGTAAGTGAATCTTCAAGAATCTTTTTGATCCATATATCTTTGTATCTAAGCATTGCTTTTGGAGCCTGATCCAAAGTCAATGGAAAAGTCTATTTTGCTGCCTCCAATAATGTAAATAAACATATAAATTTGCCTGGGTTTTAGAATTTTTGAATAGTTGTCATTCCTTTATTATTTTTTCCCCCCACTGTTTAGAATTCACGAACATTGGGACAAATGACTGCATGCCTTCACATGGGTTTTGATGGCTAAGTTAGGAAACAGTTTGACTAAAGATGGTCCTTGTGGTAAAAAAAAAAAAAACCAAAACATCTCTCAAACTTTAAAACATTCCACTGCATCTTTTATATATCAGCCACTGAAGTATGACCATGGTCATATTGAATTAATACTGCCATAATTATTTACAAATTGAGTGCAGTCAAATTGTTTGTTAATGCTTTGGCACTATGGTGTGATAGGAACAAGTACAAGAACAGGCATCACTCATTCACTTTGCAGCTGCCCACAAGACTTAAATATGTAATTTCAAAAGGTTTGCATTAAAGAGGACTGAGAAGATATTTTGGTTTATTGGGGAAAAGAAGGACTAATGTTTTAGCTCTTGTGTGGTGAGTGTATTTTAAATGTTAGGATTAGAGGAATGGAAGCAGTTACTTCGACTACAACCTACCGTTGTAGGTAGCTTGTTTTCAAAGGAGAGGTGGTTGCCTCAGATGTAAGAAGATACAGGTTGCTGAGGGAGGATGTTTTTCTGGTGAAGAAGAACATCTGTTCTTCTGGTCTTCTCTTGTGGTCCTACACATTTTGCTTAAAGAGAGAAGATAAAGGCACACGGAGAGGAATGATAGGATCAAAAACCACAGATTTTCTACTAGGTCAGGTAGAATTGCAGAGCAATAGTACAGTTTGGTCTGAATTCTTGGCAATAAAATAACACTTGGTTACTACAGGTCAACATTTGGTTACTACAGGGAATAACTAATAGGAGGAAACACCAGCTCACAGTTCTCAGCTACACTATGTGGTACAGGTGTCAAATTACAGTTATACATCTACCTTATCATTTCACATAACACAAAGTGCTCACAGAAGCAGTTACTTAAAATTTTTAGCAAGAAATGTTATTTAAATTTTCTGGGAATCTAATTTTCTATTGTTCCACCTCTTTATGTTTGTTAAAATGCCCAAAAAAAAGAAGCATAATAGAGGAAAAGTAGCATAATGGAAACGAAGAGGCTGATTTTTTTTTCTCTCTATACTGATTTAATGTCTTCCTGCGACCTCTGTAACCTTCAAATGGAGTAAATCTCTAAAATTTATTTAATGCACAAGAAGGTAGGTGTACTTTTTGACTTCAAAAAACCAAAATAAAGAAGAAAAAAATTCTCCACAATGGTGTTAACTGTCTAGTAATATATGCAACAGGTGCTCACTTGGGCCCTCTTAGGTTCATATTTGACATTGTAACATTTCCTTAAGCTTTGCAAAATTTTAAGGAAAAAAATCTTTAATTGAAGAACTACAATGGCAAACTTTGTTATGCTACAACAGCAAGGAAAGCTTTACAGATATTTTGGCTTGAACCAATTTTACTTTTTTCTTTTTATTGCTCTGTAAAACCAGCTCAACAGCCCAGAACAATTAAGATTATTCTGACTTCATCTCAGCATAATATGAAAAATTAGAGTGGTAAGTGACTGTGAGTTTGTTTTGTTTGTTTATTTACTGTGTTTGGTGTTTTTTAAGTAAAAATCACTTCCTATATTGGAAACAATGGGACAAATTCAAAATAGGGTTGCACATATTTTGTGCACACACATCTCATGGATTCTTGAGGAAGTATTATCCTTTGTGTGAACTTTACTCATTATGATGTAATTTTAATACCAAAACACACCCCATGCTAAAGGCTGCCCACCTCCAAGGTGTGACCACTCCTTCTTGAGTCTGTGCCCTGAATTCTCTGTAAGCTCTACTTTTAAATGTGAAGTGAGAGAATTGTACACCAATCATAATAAAGATATTTGTGACTAAAGCCACTCAAACTCCACCTTGAAGTTGACAGAAGGTATAAAAATGGTTAAAAAGAAGAGGAGTGTTGGGGAGGACACCATCACGAAAGACTGTCTCTGACTCCTGGGATCAACTTACAGACTAAGCGTCTCTTCTGTGCCCTTTGTGATGCCTTGGGTGAGACTTAAACTAAGTAATTACTCTTTTACTTTTTATAGCCGAGCTGTATTGTATGTTACTTTGACTACTGTATTACTTATATATCTATTTTTTGCACAAGCTTTTTTCCTGCAGAATGTCACTATCACAAGCAATCCATGAAAACCTGTATATTGGTTGCATGAATAAAACTGCACTGTTTAAGTAGCAAGTTGCCACAGTTTCTCACTGAACACGACCAAAACCTGGAATGTGGACATGCTAGTTCATAAGCATGACTGGACTGAAGGTGCAGTCCACTATCAACGAATCCAGAGTTGTGATAGTTCCTAGGAGATTAACATGTCTTGATGGATTTTGGCAAATTGTGCATCACTCAGAATTAAAACCTAGCCACACATAACCTCCCACTTTGAAGAGAGTTAGAATGCAAAGTGGTTTATTTTCTGCCAAACCACTCTATCCCCTTTTAATGCAACAGGGAGTTGTAGTGAGACAGAATTCAATCTCTTATCTATAGCAATGAATAATAGAACATGAGGAAATGGGCTTAAGTTGCACCAAGGGAGGTTTAAATTGGACATTAGGAAGAACTTTTTATCTGAGAGGGTTATTAGGCATTGGAACGAGCTGCCCAGGGAGGTGGTGGAGTCATCATACCTGGAGATATTCAACAGATGCACAAATGAGTTGCTGAGGGATATGGTTTACTTTAGTGATGGACCTGGAAGTGTAAGGTTAGTGGTTGAACTTGATGATCTTAAAAGTCTTTTGCAACCTTAACGATTCTGTGATCCTTTCTATGAACTAACTCCCTTTGCTTCAGATTCCTCCTCATTTTTATTTTTTTAATGAAAGTGACAGCAGCATTAGTAAAAGCCCTGTTACTTTAACAGATAAAGTAGATAAATAAGTAGGCGTTCTTCACATAGCTGAATGAAATTATTTTGCCTGAATGGATTTCAGTTTTGATACAGAAATATGATTGATATTTCTTCTATTTATCAATATTTTTTCCCCACACCTAGATTGATTTTTTTTTGCCTTTATATACATGATCCTTGCTTATATTGTGGTATATATAGTATTAAAACCCCTTTGAGGCAACCACTCCATGTCTTTGATGCAGTGAAGAACTGAGTACTCATATAGTAAGTTAAGTCATCCACACAACATAGAATCAGAACATTGTGGTCTAAGGATACGAAAAGGAAAGGGAAAGGGAAAAAGAGCTATAGATGATGCCTTGGCTTATCCAGTGAGTTAAGGAAGAGTGAACTACATCAGCCAGGCTTGAAAAGACTAAGTCTTTTTTATTTATTATCCTTTTGTCATTGTTTAAATGCTTACCTAATCTAAATGGGTGTTCTTTTTGCCTTATTGAATACTATACACTTAAAAGACTCTTAAAAGGAAAAGCCTGAATAATAAAACAATCTTCCTCATATCTCTGTGTTTGAGCTGCAAACAAAAAAAACCAGTCAGGAAACACAGCTTTTTCACAGGCATGGAAAATACCGTCCCGTGTCCTATAATAACCAAAAAGCTGCATTTTGATGCTATGCTTGCTTGACTAAGCAAGTTCAGTTCTCCCTTTTGTAACAATGCCAGTGGATAAACATGCCATCATAGACATACATGGATATATGCAAACCTGCTCAGTTCATCTTTAATTGAAACTCTGAAATAAGCCACTTGGCACTCAGAGGCTTTCCTAAGCTCCCAAACCGATTCTTGAAGTAGTACAGCTGACCCTGCTGTACCTGCTTGCATACTAACTAGGTGATCAATTTTTCTCATTGTAATGCTTAAAAATGTGTTGTCCTGCTGCAGTGTACTCCTGGTTTTAGTGCTTCATGAATAATTAGCAATCAAAAGGAAAAGCAGTTTTTTTTTTTTAAAGTAACTTCCCGAACTCCCATTAATCACCTGTGATTAGCTGCAAAATCTCCAGGGCTACCATCATTCTTTGAAGCTCTACTTAGCATCATCTGGCTAGTTCTTACATGCTGAGTATGCCAGTGATAGGCTTGACATATCCATTGGAAAAAAAACTTGATCTTTTTGTACTGAACTTTCATTCACAGAGTGCACACATACATACATGAACAGACATAGGTAAAGAATCATACCATATGACAGGAAAGATGTAAGAACCTACACAGAAGGTGCTATCAAAGTCGCAGTTATCTCATGGCACTTTACACATTAGAAGCATTGTACAAACATTAACTATGTGATCTACACAGCACCCTGGCAAGACAGGTAATTATGAGTTATTATACCAATTTCACAGCCAGGGAAAGTCAGACACCCAAACTGCTGAACCTGCAGTGTTCTGAGAATCAGCAGCCAAACTGCAATGGGAATTAAGAGAGCATGTCACTTTTGGGAAGCCCTTAATAGTTCACCCTGTGTGAACTATTGACTGCAGCCAAGTGTTTATTAAACTGCTATATATAATAAAGAAATAATCACCATCCTGAATCTCCTGTTAAGAGCAATAGGGTAGGTACCTGCTATTGCTTGGCATGGATGACTGCGTCTATTAGATGCTTAAATATGAACAAAACTCTTTTGAACATCCTAAGATATCAGAAACTAACTTCGTGTCAAAATGGGAACTTGTAAGTTCTTGTCTATGTCTTGCTTTGCTCATGGAGCTGTGCCACCCACTCTTCAGCACTTCCTCAGATCTGCTCTTTTCTCTGCACTCTTCAGTACCAACAACAGACCTGAGAGTCAAAACTGACTTGAGAATCAAAAATTACCATAGATCTAAGACTGTTTTGGGAAATTCTGTTTAAGAGAAATTCATTCTTGTTTTCAGCACTGGAAATAATTCTGACCACAGTGCGTATGGGAAGCTTAGAGATGATTTAAGATTTCATCAGTTTAGAAGTGTGAGACTCATAGGATAGTATCATAAAATTATTTGTATTGGGAAAGATCTTTGAGGTCATTGAATCTGACTGCAAACCTGACACTACCAAGTCCACCACTAAGCCATATCCACAAATGCCACATCTACATATCTTTTAAATATCTCCAAACAATCACATTTAAGACAACATGAAACATGTTTATTAAATATTTTTTCATCTCCAGTTTATTTAAACCTAAACTAAAAATTAACTTCAATATAAATGATACTAAATAACAAATTAAAAATTATGACCGAGCTGTAATGACACACGTATCTGTGTGGACTGACATGATATACACACTGTATATACTCATAGATGGCCTGCTAGATCTTTACAGTTTGAATGGACTCCACACCACTAAAATATTACCATTGGTGATGATACATTTCCCTATGCTAAAGTAATATTTTTTTCAGAACTGCGTAGATAGCCTTGGGATAAATTGGTGGAGAGTGTCAATACATCTGTGTTTCAGTCACCTCTGGAACTACGAGCAAGTTCATACTTTCATTCTTAAGAGTTTCTACAGAGAAAACATTCACAACATTACACTGTCCAGGAAGAATTTCCCAAATATACTGGCTCCAAATTTGAAAAAGTAAATACTTTTCATACTTGAAAGAATGGAAAATCTAAGCAGTGAACAAGATGACTCAAAACTTTTGATTAAGTAAGATCTTTATGCCTGCTTTTTCTGCCTATACTTCCTGATCTAACAAAACATATTACTTCCATTCCTTAGCCTTGTTTTATCAGATCAAATAAGACTTAGCCTATTTTCGACAACCTACCTTTCAATGAAATAATTATTTTGAAATTCTACCTTTTTACAATTATTATTTTTTTTATAAAAAGTAAGCTAAATAATATGTTTTTATTTACATTGTGATAGGAACCTCCAATGATCTCTCCAGGAATGATTTCTTGCACCAACATGTGCTCTACAAAGACTGAAGAAACTATCAGGCATTAAAAGGAAAACAAGGAGTAAAAGAGGCAGAATGTAATTAATCCAGTATACATTTGCCTTGAATACAGCCTTACTTTTTACACACACACACACAGAGGTTAATTTTTTGTTCCAGGTTTGATGTATTCCAGGCAGTCCTTTTACAAAAGGCAGCCAACCCACAGACTGATCCAGTACAGAGCTATTGGCAGCTAGATGAAGTTCACACAAAGGGCACATTTTAATTTTATAGACTTTGTTTTTGAAAGGGCATTTTAGTGAGCAGCAAGATGGCAGTTTTAATAACTTAAATGTGAAATAAAATTGTTATGCTAGGCATCTGTTTGCCTGAATTATATTTTCAAAGTGCAAGCATTGTCCATAGGAAGCATAAACGTAGACATACTTCACACAAAGATCTGAAAAGTATGGTATACAGCCTGTTGACAAATAGCACATTTTCATAAAGCTGTTTCTTATCTGTCCTGTAAACATAAATCTTGAAAATTAATATTAGTGCTAGAATTTTAGGATCTTGATTAAGATTATTTTACTTGGTTGATAGAGGATTTTTTTTTTTTTTTTTTTTTTGGAATTCACTGTAAAACTGCTCAGTACTGATGCCAGATGTAGAGATTTAGAGGTTAAGTTTTAGGTATTTTTCTTTTTAGGAAGTTTTTAACAAAAATACTTGAATCTAAACTTTCATATCTTTTAAGGAATACAACGTTTCCACTGCAACTGAGATACAAGCCATGCTTCTACTAACCCTGCAGAAAAACATTAAAATTAAACCTTATAAAGGACTTTCTTACCTATATTTTAGTTCTCTGTCCCTACCAAAGGGGAACTTAATTGAGCATACCTGGCTCCTCAGCCAACCATTGTGAACAGTTGGACATATGAGATCCTAAGAGCATGTAGGAGAAGCAGATCTATTTAAATCACATTTAAATTCAGAAAAAAAAAAAAAGTTCAGAAAAAATACACACAGAGCTAAAGCATTCATAAATGCTCTTGTGCAGTCTTCCTGGTGCCAAAGAATCTTTGGATGGGTATCTCGAGATATTAACAGGATATCTCTCACATTACCTTCTGTGCATGTTTGTGAAACTTACAGTACTATGGAGACCCTTACTCTATCCAAAGCTAAAAATGATGCAGTAGGCAACTTCTAATGTCACTGTAGAAACCTAGGAGTAGAAAGGTGCAAGGACATATCTTGGTCTCATAAACCTGTTTTTTTAATAAGCTGGGATAAAGAATGAACATTCAAATTATTGCATTCATTATGAAGGAATATTTGTTTCATTACATTCATTACTAAGGGATATTCTCAGCAGCGTGAAAAGAAGAGTCCTGCTCTCTTTATTATTTCTTCACATGATCCCATACTGATCGTGAAGCTTTCCAATCATCCAGTGTCCTTCTCAAGAAGGAAAATGACTTGATGACCAAATGGCAGAGGTTTGTGCAGAGCTGTTTCTGATAACAGGAAAGGGGTGGCAATGATGTCTCTGGCAACTCATGAAAGATCCCATCACAGAGGGGGTGGCTGTGCCCAGTGGGGCCATGAGTCTGTGAGAGGGTGGTGTTGAGACAGAGTGTGGCTGGCTAAAGTTGCACTATCATGGAAGATACCAGCACTGGAGCACTTTATGAGGAGCCGTGGCCCTTGGGAAGGACTCTCAACACAGAGGTTCATTAAGGACTGTGTCCCAGGGGAGTGACCTCATGTTGGAACAAGGAAGGAATGTTGGAGTCCGCCTCCTCTGAGGAGATGGAAGTGGCAGAGATCATCTGTAGGGAACTGACCCCAATCCCCACTCCCTGTACTCCTGAGGGAGAGGAGTTATGTAGGGAGCAAGCAGATGAGCCGGGAAAGAAGAGGAGGGATGGAGGAAGGAGATCTTGAAGAGCTGGTTGTACTTTTGTTTTTTTCTTGCTGTCCTGTTTCTAGTTGGTAGTATGTCAAAATGACCTTGTTTTCCTCCTTAAGTGAGCAGTCAAGTCTGTTTTGCCTGGAACCATAATTGACAGTGAGCACTCTCTGTCCTTGTCTCGATCCACAAGGCCCTTTTTTCCTCCCATTTCACTGAGACCTTCATCCTTGTGGTGGCTTGACTCCGTCTGGATGCCTGGTGCCCACCACACCGCTCTATCATCCCCCTCCTCAGCAAGACAGGAAGGGAAGAAAATAAGATGGAAGTCTCGTGGGTCGAGATAAAAGCAGTTTAATAGTAGCCACAACATTGGTGTGCTATCAGTACAGGTTTTTAGCTACCAACAGAAGGCACAGCACTACAAAGGCTACTGTGGAAAATCACCACCACCCCAGACCCAATACAGTCATCCTACAGGAGGTGGGAGTGTATGTGAAAGGTGAGCAAGCAGCTGTATGGGGCTTTGTTGCCAGCTCAGCTTGAACTATAACACCATGCTAACATAGTGTTTTTCTTCCTTTAATATTCTATGTGCATGAATCATATTTCCAAATTCCTCTGATGTCCATGCCCCGTCCTTCCCACTAACACATTCACTGCAGTTAAATGGACCACTCAGGATGCAGACATCATTCTCAGACTGTGAACAAATGGCAAAAGTAAGCAATAGGAGATTTGGTCTTATTAATTTCTGAAGTACATGCACACACTGAAGGAGGTTTGAGGTTTTAAAATTTTTTTATGTCTTTTTTTCCAGCCTTTATTCCAAAAGCTCACAATGCAGAAAGGTTATGCAAGATTCTTCCTAGTGTCTGAGAAGATTCAAACTCATGTTTCACTGAAGGAATAGGTATGTGTTCTTGCAGATGATTCTGGAATTTCTGTTGGCTTAAGACTTGACCATTTCTTACCTATTTTCTAAAATAGTAGAACATTCAGAAAAGTCATTGTCTCAGCAGTATTAGGCCTTAGAAACATCTTTAGTCTAGAATAAAGTTTCATAGTCACCTCCTACGTTTATGTATTTTCAGGAATGAGCTTGTTTTATTCCACAGCAACATATTGGGCTTACAAGACCAAAATAGATTGAAGGAAAAATAGAGCAGCCATCCTTTAAATTCATTAGAATGAAGCAGTGAACATTTTTAGTATGATCTCTGTTGACCCAAATCCATAAAATCTCCATCTTATTGAAACTAAAATTAGATTAAAATAATTTATGCAAAGTTTTTGTCATAGCATGCCTGTTTCCATCTCATACCAACAAGAATTAAGTAGGATTTGAATACTTATTTAGAAGTATTTATTATTATTATTAACAAAGGATTTTTAATATCTGAATGCTGTCCAGTGCTGATACAGATGAACCAGACCTTGTGGTTGCACATCCTCCCATCTATGTCTCCAGCCAAGTCTTACATGAAGAGAGATCAATTATTGGGCATGAGATATCAAAAGCATTATTCACTTTCTGAATACTCCCCAAATAAAACGTATTTCCACACTACGTAGTTTTCACACAGCATCTCAGGAAACTGTTGAATAAAACTTTGTCTCTTCCTAAGACTTGGAATGATAGAATCATTTAGGTTGGAAAAGACTTTCCCTTTCAAGATCCCTTCCAACACTTAAGGTTCTGTAATTCTGTGATCCTGTGAACATCAAGTCCAATCAATAACATAAGACATAAGCTCTTATATAGCTTGACTTTCCTCTGTCTTTGAAAGGACATTTAAGTGGGAACACTTGATAGAGGAGAAAATCAGACTCTTACTAAATTAAGAGCTACAGTCCTTAATAACAAGAAATATTTGTACCTTTACAAAGTGGTAATGATTTTACTTAAAGGAAAATGTGAAAAACATGAGAAATTACTAATTAAACTTTTAAGAAGATATTTTTACTATGCGGGAAATTGAACGAATAGTGAATTCAGATTTACCTGCCAAGCACATTTACATTAGTGATCTGGATGAATGTACAATGAACAGAACAACGAGTAGGGAACTGTCATTTAATTAAGCTACCTAAACAAATTTATACTTCTAAATGTAACTAACTATTGTTGCACACATGCACTCTGTGATACTTACTCAATATTTTCACAGAATCCCAGGACTTGCAGAGTTCTGCCGTTGTGAAACCCTTTTATGAGCCAAACAACCTCAAGCCAGATAAATGAATGCAACTCAGTTACAGATATACTAACCTTTTTGGACAAAAGTCATAGTACACAAGATTGAACAGTATTACTGCACAGTATTACAGGATAAAAACTCAGAGTATCACTGAAACAAATTTTGTCATTTCAAAATGTTTGTTTCTAATAGTTACACAGTACTTGATGAAAAAGAATCATATATTATAAACCAGAAGTAATATATCTCTAATCATGATTTGTCACCACTACCTTATAATCTGATAGTTGATAGATACGCATAAGGATCCGTATGTCTCAATCTTTATTATCTATTCAAGTTTTCTTTTCTTTTTGTCTTCAGACCTGTACACTGTTGCCATAAGTCCTATAATATGTATCCTAGAATTGATGTTTACAAAAAAAAATTGAAGAGCAAGAGGCAATTATTTTAATTATTTATTTTTAAAAAATACAGTGTAGACATGAAGGAAAATAATGAACAATTTTTTGAAAACTTATAAAAAGTAGGAAGACAAGTTAGATAGAGAAAAAGAAGAGTCTTTGAACATGAAAAATGCTGAATGTGTTCTTTTTAATCCCTCAGAAGTTTCTATCCTCTCCTGCAGTGTAAGTGCTAAATTGATGCTAACAGCTACATTGTTTCTCTGTACCCTATTAGCAACAGCTTGTTGATCTGGGATCACACAAAGGTATTCATTAGCTGAACTAAGTACTTGCTTTGTTTTTTAACTCAAAAAAACCCACCTAGAACAATTAATTTCTGTTTAATTATCATGCATAAGTTGTTTTAGAGTTTACTAATAATTAATACCTATTCCTGCTGAAGTGGCATTGATCAAAATTTACACTATTGCCTGATTCAATATGATAAATATCATAGACCAGACTCTCAGAGTGCACATTGCTCTTGCATATGTACAGCAAACCCCATTTATAAGGCAATCCATACTACATGTGTAGAGAACTAGTTAGTAGCAGCTTATTTAATTAATTTTAAAGAAGTATACAGACTTCCTACCTTTTTCTCCCATATTATCTCTTACCTAATTCTAAGCCTCCACTATGAATGTCATGAAAACTAATCAATCCATTTCAGTTCAGGAGAAAATGCCCCCAATTGATGTTTTAGCTGTCTTTTTAACAATGTTAAATGGTTGGAAACTGTTAAAGTGAAAGACTTTTACTGCTTACTGCAAGTGAATAGTGTAAACGGTATTGATCTGCTTTGAGGGCTTTACAGTAGAGAAATGTTCAGCACATCATTTAAAGTGTAAATACCTATCTGATTTATTTTTGGCTTTTATCCAGACATTTATAAGATGGCATTTCCTTCCTTTGCAAAGCTTTCTTCAGAAATACAAATGACATTCAGGCCTCTCTCACAAATAGAGTTGCTTCAGTTTTCATCAGTAAAAGCTGAAATCCTCTTGGGGAGAAAAGGAAATAAAGCGGAGGAGGAAGGTTTGACACTCCTCTAAGTGAAGAAACTGAGAACTGAGCATCAAGAAGAGAAAGTGAGAAAAGATTCACAGCTTCAAAGTTGGAGCCTGATACCAGAAGGCAAAGCTAGAGATACTAGAATGTAAAACTATAGATACTAGAAAGCACAGCCTTGTATCTTCAAGCCTGATACATCTTTGCTTTTTATAATATTTTCATGGGTTTGTGTGGAGCCATTTCTGGTAATGTGGAAGGGGCTGTAAAGACAGCTTCTGTAAAAAGTTTCTCAAAACTTTCCCTAGTTTTGGGTCAGATCCACTTCTGGAGCTGATCCAATTGACCACCTCCATGACCACTTTTTTAAGAAAGCTGGAAGATGGGGGATTCTTATTTCTGTTCTTACTCCTTTTTCTGGCTGGTGGGGGAAGGAATTGGAGGAGGGAGAAGAAACCATGAAGGGAGAAGGAGGAGGTGTGCTAGAGCAGAGACTTCTCTGTATCCTGTGGGGAGATGACAGCTGTACCCTTTCACCCTGTGGAGAGAAATAATGAAGCTGAGGTATCTTGGCAGTTCATAGAAGACCCCACGCCAGCCATAGTGACTGTGCCTGGAGGAGTCTGTGAATTTGTGGGAACATGGTGTTGCAGCAGAATGTGCTCAGAATGCTGCTGGCCACAGAGTCCCACACTGGAGCAGTTTGTAAGAGGAAGCTGTAGCCCTTGGGAAGAACTCATGCTGGAGAGGTGCGTTAAGGATTGTATGCTGTGGGAGAGACCACAGGTTGGAGCAGGGGAGGAAAGTGAGGAATCATCCTCCTTTGAGGAAAAAGAAAAGGCAGAAACCATCTNTGTCTTCAGACCTGTACACTGTTGCCATAAGTCCTATAATATGTATCCTAGAATTGATGTTTACAAAAAAAAATTGAAGAGCAAGAGGCAATTATTTTAATTATTTATTTTTAAAAAATACAGTGTAGACATGAAGGAAAATAATGAACAATTTTTTGAAAACTTATAAAAAGTAGGAAGACAAGTTAGATAGAGAAAAAGAAGAGTCTTTGAACATGAAAAATGCTGAATGTGTTCTTTTTAATCCCTCAGAAGTTTCTATCCTCTCCTGCAGTGTAAGTGCTAAATTGATGCTAACAGCTACATTGTTTCTCTGTACCCTATTAGCAACAGCTTGTTGATCTGGGATCACACAAAGGTATTCATTAGCTGAACTAAGTACTTGCTTTGTTTTTTAACTCAAAAAAACCCACCTAGAACAATTAATTTCTGTTTAATTATCATGCATAAGTTGTTTTAGAGTTTACTAATAATTAATACCTATTCCTGCTGAAGTGGCATTGATCAAAATTTACACTATTGCCTGATTCAATATGATAAATATCATAGACCAGACTCTCAGAGTGCACATTGCTCTTGCATATGTACAGCAAACCCCATTTATAAGGCAATCCATACTACATGTGTAGAGAACTAGTTAGTAGCAGCTTATTTAATTAATTTTAAAGAAGTATACAGACTTCCTACCTTTTTCTCCCATATTATCTCTTACCTAATTCTAAGCCTCCACTATGAATGTCATGAAAACTAATCAATCCATTTCAGTTCAGGAGAAAATGCCCCCAATTGATGTTTTAGCTGTCTTTTTAACAATGTTAAATGGTTGGAAACTGTTAAAGTGAAAGACTTTTACTGCTTACTGCAAGTGAATAGTGTAAACGGTATTGATCTGCTTTGAGGGCTTTACAGTAGAGAAATGTTCAGCACATCATTTAAAGTGTAAATACCTATCTGATTTATTTTTGGCTTTTATCCAGACATTTATAAGATGGCATTTCCTTCCTTTGCAAAGCTTTCTTCAGAAATACAAATGACATTCAGGCCTCTCTCACAAATAGAGTTGCTTCAGTTTTCATCAGTAAAAGCTGAAATCCTCTTGGGGAGAAAAGGAAATAAAGCGGAGGAGGAAGGTTTGACACTCCTCTAAGTGAAGAAACTGAGAACTGAGCATCAAGAAGAGAAAGTGAGAAAAGATTCACAGCTTCAAAGTTGGAGCCTGATACCAGAAGGCAAAGCTAGAGATACTAGAATGTAAAACTATAGATACTAGAAAGCACAGCCTTGTATCTTCAAGCCTGATACATCTTTGCTTTTTATAATATTTTCATGGGTTTGTGTGGAGCCATTTCTGGTAATGTGGAAGGGGCTGTAAAGACAGCTTCTGTAAAAAGTTTCTCAAAACTTTCCCTAGTTTTGGGTCAGATCCACTTCTGGAGCTGATCCAATTGACCACCTCCATGACCACTTTTTTAAGAAAGCTGGAAGATGGGGGATTCTTATTTCTGTTCTTACTCCTTTTTCTGGCTGGTGGGGGAAGGAATTGGAGGAGGGAGAAGAAACCATGAAGGGAGAAGGAGGAGGTGTGCTAGAGCAGAGACTTCTCTGTATCCTGTGGGGAGATGACAGCTGTACCCTTTCACCCTGTGGAGAGAAATAATGAAGCTGAGGTATGTTGGCAGTTCATAGAAGACCCCACGCCAGCCATAGTGACTGTGCCTGGAGGAGTCTGTGAATTTGTGGGAACATGGTGTTGCAGCAGAATGTGCTCAGAATGCTGCTGGCCACAGAGTCCCACACTGGAGCAGTTTGTAAGAGGAAGCTGTAGCCCTTGGGAAGAACTCATGCTGGAGAGGTGCGTTAAGGATTGTATGCTGTGGGAGAGACCACAGGTTGGAGCAGGGGAGGAAAGTGAGGAATCATCCTCCTTTGAGGAAAAAGAAAAGGCAGAAACCATCTGTGAGAGACTGACCACATCCCCCATTCCCTGTCCCTCTGTGCTGTTGGGAGGGGAGGAGGTAGAGATATTGGGAGTAGGGAGATGAGCCTACCAAGAAGGGAGAGGTGGGGGAAGGAAATCTTGAAGTGCTGGTTGTATTTTTCTCATCATCCTGCTGTTTCTGCTTTCTATCTTGTTTCTTGTAGGTAGAATAAACTTTTCTTACTTTCCTTTCTAAGATTAGTATTGTATCAGTTTTGCCCCAACTATAATTGGAAGTGAGCCCTTCCTGCTCTTGTCTTTATCCACAAGGTCCTGTTTGTCCTTTTTCCTCCCATCTCACCTGGGCCTCCAGCATCCTAAGGAAGGTGGGGGTGGATGGAAAGGGTAGTGAGCAAGAGGCTGTGTGGTGCCTCGTTGCCAGCTGGGCTTAAACAGTGAAAAATATTAATCCACAAACTCTTAAAGAGACAACCAGGAACAATAAGATCTAAAGGAACTGAGATTGCAACATGGGGAAAATATCAGTGTGCCTGATTTTTCATGTATGAGGATATGAAGGACTGTTCGCGTTCTGCCATGACTTGTTCAATGCTTTCAAGAGAAAGAAGAGGTTTGGTTGCTTTCAGTACAGTGTATCTAATTATCAATAAATCTGTAAAAACAACAAGGCAGAAAGTGCTGTTAGTGAGTGCATGATTAGTTAGTATTTTTTTAATGGGTTTATTTGTATTACCTGGCTATGTAATGATTAACATTCTTCAGCCAAGAAGCCAATTAATCAAAGATTTTTTTTTTCTTAACTGTTAGTGATTGTGGGCTGGAGATTGCAGAGCAAAGTACTTTGAACTCCTTTTAAAGAGCCACACAGTGACCAGATCCAGTTTCAGCTCATGTGACAGAAAAAGGACAAAGGCTTTTTCTCATCTCAGAGCAATCCAAAGTGTGTGTCAATGCATCTAATGTAGAGGACCAGATCTGCACAAGATTTCAATGTAAACTGACAGTAAAAGAGATGAATTAGCATAACTGACTGGTTCACTTATGAAGATTAAATAGCCTTTTACTGCAGATGTTCGCCAAGGAAAATGCTCCCTAGTGGAAGACTATAAGCAGTTAAGATAGATTTGATGAGGATTTTAATTGGTGTTACGCAATTGGTAATGGAAAGTTTTTATTAAATGTCATGCAAAAGCCAATCGATATTTTGGAGCTAAACTGCTCTCAGTTGCACAATGTTTAGACATTTTTCTAAAGTATTTCAGGTAGCAATGAGGTAGTTTCTTAATTTCTGTTCCCATTCCTGCTCTCTGAGTTTTAAAAACAATTTCCTTAAGAAGGTCAAGCCACACTTCAATGGGGCAAGGGCAATAGGCTAAAAGTAAAAAAAAAAAACAAAAATAAAACCTGACCTACGTTATCTTTTCTTTCTGAATACAGGTGAAAAAAACCTGCTATGTGGACACTTGTTCGTCTCCCTCTCTTATCAAGTGACTAAGTAGTCTGAGCAATCCTTATAGGGAGAGCATAAACATGACAGTAATTCACTTTGCACAGGAAACACCTAAGATTTTTTTTCAATCCTTCCTCTAGAAACTTTTTCACTTTGCATCAAACTATTAAATATTTACTGCCTCACTCACTAGGAGGAGAGAGGGAGGGAACATAGCTGCATAGCATAACGGCTAGCTGTAAGAGACGAGGCTTTTTTGCTCCAATGGATACTTCAATTCCCTGCTCCAGTTGGTTCAGGAGCTGGGACCTATGTCTTCTCCCTCCCAAGTGAATGCAGTGAGAGGCATAACATCATGCTTAGCTTCTTCTCTGGCATAGATATTTACTGAGCCTTGCAAGGTGCAAAACAACATTTGGTTAGCAGAGTGTTCATCACAGAGGTGCATACTCAACTCTTCCTTCTCTGCCCCCTCATCTCTCTGAAGTCAAAGAAAGGATTATAGTGTCCTATCTGATGCCCAGGGACTGTAGCTGGTGATGTACCATTAATAATAATTAAAACAGACAGTACTTGCTTGGTCACACCTACAATGTTTTTGCCTAAGTGTAGCAATGTGCTCTCTATTTGCCTTAAATCATATATGTGAGGATATCAGTGTGATTCATAAGTAAAAGTGTAAGTACTTGGCATTGCCATAAGCTAGGAATGTCTCAGGCATTGGGGCGCTGAAGGTATATAAACACTGTTGGAGTGAGACTGTATCTGAGCAGGGCACTTATCTGAAAGAAAACTCCAGAAGAGTTATAGCATAGTAGATAAGCTTCTTCAACAAAATATGAGGCAGAAGCTATGTTTACTGAGATTGCATAATGCTGGCTGTTTTGGGGTAAAAAACTGTAATTTTAAACATGAAAACATATTGTAACCAAACAAACAAGTCAGTGACGCTTCTTCTAAGGTGGACACTTTCTTGGTAGGCAGCCTTAATTGCTGCAATAGCTTTTAGGTGTTCTAATGCACTCAAGTGAATTATGCACCACACTGCTTCTGAATGACACAGCCATTTCTGACTCCATTAATATGGAAGATTTCAGCCAAATGCTTTTAAACGATAGCTTCTCTTTATTTGTAATTTCAGACTCTATTGATTTCCTTCTGTTCCCTTCATTATGATTTCAATTGATTACCTTGGCAACTGCAATAACAATGATTGCACTTGACACTGTCTGAGACTCTTGAGATGGTATTTGAATAGGAATGGTATAATTTGGGGAAAAATGCCTACAAGAACCTGCCATTAACAGTACACTTACACTTTACTTTTATTGACTTCCCTCTATTTCAAACAGGCCCTTGTCTCGGAATCTGTTGCTAGATAGCAGTTAGAATTTCAGTGACTCCTTGAAGTAAAAGATTCTTATTAACAAAGAGAGTAGATTTTACACGAGTGGGCTTTTTTCATTATTGTAACAGTTCAGGGAAACCTCCCACTCTAAATGAGACTTTTGTTCGCTTGGTAACAGGGCTACCAAGTCTTTGTAAACAGTGTTCCTGGTCAAGGCTTTCTTTTGCTAACTGTATTATGGCCTTCCATATGGGATAATTTCAAGCACAAAAGCATTACTTTGGATTGAAAATTGAGATAGCTTTATTCAGTTCAATTGCTGCTTATACCTTGTAAAGAGGTAATTATACTTTTCTTAGGGAGAAAATGGCTGTTTAGCTTATTTGGCATTTGTATTCTTCAGCTCGTACATACACCTTTTAGCTTTATTAAAGTACTGTCCTCAACCTGATAGTAGCTTCCTTACCATGGAAATAATATTATACAGGAGGTCTCTTTTCTTATTCAACATATGTCAGAACTGTATTTATATTAGAGCAAATATCACAAAGAAGAAAGGGTAAAGCAAAAGAGGAGAAAAATACAAAGGTAATCCACATATATAAATACAATATTATGAGGACACGACTTCAGTTTACTCTTTGTGACTGTGTCCAAGACCTTTGATTTTTTTTTTATCCCATACCACTAACAGTATCTTCTGATTAAAGATACCTTCTGTGAATGTCAGTTATTTTGTACTTGACATAACAACAGCATTCCTATTTCTAAACATACCATTTCAAATTGGAAAAGAAAGGCCAGCACGGAAAATGAATCCTTTTCCTTAAAAACTAAGGAACTGGATGTGATATATAGCAAAGGAGTAATTTTAGCAATCTAGCCTTCTGTAATCAGTTGTGCACTTGCAATGAAACACAATACTTTTCCTCCCCAGCCACTATTTTACAGGGAAGCTGCATTGTAGTAGGCGTCCGGAAGATCTCAGATTGTAACGCAAGGGGTGAAGAGGAAGTGAGAGGTCTGGCACGGGGCAGAGAGAGAGGAGGTGCTTATGCCAGCAGATATAAGGGCATAACATAAACAATAAAGGGGACTGAGCATCATCCACACCATGTATGCAGTGATCTCTTTCCCCTCAGCAGTCGGTAAACTGGAATATCAATCTGGACTGCCGGGCAGTGTTGCCTGCAATGGCAACACTGCATAATTAAAATTAGTGACTATTGACAGTTTGAAGTCATGGGTTAGGAGAGGTATACTGGATGTCAAACATGATCCCTTTCCTCAGTGTGATAGCCACCTTCTGCCATCTGAACAGCAGATTCAAATACTCTAAGAGTCAAGAAATGTAATTGTAGACTAATACAGAATATTGCATGCTGTCACTACACTTTCTACTGAGAATATTTATACATAATTATCTATATAAAAATGAAAATGAATCTTCCCTTTTATCCCTTGCCCTGATATGCTTGGTGAGGTAAAAAAATCTCCTGTGTAGCCCAAGTCAGCCTTTGATCAGCCTTTATAGACATGAACTTCAGCTCTGCAGAAATTTTCAAAAGTGATTCAGTCTATTACTTTATCTCTGATGTCACTCAGAGCAATGCAAATTTTACCCTAATTCAGATGAGTAAAATACTTTAAAATCTGTGTTAGAGGAGGTCCTGAAAATTTCTGACTCAATCTGATTAGGTAGACCCTGGAAGAAAATAAGAGTCATTGTATTGTTCTATGTAGTTGGTTTTCATGACTCATTAAAAGATTTGAGAAACGAGTTTTATTTTATGAAATGCCATCTTGTCTTCCAAACAATAGCCAATTCAGGAAAAATTGATGACATCAGTAACTGTGTAGGCAGACATCAACAAAGGTAAGGTTGTTGGGAGAATAATTAGAAAATAATTGCACAAAAATCTACAGAATACTGTACAAAGTGATATGACTGTACAACAGGCAAATCATAAATAATTTGAAAAACCAGATATGTTACTGAGACATCTTACTTTTATAATTCATTCACTTTTGAATCCTAGAAGAGTTTTCAGCCATCCAGACTGCGATAATCCAGTATAGATCAGAATAAGTATTCCCTGAACAAAAGAGAGGAATAACTAGCTGAAAACCTTTAAGATCCTTAGGAGGAGAACAGGAGATTAAAAAGGACAGAGAGGGGGATTTCATGGTAACACCTTCCACATGTGGATGAGGCACTTATTGTTGCTCTCAACTATAGAAATGAGAAGGGCACTAAACTGCCTTATAGAAGTAGTGATAGTGAAGGCCAAAAGAAATTGTAATAATGACTATCACAAGTATTACAAGCTTAAACTAGATAAACAACATTAAATATGAATTTAATTTAGTTAGCTGGATGGAATATTTTTTTAAAGATCATGTGGCCTTACTTCTTTTGAGTGATTCTCATTGCTATGATACTGGAGCTGGACTCTCAATTTTCAGCTCACTGGCAATCAAGAAACCCTGAGACAACTTTACTTGAACCATTCAGTCAAGTGTAGGCAATGATAACTTGGCACAGTTTATCAACAACCATTGCAGTGGTTTCTATTTAGAATACATCTTTACATTGTTTTGAAATTTTGAGATATTGAGATATTTTAGAAGAAGAGTCTCTGTTCATCTAAGGGCATCTGTTCAAGGACCTTTTTCAATGCAAAACCAGGAGTAATAAGGAAAGGAGGAAATCACAAGTTAGAACATACAGGGACAGAAACCTGACTGGCAAGGGATCCAATGAGGAAAATCAAACCTGGACATTCACATTGATTGATGAGGATTTGTGAGGGCATGAGAATATTTGTTCCAGCAAAGTTTACTGGTCAGGAACTTGGTCAACTGGGAAACTGAGGAAGCAAGTGGGAAGACAAAAAACAAACATACAGAGACACAGATAGAACAAAACAAACATTAAAACAATGACTAGGAACAATCTCATCTATTACACCAACCGATGGACTATAATAAAACTATAAGTCTCCCTTCTAGGAAGAAGAACCTGGACTTTGCAACACATATGGTTGTGAACCAGGGGAGATACTGGAGACTGGCTGGGAGGGTCAAGGGAATTGGTAGAACTACACAAATGAAGGCATGTGCTGAGATAAGGGAGAGCCACAAGGACAAAGACCATGAGATAGGTAGACATGGGGTAAAAAAGTGGCTGGTCACATATGAAACAGGGCCTGTCTGTACACTTGTCTGGCTGAGACCTGCATTCATTCACTGTAGTCTGTCCTATCTTCTTGAATATTCCTACTAAATCTTTTATTAATTATCTATCTGCAAAATCTCATGCTACATCCCATGTGTACGTGAACTAACTGCCAGCTACTGGTAAGACCTCTTTTTGAGAGTGAAATTGAAGACCGACTACAGGGATCAGGTTGGGAGTGTAGTCAATTCTGGCCTGTGACGCCAGCTGCTGGAGTGAGAGGGGGGTCTATAACCTCTAGTCTCTGAGACAGGAATGATATCTCTCCCAAAATCCAGCTGTGGGGTAACTGGAGTGAGTGAGGCGATTGAGGACCTTAGTACCTGCGGCTGGAGCAGAGCTGTCAGTCACTGTATGCCTGATGGTAGATGCTGGGTGTCAAGTGTCTATAATTTCCCTAAAACCAGTGAGTGTGTAGAAGCACATTGACAAACTTCAAGCTGGACTACTCAGCCAGGGAAATTTGACTGTGAGACAAAAGTGTGAATGTCATGTGTTTCCTAGTGAGCATCGAGTTGGACCAGTCAGCTAGTAAGAGGCACGTGAAGTCAATAAGAGAGCCTAGGATGTGGTCAGAGATGCTGGGTGGAAAACAATCTGTGCTGACATTTAAGAGAATGGCAAGTGAACCTGTGTTTGTGAACCTGGAGACCATAGTATGTGCGTTGCATTAGTGACCTTCTGCCTCTGCCAGTCCAAGAGGAGGAGGAGATTCACTTGTCTGTCCTTGTATTTTCTGAGATTCTTGCCTGTGAGTGCTGTTGAGGGCAATCCTGTATCAGTGGCATCCTATGTGAACAGCTGTCTCAGTGTCCTGCATGTGGATCTGTGTGTATCTGTGTCTATGTGTGTGCCCCTCTGAAATGTGCTCAGCTTCACTACTGGTTGAACCAGCAAACAGGATGGAGGCAGCCACATCCCTCAACCTATGTAGATGTCTCCAGGAGAATTCATCTGGGCTCCAGCAGCCCAGCAGGAGGGAGCCCTTTGCCAAAGCATCTGAACAATTCATCACATTCTTAAGGTCCTTTAAAAGCTACTACAAGACTTTCACACTTTTCCAGAATTCATGTCTGACCCATTGATCTACATGCATCTTGGTTCTCAAGCCTTGGGTTTACCACATGTGGCATTGGGTTTACCATATGGCTTTTCAGACACTGTCTAAATGTCTGCGTCATATCGCAGGTCCTGTGCCACTTGCCACTTTCCACCCATGAAAGCTTGCATGGTTTATAATTAGGCAATATTTAGCACTGATCAGTTTTTATTTATTGCTAGACACACAAATACCAATTCAACCAGCTTCCCAGATAGGATGTACACTTTTTCCCAGTACATACACAGAGAGGAAGAGTCCAGAAACTGTGGCATTACTTAGCTTAAGGTAGGATTACTGGGGACACTGTAGCCCTATAGCCCTGTAACACAATCTTGCAGTCAATAATAACAGGCTGTAAGCTTTGTATGTGACTCACAATGGCTGAGTTTGAAGAGACTTGCTGCGTCTGAGTTTCTTCCACTGTCTGAAGAGACAGTATCAGTGTAGCTCAAAAAGTATCTTTTCAAACCAGTTTTATACAGTTAACACCAGTGTGTGGTTATTCTTTGTAGAAATATTTACAGCTCTAACACAGTGACACAGGGCAGGGAAATACACACCTGGTACAAGAACAGATGCCTTGAGAAGTGGCAACATTGGATGTGATATAGAGGAGTATATTTATGGCATGATAAAACATAGATAAAGCATAGACTTGGCACTGAAAGTGCAACAGTCTTAAACAATCCACTCTTGGTCAGAGAAATGCAAACGTTTAACTCTACAAAACTGATATTAGGGTTTCTGAACAAAACAATGAAATAGATAGTATTTGAGTCACATAAAGGCATGTGGAGCTACAGACCAGTGAAGAAAGCAAAGGATGGAAAAGCATGTTAACAAACATTAAAATTTCTTCAAATGGATATGTGAAGGTGGAAGAAGAAACCATTACCATGACCATCATGTTGCTCCTGGCAGAGGACTCCAGATGCTGAAAACTCACTTTAACACCTGTGTCCTCACCAAGCAGAGAGCCTAGAGAAGCTGGAGAGAAAGGTAAGTATAACACCAGGAGAATGGATACAAACTAAAAAAGTGTGTGTATTTAATAATTTTAAGCATTACTTTACTTTCTTGTTCTGTGATGATTACACACAGATTAAAAATTATTTTAATCTAGGTTTCAGTTCCACTAACAAGAGTTTATTTGCTTTGCTTATATGTAAGGTGTCTTCCTTTTTACCTGGAAACAATATTTTAAGCTTAACATCAAGAAATTCAGAAGCTTTATTAAAGGAAATACTTTTGTGGACTTATTTACAGACAGCTATGTAGCAAAGATTTATTCCCTTGATAATTTCCATTTTTCTTCTCTTTTGATAATTTCCATTTTTCTTCTCTTTTGATAATTTGTTTTCTTTCTCCATTTCTCTCTGTCATGATTTGACATGAAGCTGTTTTTGGTAAAGGGGAAGCAGCTGTAAAGATGGCTCCTGTAAGAAGTTGCTCAAAACTTTTTCCAGCTCTGAGCCAGACCTGCTTATGGGGCTGAGCCAATTAGATGCTTCCACGATTACTTTCTAAGAAGAAGCCAAAAGAGGAGGATTCTTCCTGTTCCTTTTGTCCCTTCTTTTCAGACTGGTGGTGGTGCAAGGAGTTGGGAGAGAGAGAGAAACAACCATGTGGACTCCAAGGTCAGTGAGGGAAGAGAGGAGGAGATGTGCTGGAGCAGAGACTCTCCTGCCTCCTGTGGAGAGGACTGGTGAAGCTGAGAGTTGTTTGCACGTTGTTAAAGACCTCACATCAGCAGCAGTGACTCTACCCAGAGGAGGCTGTGTCCCATGTGAGGGACCCCATATTCACAGAAGCTGTAGCTGTTGGGAAGAACCTGTGCCAGAGATAGTCATTAAGATTGTGTCCAGAGAAGGCCATGTCCTGTGGGAGGGACCTGTATTTGCAGAAGCTGTAATTGTTGGGAAGAGCCCACACCAGAGAAGTTCATTAAGAATTTGTGTCCTATGGGAGGGACTGTGTTTTGGAGCAGGGGAAGAATATGAGGAGTCATCCTCCTCTGAGAAGAGAGAAGTGGCAGAGGCTATCTGTGAGAGACTGACCACATTCCCCATTCCCTGCCCCCTGCCCCCCCGAGCTGTTGAGAAGGGAGGAGGTAGAGATATCGGGAGCAGTGAGCTAGGCCTGGGAAGAAAGGAGGGAAGGGGGAGGGAGATCTTGAAGTGCTGGTTGTAATTTTCTCATCATCCTACTCCCTTTTTGCTTTTTTTCTGTTTCTTGTAGGTAGTAGAACAAACTTTCCTACTTTCCTCTCTAAGTCAAGTACTGGAGTCTGTTTTGCCTGGAACTATAATTGGCAACGTGCCCTCCCTGCCCTTGTCTCAACCCACAACAACTTTGGTTATCTTTTTTTTCCTCCCATCTCATTGGGGCCTCTGGCATCCTAATGAGGGTGCGGGTGGATTGGGGGCAGTTAGCAAGAGACTGTCATGGTGCTTCATTGCTGGCTGGGCAAAACTACGACATTTAACATCTTTCAAATCTCTCTGATCTCTCTCTCTCTCTCTTCCTTGCTCTTTCCTCATTATAGTGTCTTACTATTGTGTCTGACTGTCTGCTTTTTACAGTCCTTTCTCTTCTTCATCCATCTCTCCGTAAAGTATTTACCAATGATGCTGCATGAAACCTCTAGGTAGGAAGAAGATAACCTTCTCTTCAAGACTGCAGGACACTGGAGTCTGAATCCTCTAATAAGGGAATAGAAACAATTTCCATTTCTTTGAGAGTACAGTAACAGGACAATAGAATTGCCTTTTCTGGAAAATCCTCCAGTCCTCTATGCTCCCTTGCTTATTTGGAAAACATTCCTTCCAAGCTTTCCTGTTAATTTTCTGGGCTGCCTCTTTGTTCTTTGTTTCTCATAATTTTTATGGCCTTGTCTATGTTCTTTGGTTTCTACATGTAATTAAAAAATCCAGATGACCTCAGAAGCTTTGAGAAACAACTGAGTATAACTGTTTTAAAAGCTAGAAGTATTGTTTGCTTCAGCTTCCAAATGTTAATCTCAGTATTAATGCAGTACATCTAAGAAGACAGCAAAGGTCAAAAATATGGTTGTTTCAATGAGGTTTTGCCCCCAATTGTTAATAGCATCACTTCACAACCTACATGTTGTCAAGCTCATTTTCTACATCGATTTCATTGTTTAAGGACACTGACCCCTTGTAATCCTCTTGTCCGCTTACACAACTTTAACAGTATTATTAGTTCTCTTTGCAGGCCTGTGCAAACCTATAACACACAATACTGACCTTATTATGCAGGAAGGTTACACAAACACACACTTTTTATCACAAATAGGAACACCTCTCTCCATTTACTATATTCTAAGTTCTAGCCTTTTCTATGTCACAGAGGAAGTACCATTCTAGGTTGTGTATCTGGGTGGTGCATGTACAAGGTATAAACCTGTATATAAGTCCATGCAATGTTTTTAAAGGCTAGGTAGAAATATATGTATTTCTATGACGAAAAAGCACATTTTTAGAAGTCATGTTGACTTTAGTGGACCTATTTGAAGGAAACATATCTTTCAACATAAGGTATTGTATTGTATTGAAATAATGTATCAAGACTTACCTCTTAGGATATTTCAACAGAATGGCACCATTATTTTCCTAAATGCAATTCCTGAATGACAGTTTAATCATAGTATGTAATTGTCACATATCTCTATGACCAAAAAGATAGATTATTGTAGCTAATGTTGAAAAGTTTTCAAACTTAAAGACTGAGCATGTTCAGATAAAGATTTTTTTGTTCAGCCTCATTTCCATTTATGGTTCCTATCTCTTATTCTCTTTCTAAAATGGGGCAAATTATTGAATTTCATTGTGTTTTGCCAAGTTGCCGACTATAGTGGAGGATATAACTTCTCTGAATGGCATTCTAACATTTAAAAAAACAGACTACAGGTTCACTTTGCCTAACATTTGGTGCAACAGAGCAGTTATAATATTTTACTAAGGTGACTTCTATGCCTTACCAAGAATTTAATTTTAAGCTATGTTTTCCTTTTCACCTTATTTTTTTCTCATATTTACATTTGGCCTGATGATGAAGTGGAAATATTATTAAATAAATAAAGTTATTTTTTTTGTGTAAGATAATTTGATTTAAAAAACCCCAACAAACAAATTACCATAATGATAAAATAAATGGAGAATTCTATGCTTGGTAGAATGAAAAAGTTGTTATGAAAATGTTAACTTCATTATAGGACAGTACTTGCTCTTAGTATCTAAGTACTGTATCTTGAAGTATATTTAAGAAGCTAATGGAATGAGTTCATTATAATTAGGACTGATAAGCAGAGCAGATTGAGATTGGTGCACCAAAATATCCTCTTCAGTTGATCAGTTTTTTTAATGCTTTCTGCTGTGGTCAGGAGTTGTCAAATCAGGTATCTGCATGAACTACATGCTTCATATAATGGATGTCATGAACTATTTTGCAGTTATTCTCCTTATGAAACATGCTTAATTATTCAAAAAACTAGGAATCAAAAAAATAATCCTAAAATATACTTTTAAGGAGCTTGGAAAGCTGAAGAATTGTACTTCCCTTTGGTTGCTTGATTTGGAAAAGTAAAAGTGCTGCGAAGCTGTAACTGCCACCAAACCTTCTGTTTCACCTTCCCAAAGACAAACTCAATTTCATAGTAATTCTTCCTGAGACTTGTCAGCTATTTCTTCCTCTTTCAACTCATTTGCTCCTTGCAGCAAAATAGTGCAAAAGAATTCTGCCCCATGTCTCCCCTCCCTTCAAACCCCCAAAATAGAAAGGCTAGAATGTTTAGCATTCTGTTTTTCTTTAATTTTGTTTTGGCTTCTATCACATTTTTTTCTAATTTTGAGCTGAACCTTCCTTTCAGTACATCTCAGTTAGCCACTCTTGCCTCTTCAGCTTATTTTTTTTTCCACACAGCCCTCCCACTTCAGGAGCTTTCATAGAACTGAACCGGCACAATATGCTATGTTTTCACATATTGTGAAGGAAATCGGGGGAGAAGACTTCTGTTTCCTAGCCTTTTTCCCAGAACAGACCTCAATCCCATGGCTGAAGCTGTAGATTGCATATGAGGAGAGAATCTCACCCAGTAGGGCTTTTGCTTCCTTGAGCACTGCCTCACTCAAAACAACTCTTTATATTAGCAGACCTTTATATTAGCAGACCTTTATATTGTAGATCAGGTGTAAGTCAGAAAGGAGACCTAGAGTATGTGCATGGACAAAACATGAGTCATGAAATTATGATAACTTTGCTCATTTTTATTAAAGGAACATTTATTTGAGAAAATAGTTCAAACACACACACACACATACATACATATATATATGATTTTTACCTGCTGAAACTTCTATGACATTAAAATACATCGGCTTTCTGTAAGGGAAATAGCAACCCAGACTTTTTAATTTGGGTCAAGACAAGACAAAAGCATATGGAACATATGGCTGCATTATACGTATGAAAATACGTATAATGAGCATACAAGAGCCCTAAGATAACTATATGCATTGAGAATTATGACAGAGTATCACTTGCCTTTTCTTCACAGAGGATTTAGGACCACCTTCTTCTCACAGTGCTTTAAGTTCAGATTAGTTCTTATTGAGCCAAGGGTATTTTTGGATATACAGGAATTTAAATAAAGTAGAATTAAACCTTGCTATTTGTTTAGGTGCAAGTGTTTTTAATGAAAAATACAGAACATTCTGTCTACAATATTGCTTTCAGTGCTTAGGACTAGACTACTTATGTAGTTGCAAATTGATTTACTCAGCAAGACTAAAACTGCCTCAAATTTCTCAGCCTAAATTCTTAACAAAAAACCACAGATTCATATTGACCATTTTTTTTCAAATTCATTTCAGTTTTGCCAATTTTTCCTGAAAGTCCAAAGCACTTAATTAAACCATCAGCTACTTAAATTTTCTATTCATCTTTCTTGTCACCAGATTCACTTTTATGAAAACTAACTGAATGGAAAAATGTCAAAAACAACTCCAACAACTAGTAACACCTGAAAAAGTGGAATACAGCACAGTTTCTCAGTCTACACACATGTGTATCTGTTCTTAGATCTGCTCTGAAGCAGTAGCATCATAGAATCATAGAATGATAGGGGCTGGAAGGGACTTTTAGAGATCATCTAGTCCAACTCTTTGGCAGAAGCAGATCCACCTAGATCAGGCTGCAAAAAGTATGTGCATGAAAATTTTTGTATTCACTAGTTATAGCAGCTGGTTAATGAAAAGTACTGGTATTGCTACAAGTTTTGACTTACAATCAGAACTATTCCTGTACAGGAACCTCTCTCCCACTGGTGTCTAAACACACATGTGAAAGTGCTTAGTCATTCAATTAGATAGAAAAAGAATATTAATAATGTATGTTTTGTTAACACAGTCTGGAATCACATCAACTCTCAGTTCTGGGAAGGCCACTCTCTCCACATGGGGAATTGTTCATCTGTACATCGTTAAAGAAAAATTGTTGAGTACCCACAGTACTCAGATTTTTTTTCTGTTATCTGATTGGCATCTACATATGTAAGAGCTGAAATAAACATTTCATGCAACAGGAAGAAACAAAATTTTATATTAAAAAGCATTATTTAACATTTTCCTTACAGAACAAATATGTTTGGTATTTTCCTTCTGCTTAAGGTGAGTCAGTTAAGATTCACAAGCCAAAAGTTGTCACAGTAGACTGTGAATGAGGAAAAGCAGACATCGAATTCTTTTCAGTGTCCAAAATGCATTTGATATTTTCCTACTCTTGTAAAAAAATTCTGTTCAAAAAGAAAATGTAAGTAATTAACCATTTGGATATCTAAAAGCTTCTCTGATGCAAAGTTAAGATGTTTTCCAGACATTGTTCTGGCTGGCTGCTGCTTACTCGAGAGTGAGTTTGCAGCCCTTTGCTAGGACAGTACTAGCATGTCAGTGGGGCTCAAGCATATGTGTTCTTATCTTTGATACAGTGGAGGATTTACTTTTTAGGCATTTGTTCATATTCAGACATAAAAATAATAGGATCCTTTAACAAAAGAAGTCACCAAGCTGGGAATGTCTCTGCATCACAAGCTTAGATAAGGACATGGAGTAAGCCTTGAGAATCCTAATAGCATCTTCCTTGGAAATTGGTGGCATGACTAAACGTTGTCTGATAAGTTATGGTCCAGGTACCAAGCACCTTGGTGTAAGCAGTTGCACCAATGAGCTTGAAAGAACAAGTCTGCTCCTGAGCATACAGAGATATTGCACAAAGAACAGGAAGTTAGCCCTCTACTTTCCAACATGGCAGACAGGCCAGTAGAGTGAGTGTCTGTTTCCTTAGTCTGTTCTGCATCATTCTCATGTCTCAAATCAATTTTAAATCCCATGTGGAGTTCTTCCAGCCAAAACATTTTGAATGGACACTAAATGAAGTGTTTCATTTTAGTTTCCAGGCTTGCTTTATTCTGGTTTTAATATACTTCAAAATTTAAATGTAGTTAATTTTTACCCTTCTCTTCTCCTTCCCCTTTCCCATTCCTCTTCCAATTCCTCTTTTCTTCTCTGTTACTTGTAAAAATTGTTTTTCTCACTATTTTTACCTCCTTTTCGATGTGTAACGTTAATCAAATCTGCAGTGAGCAAAACCATTCTGATAGAACTTATGCACATTACGTTCAGTAAGAGAAATATTTGTAAAAAATGATATCTCTGTCAAAAACTATATTTTTGATTGTCACAGTGGCATGGACTGCTTCAATAATGTGTTTCAGTCATATCCACTACTAACTATCCACACACATTTCCTCCCACTGTGATTGTTGATGAGACTTTGAAGTGGAATGTATTACATACTTAGAATAGTCATGCCAGCTCTATATTTGCAAGTGTCCTGCAGGAAAGCTTGATAAAGACTGATTCCAAAAGACCCGTGCAATTAATTATATTTACAAGACTGTTGTACAGTATGTCTGTTACAAGATTTTTAGGTGTACTTTCCTCAGCTTAGCCATAGTGTCCATTGGTTAATCTGCAGTTCTGTATATTAAATATTAAAACATTTTTGTATGAAGATTTTATTGTCCTTTTTTGCTGTTGGGTTTGTTTTTGTTTTTGTTTTCCTGAGGATATTATTGCAGTGTTGAAATGCCTTTTTAAAAGTTATTATTATTTTTAGGACTTACACACATTTCAGCAGGAGCAACAAACTGTTTCAAGGTATTAGCCTGCCAAGGCAAGTGATACGTTATGTTTAAGAGAAAACCTATTACTGAGCTTCAATCATTTATTGCATAATGAATGCATATTTCAGGTACAGTGAAACATTTATTAGGTTACTGAAAGTATAGCAATTCATAAAGTAGAGACAAAGTTGAACAGCAGCATATTTGGTATTTAAGAATTCACTGGTAATATATTATATAGTATGTTAAAAACACTTTAAACATACTACCCAACCCCCTTCCCCAAAGCCCCAGACTTAGATTACTTCCTTACTATCTGCAACCAAATGCATGTATTAGGAAGTATTCATTAATAAAACAATAGATTAATTATTAAAAAAAAAGCTGTTATTCTGTGATTAAGATAATAGCAAAAAATAATCTGGCACATCATAAAGGTTAGATTACACATCTCAGGTAGTCTGTCTTTGATTGAGGTTATGCCTGTATCTTTCCTCCAAGCTGTGAAATGGCCAGTTTCAAACGCATTCACTGGATGGAAGCAGCCAGATCTGCTCTGGTGTAATTTTCAAATTCTGAAGTTAGGTAAAATAGGAAATGTTCTGATCTTCCTCTTCTTTTTCTTGTAGTTCACATGTTCTGTTTTCATGAAAGTGATTTGTAATTCTGTATGAAAACATTGGCATAAATCATAATCATTGTGTTGAGTAAGACTATAAATAATCTGTGGTTTCCTATTAAAAAAAAGTTTATGTACAGTTCAAATGCTTTTAATAAAGGTGTTATGTTAAACATATATGGATACATATATGTATGTAAGGAGAGGTTTGGGTGATGAAGCACTGGCACAGGCTGCCCAGATGCGTTATGGAGTCTCCTTCTCTAGAGACATTGAAAAGTCACCTGGATGAGTTCCTGTGTGACATACTCTAGGACGTCTAGATCTGGCAAGGGGTTGTACTGGATGATCTTCTGAAGTCCTTTCCAACTGCCTGATTCCAATCCTTTCCAATCAAAGTGATTCTGTGATATAAATTTGATTAATAAACTATGGTGATAGAAATTGCATACAAGGGCTCATTTTGTTTCAAATGCACCATTAAAATTTGTTACACAAAAAGTTTGATTATAAAAGCAAGGTATCAAGAAAGTCAAGCTCTGAATTAACTTCTGCACAAAAGAAGAAAACATGGCTGCTGCCAGGCATAAAGCCTACCTGAAGGCTCAGGCAAAGGAGACTGGCTATATTTGTACATTCCTTATTGACTACATTGGTGAAATATGAGGTGGAAAACAAAGTAATAAGCAAATTTTGTCACATATCTTCTGAGAGCTTCTCAGATGTGTAAGACATCTGGGGCAAGAGACAGAAGGTGACACCCTGGTGACAGCTCTTAGTAGGCCTTAGATGAAGAGAGAATCACAGAGACTGGCCCAGAGTCACGTTATTAGTGCATGCCTACTGCCTAACATAGAAAGTAACAGCAAAAACAATAGGCTTGCAGCTGGGGACATACATCCACAGATGCCCATTAGTGTATAAAGGTACTAACTGAGCCACAGCCTGTCCAGTTGTTGCCCTGAGTGCCCTGGGCCCCCCAGTTCCCAGGTGAACTGTGTTGGGTTGTGCTGCAGCTGCTGGACCAGGTGAGTGTGAAGTGACTTAATTGTATCTTAGAACAGAAATGTTAGAAGAGGAATTGCCTAGGAAATTCGTGCCTGGGAAATTCAGGTCTGTTCATGTGTCACTGAGCAGAGCAGTTTTGCTCTTTAGCATATAGCACCAACATTCTCTGTGACAGTAGCAAAGACTTCATAAAAGCATCACATGCTCCAGAAGAGTATATGTAATGTTATTTCTTCATGTGGCAGATGAAGATGTTTTAAAAGACACAGATGTTTTTAAGGAAGTGTTGTTCATAGAATGGTTTAGAACACATATTTTGGTAGATATAACAAAAGTCTGTGAGCACGAGAAAGAAAAGAGGTTTTTTTTTTCTCCTTTTTAGTACAATTACCAAAGCATGTGAAACCACTTGGAAGTATCTTTTAAGTATATGAATATTAAACATGATGTAAATCATTCTGTGGTATACGTGGCTCTAGGACAATGATTGTAAGACAAGTCATTATTGTCAAACATGTCCTAAGTATCAGCAGAGGACAGTAACCTCCAAGAACCCATTCTTGGAATCAGAAAGAGTTGAATACATAGTCTCTACAATATAGGGGAAATTATCACAGTTTTAAACCCACTACGCAAAAAACAAATAACATCTTGAGGCTTGATGTATTGGGAGAATTTTCAGTGGAATGACCTCCAGTTCACATTTCAGTGCTTTAGAATAGAGCCCACCGAATGATGGGAGGGGAAGAAAGAGAAGGAAGTCCAACTACAGCTAATGGCAGAAAGTTACATGTAGAAGTTTATTACAAATGCCTGAGATATGAGAGAACAACAACAGACAAAACGCGTCTTCACACAATGTTTTGCTTTTGAACGTAATTGTTGGAAATCTAGACAGTATAACTGTTTATCAAAAATGTGCAGTGACTGTAGGAAAAGACAGGTGTGATGATTATGAATGTGCTTGTTTGTGACACTTCAAAAGAGGAGCAAAGTGTTGACACTTTGCCAAGAGTAAAACTCTGCTCGGGATCAGGCCTTCTTTCAGATAAGAAAGGGCAAGCATCTGAGAAATTCAACTAGATTGTACTTTCTATAAGCAGAGAACAGAAGCAAACAGTTTACACTGTGGCATTTGGCTCATAAGCAATACTTGGTTTGCCAGTAGTAACAGGCATAAATGCAGAGTCAATATTGTAAAGCAAGAAGTGAATGCTGACATGTTTACAGCATACCAGACTGTATTTGAAGGGCTTGGGTGTGTTCCAGGAAAACAAACCATAAAAATGAACTCAAATGTTATACTAGGAAAGTATTGGAGAAGGTAATGGTGACATTACAAAGCAAAGTAAAAAGGCAGCGAGGCTATTTTGAAGAACAGCAAGTTAGAGAGAAATAATGAGAACATATAAATTGCAGACACTCAGCGGCCTTTGCTGATAGATCTATATGGACTGAGGTAAGAACATGTTTATGTCCTTGATATCTAGCTGTGACTAGAAGGCAAGAACAGTCTTGACTACATATTTCTGGAGAACTAAGAAGTAATAGAGAATGAAAAATTCTTTATACATTTAAGCACTAGCAGTAGATTCAGTAATTCTACTGGAAAAAAAAAAAAAAAAAACCAAACAAAATCAGAAAAGAAATTGTCACAGTAGACTTTTGACCAGTTTTTTAGAAAAGTCAGGTTTGCAGGGCAGCTGTTTGGTGTACCAGAAATAGATGTGTATATCTTAGTGTGCAGCAGCAGAACTTTGAAGAGTATTATGTTGGTTCATCTTATATGAAGAGAGTCAATATAATAGAAAATCTTTCAAAAGACTCAACTTTTTAGTCACATTTTGACATATCAACTTTTGTAATCCAATCTGATATATAAAAAACATCTCAAGGTGATTTTGGCAGCAAGAAATACATCTATGCAAAGATCTTTTGAAATAGTTGACACTTTGGAGAAATTTTACAATTCAAATGCTACTTTGCAACCATTAATGACATTAATGACAGGCAAGTATAATAGTTTATCAAAATGCCAGTACATGAGAAAGTATAGGAAGCGCTAATATTTCCTCGCTTTTAAATAGTTGAACACAAAGAAGTTTTTTGTTTGTTTCCTCTATCAGTGGATTCAGATTTCACAGGATCGATATGTTGAGAAAACTTTCTAACAGAGTAACTCATGCCTTCAATAGTGTGTTACAAATAGGCTGCTAATTTCTCTACGTATAATCACAGAATTGCATAATCACTGACTCACAGAATCACAAAACAGTAGGGGCTGCAAGTGACCTTTAAGAGATCATCTAGTCCAACCCCCCTACAGAAGCAGGTCCGCCTAGATGAAGTCATACAGGAACGTGTCCAGGCAGGTTTTGAAAACTTCCAGAGGAGACTTCACAACCTCCTTGGGAAGTCTGTGCCAGTATTTTCTCATCCTCGTAGTAATGAAGTTTTTCGTTATACATAAAAGGAACATTTTGTGTTCTAGCTTTTGTCCATTATCCCTAATCCTATCACTGGACATTACAGAAAAAGTTTTGTCCTGCAAAAGAAAGGAAAATATCATAGTGTCATGTTTAGCTCCAGTCAACTTTGTCAGTACATCTATAAGAAAGATATGAATGAAGAAATGAATTACGAGTCACTTGGGGCCACTTTTAGTAACATTTTCATAAGCTTCACCAGACGTATAGAGGAAGCAAGTTACCATGACAGAAATACCAAATAAAAGCTGGACATAAGCCATGAAAATGTTCAAAAGTAACATATGTCTTTCTCAGAACATATTTACATTATAGAGAAAACTTGAGGATGGAAGTCAGATCATAGACAAGGTATGTGTGAACAGCTGGGACTCATTGTGGTATATTTCATGTCACCGTGACTGATCCCTGATCTTTGATTCCTCTTGCTGTGTACCACTGTGATAGAGAACAGACATTGGCCCTAGAAACTTCAGTCACAACAAATACTAAAAGCAGCAAAGACTGACACATCACATCTTACTGTCCCTTGCCAACATTTCAGAATAGTTTTTTTCATAGAGCTTTATGGGAGAAAGAAGTAAATGAGCTATCCCAGTGGGCTGATCTTCCAGTTCACTTTCATAATGACCTTTTCCAGTTAGGACATACTTGTATTTTTTATATATACCATTAAACCCCTTTTGGACATGGAACAAAAAGCATAAAGAGTGACAGGCTCTTACTTGGCTCAAGAGAGAAGTGGCTAAGTAGACATATCTCAAAACACTATTCACTGCTTTTCTCTAAAATCTCCCATGATTTTCTCTCCTTAACACTAAGAGAGTTGGGCAGAGAGGAACCTCATGAGGTTCAACAAGGACAGTGCAGAGTCCTGCATCTAGGAAGGAACAACTCTATGCACCAGTATAGGGTGGGAGTTTAACTGCTGAAGAACAGCTCTGCAGAGAGAGACTTGGGAATGCTGATTGATCATAAATTAACCATAAGCCAGCAATGTGCCCTTGTGGC
>WBNH01003146.1:17320-31319 GCA_013401255.1 Urocolius indicus | reverse complement strand
AATATAAGAAAAATCTATTTCACTGTGAGGGTGAGGGAGCCCTGGCACAGGCTGCCCAGAGGTGTTGTGGAGTCTCCTTCCTTGGAGGTCTTCAAGATCCGCCTGGACATGTTCCTGTGTGACCTAATCTAGGTGAACCTGCTTCTGCAGGGGGGTTGGGCTAGATGATCTCTAAAGGTCCCTTCCAACTGTACCATTCTACAATTCTGTGATTCTATGAATATTCTATATTTCACTCTGAAGATCTGTCATCATTCTTGAGCAGAATGTGATTTCAGTGCTATTTGTACCATGCTATCAGAAATTAGTAGAATGTTTATTAAACCCCTTGAAACCATATTCTATGTTGCCCCACATCAAAGGCTGTAGCATAAAAAAAACCACTGTAGTTGCTTCATTCATTTCCATAATTAGCCCATTAGTACTTTGGGATTTAATATTAAACAAAGCCATCACCAAACATCTATTCTCCACTGCAGAGATGACCCTGGATCATGGGTTTGCACCAGCGTATACAGAATTTTCAATATGCTTTCATTACTTTCCTTTACTATCAACTTCACTCTAGTGTCATGTCATTAAAATAATGCCTCCCTGCCAGGTTCACAATGTCATCCTCCAGGACTGTTCAGCTTCATAACATCACCTCACACGATATCTCTGAGTTTAAACTACCATAAGACAGGAGTTTGGCAACATCTTTATGGGACTGATATACAAGAATGCAGAAGTTTCAGCAAGGGTGAAAGGACAAAGTGCCTGCATAGTGATATTAATGATCTCACTAATGTATTTATTAGTCAGTGTGTAGAGCAGAAATGAGAATTTATTTATCTGTCATTATCATTTCCGCAATCAGCCTGGTTCTACTGCAAGGGAAAATGTCAGATTCGCTAACAGAAACCAATGCTATTGAGCAGGAATGAGGTACAGCTCTCTCACTTTCTCTCTAGTATTTTGTGTTACAAATCAAAGCAATTCTATGATTCTATGATAAAAATTATACTTGAGAGCTTGACAATCCCAGGAGGAAAATTGCAGGATGGCAAAAATACTTTCAAGGTCATGGGTATGACATGAGAGACTAGTCAACTCATAAACAATATAGGTAATTTTGAAAACATTCTTTCTAGACACATGTTATTGTTGTATGGCAAAGCAGCCTCAATTGCTTTATACAAGCTTGTGCTCCACCTCTTTTCCTGTAACTCGGAGTTAAATGCATTGGCAAAAATTTCTGGAAGGATAGGCATAATACTGTCTCTGATACCTTGTGTTTCTTCCCTGATGTTCATTTGATAACTATTCATTAATTTGCTGCATACATTCTCTTTCTCTGGAGAATAAAGCTAGTAAGAAATAAAAAACATTCTAAAAAAATTATTCTAAAATAATTAGTTAAAAATTATCTGTTGTGTTTTAAAAAATATTTCCTCTCAGAAGGTTAATAGTGTCAAACTGAACTGAGAAACAGAGTGATTGTATCAATATTAATAAGCTCAAGTGAAGTGTCACTAGCTCCAACACAATTTTGACATCATGCAATCTGACTGATAGAATAAAAACCTAATTTTAAAAATAATTTACCTCCCGGAGACATTAAAATGTATTTTACTAATGAAAAATAACACATATTTTTCCTGATAGGTGGAGCAAATGAGACTGTGGAAACACATATATGTGCACAGGGGCAAAATGAAATATCTAATAGGCTGGTCTACCCAATTAAAAATAATTTTGAACATTGTCCATCAGTCTTTATACACAAGGGTTTTCTACTCCAGCTTAAGCAAAAGAAAACACACATTTTCTACATAGCAAGTAGGTTATTAACAATTGTACTTACCAGATCTGTTTTTAAATACCAACGATATTGTTTAAATCCATAGAGGAAAGCAGTTCTGTGTCCTTCCAGTAGGTAGATAAGTAAGATCAATTATTCAGTGAACTCTGTAGAAGTATGTGGTGGTTTAGCCCGATGTCCACCTAGTCATAATATCACTCCCGCTCCTAAACTGGACAAAAGAGAGAGAGGACTATAACAAACTGATTGTGAGTTGAGATAAGGATGGGAGATCAAACTCGGCAATTAGCGTCACGGGTGAAACAGACTCAACTTAGGGAGAAAAAGGTTTGATTTCTTGAAGAAACACTAAAAGCAGGGAGACGAGAAATAAAACCATCTTAAAACACCTCCCCCCACCCCTCCACTTCCCGGGACTCCCTTTCCTTTCTCCCACAGCAACACAGGGGATGACAAATGGNCCAGGAACTTGCTCCAGGATGAACTTCTTACGGAGTCACGGCCTCCCTCAGGCATCCACCCGCTGCGGCGTGAGCAGCTCCCCCACGGGCTGCGAGTGGATCTCTGCTTCCCGGTGGTCCTCCATGGGCTGCAGGGGGACAACCTGCTTCACCATGGTCCTCACCACATATCACAGGGGAGCCTTCTTCTCAGTGCCTAGGCACCCTCCTCCCCCTCCTTCTCCACTGACTTTGGTGTCTGCGGAAATGTTTCACATTGTCTCTCCCTGTTGATGCTGCCGTTTTTCAACCGCGCAACAACTTCTTCTTCTCAAATATGTTACCTCCACCACTAAATGGCCAGGCCGGGGTCAGGTGCAGGGTCCAGCTTAAATTTGACTAGGCCTAACCCTGTCAGCTACAGGGGAAGCTTCTGGCAACTCTCTTTGTTTAAAGAATCCACCTCTTTAGCCTCCCTGCTACTGAAAAACCTGGCCCAGGCCAAAACCACTACACAGTACCTGACATAGATCCTCAGCCTGACTTTGCCTGCACAGAGTACTAATTAAGCCATAGGTAGAAACATCCACCTTCATAATGGTATTTTTAAAGTTATGGCTTCATTTACTTTGATGATATCTTAGGTAGAGTTTATACTATAAAAGGAATTTCAGGGAACTGAACCAGACAATCCATCAAAAAACCTTTACAGTACAAAGGGCAAGATCTACTGAATTCTAAGTATTAGCAGATTACAAAGGTGCCTTCTTCATAAGAAGGAAACAAATGTGACATAAGAAACACAAAATATGTGCTATGTACTATATATGGCATATGCCCACAAACATATTTTGTTTTAAGTCCACAGCATCATATTAGGTGGGATTAAATTCTAAATAGGAATCAAAATTTGGGATTTGGTTTTAGAATTGCTTTCGCATCTGAAGTTAAATATTTAACTCTCCATTAAAATGTTAAGAGTCAAAATGTCTTCCAATGCAGGAGGGCAAATTCCTTTGTTAAGACAGTTTTCATACTGGAAAACAAAGTAAAAGGAATCTTATAGAGATAAAATGTCCAGTCTGGTAAGATTCAGATTGGATGAGTACTTTGCAAGATGGGTAGGAAACTGGCTAACAGATTGTACTCAGTGGGGTGGTAGCCCGCTGAGCCACCACAGTGAAAAACAATCCCAATGTGCCTAATCCACCCAGAAGCTGTTAGAAAGGTCAGCTAAATCCCACTCAGAGGCCAAATCAGTGAACATTTAATGAAAGACCTCCAAATGTTCCAAGCACATGACACAACTTAAAAAGCATAGCAAAGCAGTCATCAAGGAATGACCACCCAAGCAGGACATCAGCAGGCAAATGCAATCTGAAGGAATTATACAAGTCCAATGTATCAATTAGTATTTGATCTAACTTGATGTAGCTGTGGGAGAAAATATTGGTTCTGTACCTCTCCATCAATCATTGTACCTCACACTTTGGTAAAAGGAAAACACTGTGCATAAAGATATTGATAAATAGCTTTCTTACTTCTTGACTGTGGCCATGAAACTAGCTCTTCACTAAGATGAGTCTTCAGTAGGTAATTTTATTAATTAAAAACATGAATCCCGTCCAAGGTGTATTCTGTAACAATAATGCTCATATGCTTATAGAAAGTCTTTTGAACTAGCAGAAAGGCTTTTGTTAAGAATTTTTTACAGTGCATGTTATTTTTTTGCCTATTGCTGAAAATGCTGATAAAGTATATCTATCTACACAAGCCATTTGTATGAGACGTCATATTTGACCTGGATTACTGTGATGTGAAAAGGGCCATAAGTTTGTCAACATCCTTACTTTCCATTAGGCTCTGTTTGTTTCATACTGGTTTATAATGTTGTTAATTTAAATCACTCCCAAAAAAAAAGCCTTTTAGTGCAAGGCACAAATTTGGCACTGCAGCCTCCTTTTTCCAAAAATGTTTGATCTGAGAAGTCAGTCCAAGCAGAGAGTACTCAATATATGTATTTTCATTTTTTTTGTTAAACAAACAAACTGAAAATTCACTTTCCTACTTTTTATTTGCAGTGTGGATATGGAAAGATTATAATATTCAAAACTAGACTAATCCTCTTATGCTTACATTTAATGTTGTGCTAACGGCTGTTCATGATCACTGTGGGAGAAGTCTGTAGTGTTACTTTCCTAGCTTTACATACCAAACACTGAATCTGAGAAAGTGCTCACTGGCCATTCCATTTGACTTTGTTCGTTTGTCTTCTGGGTATGACACTGTCATCAACTTGATTGGGTTAAATGACTTCCAAAACCTTTAGGAAAATCTTCGTCCTTCTCCACACCCTACTCACATACACTTTTTCTATCAACAGAGCTGTTTCCAGACCAAAGAGATACAACTCTCTTAGTGTAGATTTATCCCACATGTGCTGAATCCCCATGCATTTCTGTCTAATCCCATGGCTTTTGAGTTAGAGGAGAAATACACATTCTCTAGTACCATCAGAATCCAATTCTTCATGAAACAAAGGGCTGCTAAATAAGAGAGCACAATTTTGGAAGATAAAAGCACCTGTCATATTTTCCTGAAGTTTCCCTTCAAAGTCAAAAGTTGACTGTGATCTGTGCTCTTGTCAGTAAATGTGAAAATACTTTCCATTTATAGTGCTTTAGCTCTGGCAGCCATAGTGGATGCCTTCGACAGATGTTTGTAAACAGAAGGCTAAAGATGAAAAAGGAGGTTTTTAAAAAGCCACACATTTTCTTTAGACCTATGGGCACTTTGCTTCTGTTCTCCAGCTGTTCAAGAAGTGACTGTGCTACAGGAAAACCAGACATGGTGGTGGAATTAGAAGACTTTTTTACAAACTGCCTGATGTCTTCATAGTAAAAAATTGTGGACTTTTTAAAATAAAGTATTATAAACAGCTGTACCATAAAGCCTGACTTTCACTCAGTTAACTCTTGTACACTATTGTTGACATATTACAATTAGATTTTCCTAAAAACATAAAAATAAAAAAGACCAAATTTATGAGTGTTACAGACTCATAGCTCACATTGCTTCACATATAGTGAAGTCATTTAAAGCCCACTGGCTTCCTCAGTGTCTGAATCATTGTCGGAGACAGCACCACAGAGAAATGACAGACATCAATATGGTTAAGGTTATAACTCTCCACTTTATTAGCGAGCATCAGACTTTTATAAGCAATGCAAAGCTAGCTTGGTTACAATAATTCTGATTGGTCTTTTCCAGCTGCACTTTCTGCAACAAGCTTTGCAGTTTCACATACTCCTTCAGGCTCTGCCTTGCTACATTCTTTTAAGCTTACAGTTTCTTTCCCACACGTTCAGCTACCTTCATATCTATACTCTCACGAGCAACTCGTTCTTGACAATTCTTCAGGCCCACTGTTCCCAGGCTGATGTAATCCAAGTCTGAGGCCTGCATTTGAGGCCTGTGTCTGAGCCTCATGTAGCTTACAGTCTCACATAACCAAAGTCTGGATGGGCCACAGGTCCTTTTTCCTTCAGGTGTATTACCACAAATCATCATCTTCCCATAATTTTAAAATTGAGGATGCCGTAGAATCATTTTGAAGAGGCATAACCAGGCTTCAGTTCTGCTTAGCAGAGAGCTCAGTTTCTTCCTCATTAACATTCCAGATAACGAGACATCTTCCCTTCTGATTTGCTTAAACCAGACCAACAGGCAGTGCACTAAACTCTTCAAAGGCAGCTGCCCTTAACCTTTTACATTTCAGCGCTTTGCTTTTATTTTTTTTTTTCAACTAAACTTAAAAGTTCCTCCTTACTCCATTGCCAATCCCAAAGTTTCCTGGCCGTTCCCAGGGCAGTTTCAAGGTATTGCACTTCCTTCAGGACCTGTTTTGCCCTTTGCAACTATTGACTAAGGCTGCAATTCTTTTGAGAATATGTGTACACATTTAAACACACATACATGAACACACATCTGTATCCCAGATTTACAACACTACAGTATTGCATCTCACCTTAGGGTATAGCTCTGTCCCACTCCTACTGTGACCAGGGTCAGTAACAACAGGTTGCTCGAGGAGGGCCACATCTAAACAGAAAAGTAGTTCTCCCAATCTGACATTTAGACATATAGATAAGGCTCCCATGACCCAATTCTTCTAACTAATATTCCCACTGTTCTCAGCCTTTCCTTTCAGGACAGATACTCAGTGCATTCTTCATCTTTATGATCCTCTGCTGGACCCTCTCCAATATGTCTGTGTCTCTTTTGTTGTAGGAAGCCCAGGCTTGAAAGCAGCTCCTGGATGTACCTTACCAAATGGAGTAGAACACAGGAACATAGTCTCTTGATCTGCAACAGTCTTCCTAACACAGCTCATGAGGCTGGTGGCTTTCTTTACCACATGGGCACAGTGTTTGCTCATGGTCAAATTGGTGTTTATCAGGATCATTTGCTACATCACCTTCCTAGTGACTGAGATATACTGCCCGTTAGTTTCTGTATCCTCCTTGCCTTTTTTGAAGACAGGAATGACATTTACACTCTTCAGGTCCTTAGGAACATGACAAGTACTCTTAGAGATACAGATAAAATTCCTAGATATGTGAAGTCTGTGGTGGTACAAGAAAGCAATAACAATATGGACACAGCTCAGGCTGTCAAGGATGTTTTGCATGAGAAAGAAGTGGATCATAAAGCAGTTCTTCTCATTTCTCTCTCCAGAAAACTCAAGATGGCTTGACAGAGACATCTCTTCTCACTTCCTTATAACACTAAATACATTTGTAAAAGTTCATCTAATATAGCATCTATTATGCAAGTTATTGCATTTCACCCTTAGAAAATATCACTTTCAAATTGTAATTGACATATAGTGTTTTACATCTGACTACAGATGTTTCAATTCCAACATTCTTCCGTCAGCACAAGGGTAATATTTTCCTCTGACTTCTCATGAAAGCTAAGTCCTACTGCTTCATTCTGTTCACCACACCTGCAGAACTAGATAGTGGTTTTGGGTTCTTCTTGATCACAACTATGACCTAATGAACTTGCCACACTGTAAGGAAAAGATTTTTTTTTTTCATTTGGGTTCTTTACTTGAAAATTCTTTCACATTAATTCTGGAGGTAACAACTAGAGTTGAGGTTGAAAGGACTGATTTTATACTAGGCAAAATGGTAGCTACATATATGAAGAAATTAATGAAACTTCACTTGCTAAATTGTGAAAAGATTCTCTGATGTCTAATAATAGCACACCATAGCTGACTGATTTTTTTTCTTTCAGTTAGATTATTAATAGCCTCTCAGTTCCTTGATATAGCTTAAGTTCATTTTACTGCCTTAACCAAGGGAATTCATTTGTTTTCAGTGATTTTGGATTTTCCAGTCTTTTGGTAAATTTCAATAACCTTTGGCAAAGGATTCAAAAAAGAGAAGATGGCAGCTATTCACGTAGTATGAGGCAACCTTTCCAGCTTTAAAGTTTAAGCATAGCTTTTACCTGATGAAACTGAGCTGAGAAATGGCACATCTCTCTTCAATGTCCTAGTCTCAATTTGGAGAGTAGAGACCAGTACACATTGTAATGCTATACATGAATGATAGCATTTTTTTTGCAGTGCGAAAGGGCAGAGTTTTCCTCTCTTTCCTATATTCCTACTTGGTACTTGTGTCAGCTTCTTCAGGCAAAACAGAAGAACACAACAGGCTCTAGCACATACACTACTGCTAAATTGCTGTGAAGGCCTTTCCATGCTTATGGAATTCAAAGAAACTACTCACAGACTCAGCGCATCCAACTTCCCTCACACATGCACACACAGAGAGTGTTAGATGTGGATAGCTTCTGCTGCAGGTTTGAGTTTTATTTATGCATGAGAAGGGATTGTAAACTTGACTTTTGTGGTGTTTGTGTGCATTACACGACTATCCTCAAACTTCTACTGAGTTCACAATAAACTTTTCTGCCTAGTACTGTTGAACTTCCAACATTGCTTCTGAGTGTTTTCTTCTCTTATCAAAAGTGAGTTCTGTTCTACAGATGGGTCATAGTTATGATTAGCGATCCAGTCTCTCCAACCATATCTTTTAGCTTTACAATTTTCAGTATCATCTATTCTAAAGTGAATTAATACAGCAGGGAACAATGCTGTCTTCTCTGAAAAAACATAACATGGGTAGAGTCAAACTCTTACTTTTCCTCCATTTTAGTTCATTTTACTGACATCTGTCTTGTCTCTGCTACTTCTGGTGCTAGGATTCCTATTTAGTTACAGCAATAATACCTATTTCAAAATTTCTATAGAGCTCTGGTTGCTTCAGTAACGTAAATTGCTGACACTATGACTTCAAGTCACCCAGAGACACAAAGAAGCTCTTCTGTGGTGAAGAACAAGAAAAAAACCCCTCAAAATTACTCACAGAATAAATATTAGATATTTCTAGCCAGGAATTTAAATAGATCTAGATTAAAAAAAAAAAGAAAAAAATGAAAAAAAAACAAATGGTGATGCAAAGCCAGAATTATTTACTTTCTGAGATACATCGCTAATTAAAGTTTTAAAGATACTTCATGCTTTTACCAGACTCCAAGCCACCACATCTCCCTATCTGTAAGACATGCCTTAAACCTGCAAGATACATGAATCTTTCAAAATTTAAAACAGAAAGATAAACTTAAAGGTTTCTTTAACATCCAAGGCATCAGAGTGGGTCTTAGTATTTTTGTTCATATGACCCAAAATAAGTTCACTATTAGATCAGGTCCACTGAATATTTAGATTTAGTTCTTTTGAAGACAATTAGATCAAGGAAACATGCAGATTTTTCTTAGTTATACAATACCCACTGATTTGAATCTCATGTATATAAAGAAAAAAAATAAAAAGAAAAGTGCCCCTGATGTCCTCTATAACCTTTTTTCTGTTCATATTATTGTTCATAATCATCACTGCATGAACTCCAGGATGACATCTGTCTAACTTTTTACTTTAAGGAATAAAGCTTCAATTATATTGAATTGAAGAGAGAGTTTGATTTTCCAATGTTAAAGTTGCTGTGACTGTGTGACTTAGATACAGCCATGATTACAAAAATATAATTATCTGAAAACTTAAGGAGAGATTAAAGCAATGTTTGATTGTCGTAGCATACTTTAAAAGCTTTTGAACTAAAACCCACATCATATTAAAGCTACGGCATTTGAAGCACCAATGGGAAGCATATGAGCTGTGGATCTGAATTAAAGCCATTTGAAGACTGTAAACATAAACACAGGGAAATAAATTTAAAAAAAAATCAAAACAAAAAATACCAATCACCAACCAACAATACAAAAATAACCGAAATCAAGCATTAAAAAAATGATCAGTAGACCAAGGAATCTTCCAGAAGTGTGACCCAAGCAAAATGACTGGCAAATACAACAGAAATGTTGCATGTACAATCTTATCATTGAAAATTTTTCTAAACTAGGAGAGAACAATAGATTGCTCTACCATTTCAGGTTTAGGTAACTGAACTGCTGTGTAGCAAGTCAGTAACTGTTAAACTACTGACCTGGATCCTCCTTCTTACCTTTCTTGAAGAATTACATTTGATTTCTTCCATTTCTCAGAAACCTTCCCAAACTCTACAGTCTCTCAAAAATGATTGTTTTCTCAATTACATTGACCAGCTCCGTCAGCAATTGTGGGTGCATCCCATGAGTAGATGTGGAAATGTGGGCAATCTGTTTGTTTGCTAGTCTGATCCTTCTCCAACTGAGAAAGTTTACATTGCACCATACTTCCCTAGCACTCTCATATTCCTGGGAATTGTTGGAATCTGGTCTTACCCCTGAGGTAAAGAAGGCACTGAACTCTTTGGCTTTTTATTTCTCTTTTATGCCTAAGTCACTTGCCCCATTCAGCAGTGGCCCATATGTTCCCTGTGGAAGAGCATTTGCTGCCAATGTACCAAATAGAGATGTTTCTTGTTGTCACGTCCCTCACCAGGAAGTAAATACCTGCACACTCAGATGGTCTCTCTGTAGTTCTCCTAGGTCATCTTTCCTCCTTTATAGGTTTTCTAAGAAAATGCTTGTCCATCCTTACATCCTTCTTCCACTTTTTCTGGTTTTACTACATATGGAAGCAATTCCTGAGCTTGTAGTAGGTGATTCTTGAAAAATTAATGAGTTCTCCTGGATTCCTCTCCAAAACCATTTCTCATGGGTTCCAAGTAAGTTGTTAAGGAAGCCAAAGACTGCTCTTCTGAAGTCTGGGCTGTTGTCTTTTTTTTTGCCTTTCTCCCTCCTGAATTCCACCATCTTTCAGTTAAAGCAGTCAAAGCTGCCTTTGACCTTCATATCCCAAGTGAGTCATTCCTTGTTTTTGACTACTAGGTCCAGCAAAGCACTTCTTCTCATTGACTTTTAGGTTAGGAGGCTATCATTGATGCTCTTTGAGAGTGTCTCCTTGAGTCTTCCTGGTGTGTTATTTCTTTCAACTGATATCAGAGTAACAGAAGTTGCTCATGAGAATCATGAATGTGACTGTGAAGTCACTTTTAATGTCATCTACTTATTCTTTCTGATATGGTGGCCTACAGCAGATGTCCACTGTCACCCATATTAGTCTGCGCTTTAATCATCACCCATAAACTTTCAGTTGCCTCCTTGTCCGTCCCTAGGTAGAACTCCATGTAATCCAATTGCTCTTTCACATAAAGGGCAACATTGTCTTCTTGCCTTGTCCTTCTTAAAAAGCCTACTCCAACCATGCAAGACATTCCACCATACTTCCATGATCTGACAGGATCATAGCCCTATAAAACCCCCATAGATGTCTAATTTGTCATGTTTATACTTCATGCTGCATACATGGCTCTATAGGCACTTCAGAGAGGCACTCTACCATGCCACTAATCCTAATTTAAAGCCTTTCTCACTAGTTCAGTCTTACTGGCAGATAACTTCACTCTCCAGTGAAGGAGCTGCCCCATGGGAAGGACCCACGCTGTGGAAGTTCATGAGGGACTGTCTCCCGTGGGGAGGGACCCCACAGTGTTGCAGTGGGAAGTGTGAGGAGGCCTCCCCCTGAGAAGCAGCAATGGCAAAGTCCATCTGTAATGAACTGACTGCAATCCCCATTCCTCATCCCCTGTGCCGCTGTGGGGGGAAAGAAAAGGAGTCCCGGGAAGTGGAGGGGTGGGGGGAGGTGTTTTAAGATGTTTTATTTCTCATCTACCTGCTTTTATTGTTTCTTTAATAAATAAAACCTTTTTCTCCCTAAGTTGAGTCTGTTTTGCCCATGACGTTATTACTAAGTGATCTCTCCGTCCGTAACTCACAAGCCGTTTGTTATATTCCTCTCTCTCTCTCCTGTCCAGCTTAGGAGAGGGAGTGATATTATGACTGGGTGGATATTGGCCTAAACCACCACATCCCCAACAAAGCCCATCCTGCTAATCCCTGTATGACCTCTTTGCTTTGACACCACTCAAAAAGTACAGCAATACTTTATCATCTTCTCTTCCCTTCTGCTCTCTACTACAAGCCTGTTTACCTCTAAATAATTGAGGAAGTGAGTTTATAAGACTGAGAAGTACAAAATGGAGGACCAGTTAAGCTCTTTGCTGAGAAAAACATTGTGGTAAAACAGATGGCATTACGACGTTTACCTGGCTTACTAACAGCTCTGATTCAGTCAGGAATGAAACAACTATCCTGCCTTCCACAAACACCCAACAAAGTGTCAGTAAGTCTACTTACTGGCTCATATCCTGTTTAGTGACTCATATATGCTTGTATCAACCTGAATATTATTGAGTGCGTATTGAATTTCTCCAGTTGGAACAGTACTGATCTGTATGATGGCTCTGATTAGTGTAAGACACTTTGAGATAATGATGGACAATGATTACCAAACTCCTCATATCCAAATTCTCCCTTAAAATTCTAAGGACATTGTAACAGTTCTTAGATTTCATAAATGCTAACTTCCTTTATGATACTGGAAAACTGATGTTAGTTTTTAATATTGTACTGGAAAATTCATCTTAGGCAGTTGTTAATATGCCACCAAATCCCATCAATTTATGTTTGCCACCATCCTTTTTACTCTGAATGAGATTCAATCTGTTGATGCCATTGGCTTATTTTGTACTACATGCTGCTGCACAACATTTGCTGTAACATCATCTTCTGTAATCAGGTCAAGTAACTGTAGAAAATTTCCTTTATTGACTGATTCTATGGACTCATCATGGCCTCTCAGTGCTAATTCTTTCTCTCCTGGCACAGAAGATAATTACTTCTATTACAGTCCTAAAATAACATATTTAATTGACAGTCATTTTCTGAAGATGCCCATTAGTTCAATGACACCTCAGTTTCCGTGTGACAGGGATTGAGTGTGTAATTTATTTATCCTTGAAAGCCCAGTCCGGTACTAAAACCTGATGAACAGTAAAGCATGATTTTCTACTCTATTTTTCAGTGTGCTTTAAGAGACGCTTAAAAATGCTAAATAATTTTGCTATTAGAGGAGCTGGGAGGACAGAGATACTCACACCAACAGTTGCGAATACCATACACGATATTGATGGCTTTGTCAGTTTTTTCATGAGGATAGGGAAATTTGAAATTCTGCATAGCACGATATATGTGAAAAGTAGGAGGAGATAAGTTTCCCAGCAGATGACCCAATTTATGCACAGATAGTGACTCTCTCAGAAGTTCACATTTCCTGCAATTTAGTAATTACTAAAAGGTAACTATTTAGATTCAATTAAAGCTTTTACATTGTGTTGCCTTGGAGATTCTGTCTGCAAATAAAAGAAAAAGGAAAAAAAAAAAGCACCTACTGTAAGAGTTATAGACTGATTATAACTTCATTCATTCTTCTAGGGACCTCCTGAATGATTTTATGCAAACCAAGATGCTTGGGTTACTCTGGTTTTTTTTTTCAATTAAGATTTTACTTTTTGTGTTATTTGATTTTTCAATGAAGCTAAATTCTCTCTTTTTTTCTATTATAAACTAGTACAATTAAAAATGACATTTTTCTTTGAAATCAGAATTATTTTTATTAGATTTAATCATCCCTTAGTATGGCTTACTTTCTTACTACCTGAAGATCCTTTCCAGTTCTCATCTTCTGGCACACATAGTAACATAAAAATCATTAATAAATAGATGATCTAGTATGGGGAAAACAATTTTTTTTAATCCTTACAGAGGTATGCTGCTTATTTTAAATGCAAGTTAAGCAACCTGTAGAAACTATTTCATTTTCACCTAATTACTCTCATCAAGCCACTGTGATATGGGAAAATATGTATTTGGTTTCAGTATGCATTGCAAAAACTAAAATGGAATCACCAATGAGTGCATACAGTGTTTTTAGACAGGAATTGTTTATCCTGTATATTCTGATATTTAGAAAACTTTTAAAAAACAGCTATAAAAAGCAAAATTATGAAAACATAATGCCAAAATGTTTGGCATAAAAGGTGTACCTTGAAATTCTGCTTTCATTTCTGGGTTTATAATGGAAAACATTTATTTGTGATAAGCTGTCGTGGTTTCAGCCCATCAGGGAACAAAAGACCACGATTAGCCTCAAGTACCGAAGACTTAAAGATTGCTAAAGGGCAGGGAGGGCTTAATTGCCGCTTAAGGTGCAGGACAAAACAGACCAGGTTACTCGGCTTGGGGAAGAAAACCAGAAAACAATTTAATACCAACTAAAACA
>WBNH01003145.1:46361-58417 GCA_013401255.1 Urocolius indicus | reverse complement strand
TACTTGGCCAAAGCTTGTCTTCAGTAAATTAGCAAATTAACCATCTAATAAAACATGGATTATGCTGATTTTACTCAGTAGTTGTTGTTTTCAGTGGGGATTAAAATGTGTGTGTTCCTTCAGTGTCTGTGTGTAAAGGTAAACGTGTCAAATCAGATGATTTTACAGAGAGTGGGAGAAAGATGTCTCCTGAACTAGTCCAGCTAGGATTCAGTGAGAGGAGAGACATTATTGGCACTTTTCATTTTGAATGCATCTTAAACTACATTTTGAATAGAATAAAATCCATCAGTGGTCTAATTACTCAGCATGGTAATGAGTTGATGCAAACCCTGTTAATTCTATTCTTAATAGTTCATTAAAGAATCAGTTCAACTGACGTAATGAAAAGATGAAGTCTCCCACATATTTATTATGTAAATATTTTTTCATTTCTCTTTTGGACTGGAGTTAAAAAGAAATGTGTATATACTTGAAAGCATTCTATGAACACAAACATAGCAATAAGCAACACACAGACTCAACCTTTATGATTATTTTGGTTTTTGTTTAGAAATATTCCCTTGTCAACAGCTATGAAACGTTTTTATTGATCAGCATTTATTCAACATTCCAAATTTTTGTGTATAATTAGACTGTTTCTGAGGTAACACATGGAGAATAGATAATAAACTAATGCTCCTTAAAGCTGTGTGTAATTGACTTATTTAAGTTCTAGGAAATTGTCCACAGCACTATTTTATTCTTCTGTAGTTTCTGTAGACTTTAGTTCCTCTATCAGTATACATTAGTCAAGTCTGACTTGTGTTTCTGGCTCTGCACCCGAGTGCCCAGGGGTCTGCTGTAGGTGATTTCATTGCAAGGCTGTGTGGGTTGCTCACAAGAAAGGAATAATTTTGTGAATAACCCACTCTTGCAATGAGATGGGGTAGGGCAGCCAGTGGCTTCTGTCCTGACGAGGTGAGCTGTCTTTGGCTAATTGCAAACTTGAGTATTTTTCATAGCATAGTCAAGGAGCAGGGTTAAAATTGACGAGTCTTGATAGGGCTCTGATCAGATGTGCAAGGGTTATGTGCTAAAGAAAGCGAAGAGCTAGGCACAGACTTTTAACGGGAGAGGTCGATTCAGGTTTACATCCCATTTTCTTGGAAACCATCTGCCAATGTAGTAGTACAGATTGTTTAGTCTTTTTCCTACCTACATGTGGATCTGGTATATCAGTATCACGACATTTTTGCTTCCTCTACACAGAAAACTGATCCCAACTGTAAGAGGTTACAGCCTGGATGATGCTAGAGTAATTGGCTTCTCTGATTTTAAGGTTTTCTGTATCTGCTTGGACTTTGGATTTTTTCCCCTCTTTACTTGTGGGCTTTCATTGTGAGGACCTTTTTGTCTTTCCTACTTTTAGTTGTCAGACTTCAAATTTATTCTTTCCCATTTCACACGTTTTGTTTGTTAGATAAACTGCATTCCTGTGCAACTCAGCCTTTGGTCTCGTACTTTATTCCATAACTCAACAGTTTCCTCCTTCATCACACACAGAAAGTGCTGGGTCCAACTTTTGCTTTTCTGATTGGATGTGCTTTTTCAGAGAGAAAATGTTTATTTGGTGTTGCTATTTCTGTTGCTTGGGATTTTGAAATGTGTTCAGAAGATTCTGTTGCAGCATCTATGAAATCACCAGAACTGGACACAGGACTCCAGATGAGGCCTCAGCAGGGCTGAGTAGGTGGGGAGAAGAACCTTCCTTGACTTGCTACCCACACTTCTTGATGCATCCCAGGGTGCCATTGGCCGCCTTGGCCACGAGGGCACATTGCTGGCTCATGGTTAGTTTATTATCAACCAGCACTCTCAGGTCTCTTTCTGCAGACCTGCTCTCCAGCAGGTCAATCCCCAGCCTGTACTGGGTGTCATCAGCTCAAGAGGGACAGAGAACTTCTGGAGAGAGTCCAACGCAGGGCCACTAAGGTGATCAGGGGACTGGAGCATGTTTCATACAAGGAAAGGCTGCGGGAACTGGGGCTGTTTAGTCTGGAGGAGAGGAGACTGAGGAGGGATCTCATTAATATTTGTAAGTATCTAAATGCTGGGTGTTAGGAGGCTGGGACATCCATTTTTTCTGGGGTTTTTTTTTCTGTTTTACTTAGTAACAGGACAAGGGGTAATGGGATGAAGCTGGAACACAAAAAGTTCCATTTAAACATAAACTGTTTCACTGTTCAGGTGAGGGAGCCCTGGCACAGGCTGCCCAGGGAGGTTGTGGAGTCTCCTTCCTTGGAGGTCTTCAAGACCCGCCTGGAAACTTTCCCATGTGACCTGATCTCTCCAGAAGTAGGTCCTTTCCAACTGTCCCTTCCAACCCCTACCATTCTATGATTATATGAAAATACTGATTTGGACAAACTGCTCAAGGAGTGTCTCTTAATAGAGAAACTAGGAACAGATGAACCAGATGCTCTACAGATCAAGTCTCATTCAATCGCTAACGTTGATGAGTTGTCAAGAAAACTTTGGAGCAAAAAAAAAACCACCAACAAAAAAGAAGAAAAGCTTTCAGCTGAATTCTAAGTATGCACTGGCAAAATACATGATTCAAAAGTATTGTGCCAAGGCTCCTAACAACGTTTTAACATATTTGATTGACATTTGTCTGCAAACTTCCACTCACAATAGAATAATCAACAACAGGTTTTGAATATGGAGAAGGTATTTTTTATGAGAATGTTTCTTACAGAAGTACTTCAGTTGAAAGCCATGGCTCCTCTACTGAGAAAGTGAGGTTTACTAATAAATATTAAAATAGATGTTAACAGCTCGTTAGCTGACATAATCATGTCTCATTTGCTAACTGTAATGAGAAATGACTGATGAGGCTGCAGCTGCTGCATACAAGGGTTAGAAACCATGCTGAAAAGCCTCCAACAGATAAAACTTCCAAGTCATTTTGGTTATTTTTTCTGCTGCGTTTTAATGAGACAAGCTAGGAAAATGCACTTGGAGATTTGAGTAACAGGACCGACCCCACAGTAAGTGATGTGTGGCATTTTTTTTCATTGCAGCCTGTAATATTCCACTATAGCATTAATCACTATATGCTTATATCTTAAGACATCTTAAGATACCAAAACAAATTTTCAGCACTTGTACTTACTGAACTTGGTTTATTTGCAATAATGTCTATTTTATAACACTTTCAAATAAAAATTAAATAAAAAGGTAATATTTGCACAGAGTTACACTGGCATATTTTAACACTTCACAATTATCACAGTTCTAATCATTTTCTTGTCAGTGGAAGCCTATATTCTGATGCAATGAAAGAGGTTGGGAACTGCCAGACCTCATCTCGTCCTGCAGCAGGACATGCAGGATTAGATTTTTAACTGTGCAGGTTACCACTATTCATATTTTTTCTACGTCTCAGATAAGAAGAATGCAGTTGATTGATATGAGCGAAACTGATATTATTTTTCCATCTTAAGGCAAAAGAAGCATTGCTTGAAATTTAGTATGTGAAAGAAAACTAAAGCAAGCACTTTAGCTATGACAATGTCTGGATTATTGTCCTTTGAAACAATATTCCCAAGCAGAAAACTCACTACTGTTGTGATTTTATTCAGTTTCAGGTGGTATTATCTGTCATGAATGATGAGTGATTTAGGCTTTAGATCACTTAAAGAATCATTGTCAAAGGTACTAGCACAAGTGATTTCAATATGAATTTGTAATAGGGTGACTGTAACAGAGTTCAAGGGCAAGGTCCTCTGCACTACTTACCACAGGGAAAAACATACAAGGGGAAATCGCATTGGGGTTGGTTTAGAATGACTTGCAGAGACTAGAGACAGAAAGGGTAAACAAGACCCTTCTGTTGAGTCATAAGGTTCAGGATGGACACCCAGCTTTCTACACTGCTTCTCAGAGAGGAGCTGAGGTATGGCTGGATCCAGACTTTGCACCAGACTTGAGCAGCGGTTTATATCTAATGGAATTAATACAGTGGGTGAAAAGCTCTTTAACAATACTCAATCATCAGTCAGAGAGACTGAATAACATTTTCTATAATCAACACAATAATGGTTTAAAAAAATCATTAAGTTTGCACAAAAATTATAATGAAGCTTTTAAATCAAATCACACACACACGTGCACATGGGCATAGGGGTTAACCTATACTTTCTTTTCTTTTTGCCAGTTGTAAGAAATTATTGTTACCAAATGATTTTAAGCCCTGAATCCTTAATCTTGAATCTCTGCAAAACTCAAATGTTGTGAATTGCTCACTGCTCTCTGTCATTCGCATTCATCAGCATCAACTAGAGGACAGTCTTGGAGGTTGTTGAGGTCTCTTACCCTGAGAGGTGTCCCAGCTCAGGGGGAGAATCGGGGGCACACCCTGCTGCAGTCCCAGACACCAGAAAAGGCCTCATTTTAGCCCCACTATTTGTAGGATCGCATGATTGACTTTGGTCAGTAATTCTTCATTTTGGTCACAATGCTTGTCAGGTAGCCCTGGAATGGGCTATGAGCCAGGCAGCTGCAGTCAGTGGTTCGCTACCCAGGCAGCCGGACCTCAAATACAATCAGGGAGCACATCGTTGTTCTAAGCTGTGCTTGCAGTTGGCAATGAAGTAACATATTTTGTGTCTAACTAGTTTGAATTACCTTCCTCAGATAGGTATTTTGGAGATGTTAAAACATTTTCCCTTTCCGTAGAGTTAAATGCTGTGCTTGCAGCAGGATGAACCTTACAGCAAATGAAAAAGATGGTTTTATTCCTTCAGAATTTGAAGGGACCTACCTGAACAGTTTCAACGGCCTGTCCTGCCAGATAAACAGCAGCAAATCTCTCTCTGCTCTCAGTTGCCTTGCTGCATTTTCCCAGTTTGTCAGTGGTGGTGATAATCTTCCCTTGTTAATACGGTCTTGGAGAGTCAAAGATAAAAAGTACTATCAAGATACTACTGGTTGTCAGCTAAGTTACTCATCTTATTTTGGAGTAAGTTATAAGAGAATTGAAAGCTGTCATGGTTTGACATGACAGCCTTTTCTGGTAAGGGGGAAGGGGCTGTAAAGATGGCGCCTGTAAGAAGTTGTTTGCAACTCTCCCCAGCTCTGAGCCAGACCCACTGCTGGGGCTGAGCCCATTAGATGCCTCCACGATCACTTTTTAAGAAGAAGCCGGAAGAGGAGGTTGCTTTTCCTCCATCTTTTTCCTGCTTCTTCTTTCTTCTGTCCCTTCTTCTTCTTCTGGCTGGTGGTGGTGCAAGGAGTAGGAACAGTGAGAGAAACAACCATGCGGACTCCAAGGTCAGTGATGAAAGAGAGGAGGAGGTGTACCAGAGCAGAGACTCCCCTGCATTCTGTGGAGAGAATTGGAGAAGCTGAGATATTCACCAAGGACTGTGTCCCGAGAGAGGGACCCCGTATCGGTAGAAGAAACTGCAATTGTGATGAAGAATGCATGCCAGAGATATTTACCAAGGACTCTGTCCCGAGAGAGGGAACCCATATCGGCAGAAGCCGCAGCTGCTGGGAGCAACCCATGCCAGAGAAGTTTGCTAAGGACTTTGTGCCGGGGGAGGAACCCCGTGTTGGAGCAGGGGAAGAATGCCAGGAGTCATCCTCTTCTGAGAAGACAGAAGCGGCAGAGCCCATCTGTGAGAGACTGACCACATCCCCCATTCCCTGCCCCCCTGAGCCGTTGTGGGGGGAGGAGGTAGAGATACGGGGAGCAGTGAGCTGGGCCCAGGAAGAAAGGAGGGATGGGGGAGGGAGATCTTAAAGTGCTGGTTGTCATTTTTCTCATTATCCTACTCCCTTTTTGCTTTTATTCCGTTCTGTTTCTTGTAGAATAAACTTTCCTACTTTCCTCTCTAAGTCGAGTACTGGAGTCTGTTTTGCCTGGGAACCATAATTGGCAGTGAGCCATCCCTGCCTTTGTCTTAATCCACAACAACCTTGCTTATCTTTTTCCTCCCATTTCACTGGGGCCTTCAGTATCCTAACAAGGGTGGGGGTGAATGGGGGCACCGAGCGAGAGACTGTCGTGGTGCTGCTGGGCTAGCTGGGCCAAACCAAGACAAAAGCTGAGAAAAGCCACTCCACCTTTGATTTAAGTGGTTTTAAGGTAAGAAGGGGAATGTCATTGTAAAACATGCTCACACATCTGCTAACAAGAGTCCTCTAACTCATACTGCTATGCCAAGTACCACAGTCCTCACTTTTTCATGTGTTAGCCGTAAACCAGATGCACCAGATGCCGAAACAGTCTCACAACTGTTTCGACCTACCAATGCTAGTACATACAGATGACTACCATCCACGAAGTCTGAAAAGGTTTTAGCTGCTTGAAGTAAAGATGCAGAGTTCAGCCGTGAGTCTCAAGTAGGATTTTAAGGTACAATTTAAGATCTCTAGGTCAAGATTCATCTGGGAAAGTAATATCTACCGCTAGAGAGATTTTATGCTAGAAAGAGATTTTTACTTTTTCTGGGCAAGGATATAAAACTGATCTCATACTGGGTGAAAGATAGGTCTTGTTATATGCACTTTATATAGATTTTGACATTAGGGGACCTACAAGAAAGTCGGAGAGGGTAATGGCTTCAAATTGAAAGAGGGTAAATCTAGATTAGTGTTGTGATTTAGGGCCATCCAGCCGTAAGTACTGAGGGCCTTTGGAACACCCTAAGGACAGGAAGGGCTCAGTTGACACTAACAGTCCAGGGCCAAACAGACAGAACTACTGAACTCAAGGAAGAAAACAAAATTTAATCCACCGCCAAAAACATCACATAAATACCCAACTGAAAACAAGAGACCAGAGCACGTGATGAAAAGCACAACCACCCCTTTAAGACCACCTTCCCCTCACCCCTTCCCTCTTACCACGCTCAGGCACCTGATCCTGGTATTTTCACTTTCTCCACCCTGTGAGCATCTCAGAGGGGAAGGCAACTGGGGTTTCAGTCAGTCCTTTCCCAGTAGCTCCCACCCCTTGTCTCTCCTCAGGGTAGATGGGCTCCTATTTGGTCCTGTCTGCTCAAGAGCAGCGTCCCTCACAGGCCAGGCAGCTCTGCACGGGCCGCTCTAACATGCATTTATCCCGAGGGCTGCAGCTCCTCTCCACTCTCTCTGAGTCAGGGTTCAAAACATTTACCCTCTCTGGCATGGGGTTCTCCCAGAGCTGCCGGCAGCCACTAGTCCTGCCATTGCCCTCCATGGGTCTCAGCTGCGCTCTCACTGTGGGCTGCAGGAGGGTCTCTGGTCCCGTGCTGCTGTTCTTCCCTTCTTCCTCGGAATGCACGGTCCACCTGGCCACCTCCATCTTGTCCCACCTCTTCCTACTGACTACAGATTTCTTGAATTCGATAGATGGTAGGTAGAGGTGCCAGACTGGCCTGGCCAGGCAGGTGGTGGGTCCAAAACTCAGAGCCAGGGGAAGTTTCTGGAACTGTTTACAGGGGCAGCACTGCAGTCCCCTACCCTTGTTACCAATCACAAGTGGCTCCACACAATCCCATCACAATTAAGTATGAGAAGTTCTTCCCTGCGAGGGTGGTGAGGCAGAGAAATAGGTTGTCCAGAGCGTCTATGAATGCCCCATCCCTTGAAGTGTTCAAGGCTAGCCTGGATTGAACTTGGAGCAACCTGCGCTAGTGGAAGGTGTCACTACCCATGGCAGGGGAGTCGGAACTAATTGACCTTTTAAGATCCTTTCCAACCCAAAGTGATTAGAGATGTGGAAGAGTGGGGATTGCTTCCGAGAATTAGGAGTTTGTTTTCTGTTTACTAAACAACAGTCTTGAAAAAAATACCTCAACCAACCAAATTATACTAAGGTATATACAAAAAAAAGACAGTAGCTACCTGATAAAGCTGAGCAGTGTAACAATGGAAGAGAGGTGAAAGCAATTTCTAGCATTTGGGAAGAACTCTGGATTTGCTGGAGTTCAGAACAGAGTCTTATTATCTGTGAAACTCTACAAAGTTAACATTTTCTGATTGGTCTGTATTTGAAGGTCAGTTCAAGTTGAACTGAGATGCGAATCTGAATGGCATTAGATATTTCAAAAATCCTACTTCCACGTGCACTTTATTCCAAAATAAAATGTGAAGTAACTGTAGATGTAGGCAAAACACATAACTCTTGTTTTCAGATTTTGTGTTAGCTATCTGTTCTTGTGTTAGCTATCTATTCTGATGAGAAACAATCCACATGATCAGAATTAAGGTTTTGGCAACATGCAGAACTTGCAAAGCTTCTCTGCATGAATTTATACATTAGGTAAAATCCCTGATTATGAGAGGCAGAAAGAGACGAGTATCATCAGCAATCTAAACAGGTGGTGTCCTGTGCATAGTAATAAGACACTGGCATTTGAGGATTATGGCCCTTGATTAATTCACAAGAGAAAGAACATTCAGGTTGCAAAAGACACAATTATTTTCCGTGTTCTGCATCACCAATCTATGCCGAACACTGGAATTCTGATTGTATGACAAGGCAAAAGGCTACACAAATACACTGGCTTTTAGTGGCAATCTCTACTGCTTGTGAAAGCACATTCAGAAGGAAAACATTTTTATCTTTATTTGGATCTCTTCAACCTTCCCAAGACAATTAATGGTGGTCTCATCGTGACATTGGCTAGATTTCACAATACATACAAGAATATCCCATCAGGTCCCATGGACTTGTGAGTGTACAATTCATTCCTGATTCTCCTCTGCTAAGGGTTATGTCTTCCTTGCTCCAGACTTTCTTGCCAGTCACAGGGGCTTGGGATTTCTGGAGGAAAGTTTTACCAGTGTCCCTGGAGTATCTGCATCTGAAGATAAATTTTACTTTTCAGACATTGCTTAAAACTTAGAGCTATTTGATTGTATACCAAACAGATGTGCTCTGTGGATGTCATTCTTTAGGAAGCCCTCAAGGCTTTTAACGAAGGCTAATAAATGCTTTCTAATGTTTCTGTCTTTATCCCACCACATTTGATTTCCATTGCCTGCCTCTGTAAGTGCAGCAAGTACCACACTGAAGACCACCTCTAACAGACCATCCATCCTCTACTCTACAGGTGACTTCTTGTAAGAAAAAGTACTTTTCTCCTCATCATCTGAAACAGGCTTTACTGTAACTTCTCAATTGCCTGTATTTTGCTGCTGGCACTTGCAATTAACATTTCCCTGTAAATGCCTTTTAAACCTTGTGGCAAGATCAGGAAACATGACTTAAACAAAAGGTTAATAGTTGCTTTTGTTTAAAAACTTTACCATTTTACATGTCAGTAATGAGGAATTTAAGTTTCGTAATCTGTGTATACATAATGTATTGCTGTTGTTTTGCAAGATCTAAAAAGAAGAGAGAATGATGCAGTTTTAGGGGAAGATTATTTTCCATAGGCAGAAAATAACTCAGCTGATTAATGAAAAAGGCCTGTCGTTGTAAGGGCAAGCAAATGCTCTGTATTCCAAAATTTGCCCTGCACCTCTTGGATGGTCAATCATCTGTTATTTGTCTTTACAGTGTCTGAAAACAGGACACCCCTATGAACTGCAAAGTCCCATTCAGTCTAATTTTTGGAGCAACTCTGAAGGAAGCTGAAAGAACCCTGGCTACATAATGGTTTCTGATAAATCAGTTTCCCTCAAAGCACAGTTTGCACCTGGTTTTACACATTAAGAATGGGAATTTTTAATAACCTTCCTCTTCCAGAAAGGTATTGACATGTACTTTTGAGATTTGACCATAACGAGCTGTCCTGACAAGCACCCATCAACTCCAGCTAACGCTGCAATGGCAAAGTGCATGCTGAAATCATGGTCTGAGCTCCAGGATCGGAGCTCAGCCACAGCCTTCTGTGTGCATCGTCAGGAGACCAATGTTGGGATCCGCAGCTGGGAGAAGCTGAAGGAATTCTGCACTGCAAGCATGGCATATCTTGGTCTTTGCTGGTTAACTTGATGTCACTGTTCCTACAGGCAACATGAAGGTAAACGGAAATAATTTACTTACTGAATCTTAAGTGCACCAAAGTGGTTAGCAGGAGGGACAAAAATGGGTGGAAAACTGGAGAAGAAGTTTCTATGTGTATTAATCCACTTAAATTAGGGCCGAAGGTTTCCTTTGGCCCATAGCAAGACATAACATGTTAATGTGGGTCTGTTAAGTGTCGATTAGATGGAAGATGATGTCTGGGCACTGCTTCTACGTTGATTCCCCTTTGGCATGTCTACCCACTACATTTTTTTCCCCAATAGCTGTCTTTATTATAAGAGATGGAGTGTCTCTTAACTACTTTGAAGGTTTGAGCAGTTTATGTAAAACAGAGTCATTGCTTGCTTCTTGCTTGCATTTTAAGGGCAGCCTGCGTGAACCAAGGCCTTCAGGTGCTGGGGTTTTGTTTCTTTTTCACTGTTCTTCTGATATCCACACTGATTTATTTGTATTATTTTCCAAGCAAATTTTGTCCTGTGGCAGGGACTGAAAAATAAAAAAAATTAAACAGTGTTTTTGCTTCTGTTTTGTTTTTGAGAAGCAGACAAGTAGTCCACAATTTTATATGTACTACTAAAGGCTTTACCTGGAGAGGAGCATCCCAATCAGTTCTGAAATCACAGAACTTTTCCATTTGTGAATTTTAGAACTCATTTTTCTGTTTCCCTCCACTGAGGGCTGCAAGCCGAAATGTTCAAAGCAGTTGTAACTTCTGTACCTCTGCTAACTGGCTTTGGATAAGAGGTACCTGTCAAAAGACAGAAAATCCTTATGTAACGTTTCTATGGATAGAAGAATCACATCAGAGTTTAATTTTGCACGGTATGTAACAACAACAACAACAAAATCCTGAAAGCTCCAGTTAAACTTCTTGGAACTTAGACTAAAGCAAAGCTACCGGGATGCCTTAAAGAAAAGATTTAACTTTGATTTTAAATCTCGGCACCTTTGAAATATGGATTCCATTTAGAAAAAGAATGAACACACCGATAATGCTTTTGAGGTAAGTACTACCTAAAACATATGCATAGGCATTTAAAAATAAAACAAATCTCTGACAATTGCTTGGAATTACCTAAAATTCTGTAACGTATTAAGCGGCAATAAAGGAAGGACTATCCAGACTCATCTATGGAGATTCTTTAACAACTGACCTACTTGCTCAGAGAAGTATCACAAATATCTGAAAGGACGAGATAATTTCAAAACATTTCAGTCCCTTCTCATTTCAGGTTTGGAGTATGGAAAGGCTGAAAAATTAAAATATTCATGTCTGAAACCTTAAATCTTTCGGGGCCAGGCTGCACAGTTCTTTACCACCTATGAAAAGATGGCACTAGATCCTTAACAGTGATCACCCACACAGAGAGAGCTCAGATTCATTTTCTCTAGCCCATTTAATTTTTAAAGAGAACTTGAACTGTGACTGCAGGTAAAATCTGATCAAATGGGATAGGTTCCCAGTCCACTTATAACAAAACCATTGACTCCATTAAAATCTCTTCCTGTTTAAACATAGTTGGGGCGTTTTCAAGGGTTTATTCCCCAGAGTAGTTAAACTACCTTTTATTAAACTTGGCTACCGAAAGAGCACTTGAATGAGAACTGTTATTTTTCTGATAAAGTCACAGAACGGCAGGGTGTCGGCAGAGACCTCTAGAAATTACCCGGTGTAACCCGCTGTTAAAAGTAGGGTTCCCTCCATCAGGTCACACGGGAAGGAGTCCAAGGCGAGTCTGGAAAACCTCCAGAGAAGGGGACCCCGCTCTTTCCCTGGGCAGCCCTTGCCAGGGCGCCCTCACCACAACAGCAAAGAAGGTGGTTTTTTTTTTTCTCGTGATGAAGTGGGACTTTCTCTGTTCCAGCCTTCGCCCGTCACCCTTAGCGTTGTCGCTGGACGCCTTGGGGGGGGAGGGGAGAAAAAAAGCGTCACCCCATTCCCCTGACAACCACCCTTTCAAGAGCTTTTAAGCGCTGATGAGGTCAACGCTTCTCTTCGCTTTGCTGTGGGGCGCGTCTGAGCTGGCTGGCAGGCGGCGTTCGCCCC
>WBNH01003145.1:15304-46332 GCA_013401255.1 Urocolius indicus | reverse complement strand
CGCCCCCGCCCCGCCCCGCCGGCTCCTCAGTACGCCGGGCGGCCCTTGGCTCGCGCCGCCCCGCGGCTCCTCCAGGGAGCAGTCGAGAGCTCGCCGCCGGAGCGGCCGCGCGGCAGGGACGCTCTGGCAGACGCCGGCGCGCTCCTCTCTGTCGTCGGTTCCGCCTCCCGGGCTGCGTGCGGCGGCGCCGCGAGCGGAGCGCAGCGCAGCGCAGCGGGGCGGTTGCGAGCCGTCCGCCATGATGAACAGCGGAGGCATCGGGGTGCCGCTGGGCTTCCCTTTGGGCCCCACCTCTGTCATCCAGGTCACCAACCTGTCCTCGGCCGTCACCAGCGAGCAGATGCGGACGCTGTTCGGGTTCCTGGGAGATATCGAGGAGCTGCGCCTCTACCCCCCGGAGTAAGTGGGGCCCGCGCGGCGGCCTCCCGAGCGGAAGGCGTCTGGGAAGCAGGACAGAGGCGTTAAGAGGGGCCGGGAGGGTTGGAGGGCAGGGCAGAGGCGCGGGGGGCCCCGCGTGCCATCTTGAGTGCGGGCACCGGTGCCCGCGGCGCGGCGGGCCGGTCACGTGGCCGCGCCCTTTGTGCAGTCGGAGCGGGAGGCGAGGGCCGCTTCGCCCGCACCTAAGATGGCGGCCGNCCGGCGCGGGTCTCCTGCGTCCCACCTTTCGTTTGTCTGGCACGGAGCGGAGGAGGGCCGGCCGGGGGGCTCTCTTCCCCGAGAAAGGGCCTCTCGAGCGGGCGCCCAGGTAGCCGTGTAACGGGCGCTGCGCGTTTCCCTGGAGCTCAGACGGTGTCCGCTGCGTGCCAGCGTGCGCTCAAACGGGAGACGGAAAGGTTCGAAATACAGCGGTGCGTTCCTCCCGGGCAGCCGGTGATGACAGAACACTGAAGGAAAAGAAATCATTTGTTTTTTTTCTTAACTGCTCCGTTACGCTAGGAAAGGAAGGACAGGCGTGCCCTTTCAAATCACTATGTCTTTTTTTTTTTTTTCCCCCCCTTTATTGAAATTAAACTGGAAGAGCAGAAGGGCGAGGGAGTCATTCACGTCTCGGTGCTTCAGGTTTTAATATAACAGAGACTTTCGGGCGAATAAAATTTCGAATCTTTAAACGGCAAAAAAGTTGGTATTAATCCTTTTTTTTTCATATGTGACTACGTTACACCTGAGGGGATTTGAATGGGAGCCATTCAGAAAAATTAAACCTTTTGTGCATGTGTAACTTACATGAAGTAGACATCCATTCGCGTAAAGATGTGCTTAGAACACACAGTTCAAGAGTAATAGATTTATGATGATATCCATAAAATTTTTTCTAGGGTTCCACTTTGGAATTCTTCCACGCTTACTGCTTAGTACACTTTAGTTTTCTCTTGACCGAATGCATTTTTTGTAATGGCTGTTGCTCTTATTTTCCACTGAGTTATGTAACAGATTTTTAAACAGATGTTTAAGCCTATCTATAAAATTTTGCTAGTGTGTGTATACACATAAAATATTTACATCCAGGACCATTTTAGGGTTTGACTGGGAAAAGTCAAGGTTGTAATACCGTAAACATCACGTCTAGATGATTGATGAAGTAAGATGCGGGACTGTGTTTACTTATTTTAAGCTTGGTTTTATTTACAGTTTTTTTGTATAAGTTTTAGAAGTATGTATTTCCTTGCCCTGCCCCTGGACAGTTGACCTGACTTTCAAATTGGGGAAAAAAAAAAAAATTACTCTAATACCCTTCTTGTGAAACACAAAGACATGAAAACTATTGATTCTTTAAAATAAATTTGAATAATATGATGATAAGTTCAGAGACTAGTGCTTCATGGACAAGTGCACAGGAAACATGCCATTTGTTAAAATTATTTTCTGCTGCCACTCTTTTTTTCCAGAAGTATGTACTGACTTTAAAAAATGAATTCTTTCTGTTAAGTCAATTAAAAGCAAAATTGTGTTTTACATTCACATCAACAGACAAAAATCATGTCACCTCAGTCTTGGCTTCAAAAACAATTCTATAAGAAATGCAAACTTCTTACGCCTTCTAGGGCATGAATTTTTATGCCTTCATGGAACAGTGGAGACTCACTTTTCAGTGCGGTTTCTAGATAAAAAACATAGTTCAGCAAATTGAGTTGAGGAACTGTGAGTCTGATGGATATTGACAACTCAATGGCAACTATTAATCTTGTCTTTTAAATTTGTTTTGTGCTAAGGAATTAGCTTATTTGTGCTGAAAAATTAGCTTATTTTTGTGTTACCTAAGTCAAGTAAAAGCTTTTCACCAAGATTGAGATCACATTTGCTAGCGTTTACACAGAAGTACAAAGTTGAAAAATAAAGCCAAAAGTTCTTATTTATAGAATAATGTATGACGTGGTATTAAAAGAGTATTATCCTAACATTTTTAATAGATTATCAAGGTGAAATGAAGTCATGTGTTTCGTTGCATAGCATTGCAACCTTTTTTCTTGCTAATTCGGTATTGCAAATATTAATCTTATGCACAAATTATTTTTACTTTAGCATGAGTTTGCAGACCAGGGTGACATTGTCTGGCATTTCACATTTATTTTAAAAAAGGGCATTTATGTTAAGGAATTTACTGTCATTTTTGTAATCCGACTGCTGGACATTTTGTTTCTAATGGATCTGAACTTCCAGTTCTGTTGGTAATGCACAACAGTAAACAGAATATGTATACAGACATATGTGTATGTACATGCATATATACAGTTTATAAAGCATATAAACTCCCCTTTCTCTGTGATCTTTCCAAATTGAAGAATAAATTGTCTCCTTCCTCCAAGTCAGTCATATCGGTCAGCCTTCAACTTCCTGCCTTTATCTGCTGAAGTCTAATCTGTAAAATCTGATTGTATTTAATACTATTTTTTTTAATTAACTAAACTTCTTTTTTAATTTCAAGGAAATAGAATTGTGTAGTTTCTTGACTTGGAATGGACCCTTAAGGATCACCGAGTACAACTCCTTGCTCCTCTCAGGACTAGCTAAAACTGAACCTTGTGACTAAAAGCATTGTTTGGATGCTGCTTGAACTGTGTCAGGCTTAGTGCCAGGATCACTTCCCTGGGGAGTGTGTCCTGGTGACCAGCCACTCTCCATAAACAACTTTTTCCTAATGCCCTACCTGAACTTCCCCTCATGCAGCTTCATTTCATCTCCTCATGTCTTATCTCACCCCTTTTGCTGTCTTGTACATTAGAGACTTCCACACTTTATGCAGATGGTAGTAAATGCTGCTTTATTTTACATTCTGAAGAGGCCTGTGCGAACTGTGCCTAGTCCAGATTCAATGCTGAGGGCATTGGAAACTCTTGGCACTGAAGGAGTTGTTTCCATGTGGTCATCATCCTCGTTTTAGCTACTTGTCAGTAAGGTTTCGTTGGTGCTGAAAGCAATATTTATGCTGATTGAGAAACAGTTAACGTGAATTTGCTTCAGTGGGTCTGCAGTGCTTGTTGCTGGTGGCCGCTATTTGTGTTTGCTTACTTTATTACAAGAAGGTTTCAAATGTGACTTGATTGCACAACTATATTGCTCTCTGGAAGTCTTTGCATTGAAACTTTAATGCAAAAATTGAAAGCACCATGTGTTTGTGGACTATGGATAACATCGATGAACAAATGTAAGTTATGTGAAGGTGGAAAAAGGATTGTTTCGGGTTTTTTTTTTCAGTCTACTTCTTTCATTGTTTGTATTTCATTGCTGGATCTGAAAGAGACCAGCAGAGTTTATAATTTATAATGCTGCAGCCTTGTTGGTTGCTGGTGTCAAGAATTTGCGCAAGAAATTTGAGACTTCATGTGACTTTTTTAACCCTTTCTGTGTAAGACTTATCTTGTGAGGACTACCACAGGTGGCTTTCAGTACCCCTGTTATTCCACTTCTTTATCAAGTGTTTTGGTCATCTTCCCAGAAAACAGCTTAACCTTAAGAGGAATGATACTGAGAGACCTTTGCTCAGAGACGTTTTTTGGTCTCTTAATATTCTCGGGAGAGAGTTTGCCTCTTTTTTTTTTTTTTTTTCCCCAACCAACTTCATAAGAAAGGTGCTTAGAAAAGGACCCTAGAAAGTTACGGTTAGCTAGGATGAAAAACTCAACAACAATAGAAAATAGTATTGCAACCACAGTCTATGTAAGAGAATTAATTTGTCTACTAACAGTTGTTATTACACCAGGGCCTCCATGTGAATTTAACACTTCTGTGTAGAAGAGGGTCGCACCAGCAGGGCTTCAATGTCAGCTACTGTGATATTTTGTCACAAAGCCTGATGGAAAAACTCATGAAGTTTTGAACACCTGTGTATGGTCCTGCATTGGTTAGAGATCTGTATTCCCATGTTGGGAGTGGAGAATTGCAGTCACTGTTTAACAAGGACTTCTCAGTTTACCTTTTACAAAACTTCCTGTGCTCAGCGAGTCTTCTAAAATTGGAATATGGAGAGGCTATTGAGAAGGTAGAAAGGAGGCCTCCTGCAAGCTGCAAGTGCAAAAAGTCTGAGAAACCACATGCTGATGTTTAAATATGCAGGAGCATAAGGGGGTTTATTTTTTTTCCCTGCCATGCAGAATATTCCCTGAAACTTTTCTTTATTTGTTGTCTGTGGCTTTTGCAGCCTAAGCATTTGAATATACAAAATATGTTGCTCAAGAAAGTATTAATGTGGTACCTTTCTTTTGGCTGTTTAATTAGACTTTCGTGAGAAGGTGGAAGTATGCCTTCTTTTTCTTACCGTTCTGAACGTGGCTTGAGATCAGTTTTTGTAGATCACTTTCAGTTTGCAGTACAATTGAAATCTGAAACTGGTTTGCAGGATGTGACAGGTCTTTTGCCTTGAGTATGTGTTCATGTATGCCAACCACTCGCACAGCTTAGTGTCTTTTTTCAGCTTACTAGGAGACCAGTGACGTCTATAATGAGATGCTTTGTCCCAGTCATGCTTTTGTGCTATGCCTGTCCCCCAGTTGAGGTCTGTTTCAGAAAAGCCTTCAAAATTACATTTGTAGCAGTAAGCCTTCAAGTGTGGCTGTAAGAGGATTTTTGAATAGTTAAGTATTGAAAAGCTTTATCTGAGCAACAGTTGGATTTTGCAGAATGAGTTGTTAGCCGGGAGGCACAAACTATCTCCTTCAGGTGTTGAAAGCCCTGTTCTGTTAGTGTTTCCTTCTGCATGGTCTGGAATGGTCTTGGAGGCTAGATCACACAAGACATTGTTACAGCCTGTAGCAAATGCAGTATAGATGAGTTCTTCCAGATGAAACACAGACAGCCTTATTTAAATACTATCTGCACAGTTATTCTATAACATCTTATTTTGATAAGTAATTAATTTCAGTTTCTCCTCCACTGTCCCCCTCGCTCCCCGAGAAAACTGAGACCCTTCAAAGGCTACAAAACAGTTATCTGTTTCCCTTTGCACTGTAACTTTCTAAATAGGTCATTCTTGTGAAATATTTTTGGCTTGTTGTTATTCTGTTTGGAGATGGATGTTACTGTCTCTCAACAAAGGAAAACAAAAATGGCAGAAAAGTCTGAATACTTTTTAGATATGTATTTACATTTTGAGTTTTCTTGCTTTCCAAAAGAAACTGACTTATAGTAACCTTGAATCAGAGATGTAGGAGTTGTGTTTTTTGCATCAGTGCTTTGTACCCATAAGATGAAGGCTGGGACTCTGCATCAATTAAGCCTCAGGAAAGGTTAGCAGAAAAAAAAATGCAGCAAAAGTAATTAAACCAGAATAGGGCTTACCTGTTTTAAGAAAGACTTCTTAAGAAGTCTTCTGGGAAAGTTTAGGAGGCCTACTTTGTAAAGTACTCAAATCCGTGTAAAACCCTTTAGAATTTCAGATCTTTTGGATCTTAATTGTTTTCCTTGATGTAGATGCAGCATTGATGTGTTCTCAGAGAGCTGATTTCCTAATAGGTAATTTCTCTGCTGTAACCTTTGGAGAACACTTTGTACCGAGACTTCTTTTTGGATCCTCATTTGCAGCAGGGTTCTGATATTAGTATTTTTTAACATACTTTGCACATAGTTTTTTGTGATTGACATCCAGGACATACAGTGGGGAGAATATTATAAAAAATAGACTTGTCAGAGGTAGCTCTATAGATGTTGAACTGCCTGGAATGTAATTATATTCTTGAGTTTCCAATGAAAACAGGGGAAAAAAAACCCCAAAACAGGAGGTTTTAGGAGTCAAACAGACTGGACCACAGAATGTTCAGTGGAGGCTTCAGCCATTTGAGTTGTAATATTGGCACATGTATTTAAAAACAAACAAATAAACAAACCCCAGACAACAGCAAAACCAGAACACCCTCTCCTCCCAACCAGACACAGGCCTCCTTCTACCCTCTCCTCAGCAAACCCAACCAACCAAAACCAGCTGTAGCCTTAAAAAAAAAGAGAAATCTTTGTAGGAATTGGTGTCTTCCGAATATGTAAGATTAAAAGTTGTATGCAAACATTTCTGCTGAGTACTAAGAAAGTCGTACCTTGCTGTCACCTTTGATGTTTAAAACTGCTCTGAACCAGGACCTCACGGCTGCCTCAGAGACTCTTCTACACAATGAATTTCCTTGTTGGATGTGGAAGCTCAAACTGTGAAAGCATTGGTCACTACAAATGAAATAAATGAGTGGAAGATATGTAGTAATCTTGCAGTGTTTTTCTGTGTATGGTTGACTTTCATGTTTATGGCCCTCCCACTCAGTGTTTATTTTTGCCTCCTCAGTGTATCTGTTTTAACAGAATTTTCAGTCGTAAGTGTTTCTGAATGCCATTCTGAAGTTGACTCTCCCGATATTTTACCTAGGTGTTGCTTTTCTGGTAACCAGAAACATACCAGTCGACCTACCTCAGACTAAATTCTTGGTTCATTTATGCAATTATTATGAAAAAATCATGTGTTTTAAAATTTCTGAGCTTGTGTTGAAATACTTAGTGTAATTAATTGCATTAAAAAACTTTGGGAGTACCTGTTTGCAATCTGAGAGACTACAGGATGGGTTGGGCTAAACTTGAACTGCTTTTGTTACTTGCAGAAAGTGGACAAGCGTTTTTTCTTCAGCTCAGGGAGGGTCACAATGAAGCAGTTTTTGCAGGCATTTTCTGTGAATTACTGCTTCAATAGAAGACAGGTGGTCTTTTCAAATGGAAATTGCTGATGTTTGAGCAATATTCTATTGCCTTGTTTCTTTGAAGAGTTCACCTGTATATAAAGGAATAAACTGCTTTTGTAAAAGTTACAAACCTTGACTCGGGAGTATATTTTCTGATGCAAGCTTCTTTGATTTCAATAAAGATTACAATGTTCACCTTTTAAGCTTTCTGACATCTTTGTTGGTACGCTTTAAAGGGGAAAGGAAATGACATATTCTTTGTTCTTCTAGCCAGATAGTGAATTTTTTATGCCTCTTCCATCGTAATCCCATACGTGCTGTGCCGAAATAAGGCAGATGATGAAAAGAACTTTTTTTTCACTTTAGTGAACTAAGGCCTAATGTTTAAAAGAACTCTCATGAACTACTTTTACCTTAATAAGAACTAACAAAACTGCTTTCATGACGTCCTAAGAAAAAGTTATCAGTTATTGTGGGCTACTCTCTGGGGGATACATGGAAAAATGACTGGGTTTGTTGTTTGACCTTCCTACAAAACAGATTATTTGGAGGAAAAAAGATAAATTACAAACTTTTTACTTGACAAATGTGTCAAGTAAATATTCTGTTTGCAATAGTAATTTGTAATGTACTGGTCGACATTGTTTAGCAAGAACAGTAAAATTAGCCTTTTTTATTTGAGACTTTGGCTTCTGTAAGTTTTTGTTAAAAGGGAGGACACGCTATATTATGTGTTTTTCAGTGACCTAGTAAGTAGATAAACCAGTACATTTCTGTACTCTTGCCTTTTGGCTATTTTTTTTACAAGAAGTGTTTTTTGTTGGGGTTTTTTTTTTGGTTTTTTTTTTTTTTAGTTGAAGAGTAGTAGTAAAAAATATATGCATGCCATTATTTAATGTGACTGATTTGGTTTTTTTTCCCTTTTCTCTTGCAGCAATGCACCTCTTGCTTTTTCCTCCAAAGTATGTTATATTAAGTTTCGTGAAGCATCGAGTGTTGGTGTGGCCCAGCATCTAACTAACACGGTTTTTATTGACAGAGCTTTGATAGTTGTGCCCTGCGCAGAAGGTTGGTATTTTCAAATATTCTTCTGTAAATATTGGTCTTTGTCACATCTGCTAATTGTTTTCAGCTTTCAATGTAAAAAGATGGTGCTCTTTTGTTACTTAATCGCTTTCTGAAAAAGAGTCTTAAAACAAAATTGAGAATTTAATAACGAAATTCAATTATATGCATTTAATTGAAATTCACCATTAGAAAAAAGGTAGTTGATTTAACTTAGGATAATTCTATTTTCCATAGTTAAATATTTTGAGCGATAAGAAAGTAAATTCCCTTCAATGTAGTTTATGTTGGCAAGCTTATTTTCACACAGAGCTCTCACTGAAGTCAATGGAGCACTGAAAAGACTAGACAATTTTCTGATACTGATGATATTGCACTTGATGTAACCTGGTTTGTTTTGGGGATTGTTTTTTTTTAAGATAGTGATTATTTTTCTTTTTTTTTTTTTAGACTGAATACCAATTTTGCTTGTAGACATGTGATACATGCGTTTGGCCATTTTAGATATATCTGATGTAAAATAATTAGCATTTGTGATTGTAATTAGACTGTAAATGTTTACTTCCTGGTTTAATTTTTAAAAGTCAGTTTTCTTGTTACTGTGTAACATACTGCTCTGCGTGCCACAAAAAGTCTCTCTTATGTATATTGATACTCCTTTTTTGGTTTAGGTATCTCTTTAAAAAAAAAAAAAAAAAAAAAGGGATCTGTACAGCATGCTTCCAGCATTAATGTATTTTTTAAACACTTGATAAAATGAAATACTTGGTGAATACGACATTCACAGGTATTCCTTTAACTAGCTTTGATATCATACTTTTACAGATATGTTGAATAAAAGGTAATTTGTATTCTTAGTGTAATATGCCAGATTTGAATACAGTTGTATGAAGCATGGCCCTGTGGTGGACATATTGCTGGAGTTAGGCAGAGCCCCATTGACTTCACTGGGATCATTGTGGAGTTGAGCATCAGTCCATTTGGTTCTGTACCATTTTTTGCTTCCTTGGAGTGGAAACATTCTAATTGGTGGAGTGAACCTAACTTCACTTTGAATATGATAGCTACTTTGCCGTGAGTAGCAATATTCAGAATGGTTGAGCCATAAACTGCAGCAAGTCCAGAAATACCTCTAGCTTCTAACTGCAAGAGTCAGATTTTTTTTTCAAAAAATACCATTGACTTCTTGGAGATTGACAGTGGTCCCACAGTACCATTTTTGGGGATGTTTACCACATCGTGATCTGGATAATACGAGATCAGTGCTGCTGTAATAATGGTATGGATGTTCCTAGCAAACTCTTGACAAGTCTCCCACATTTCATAGGCTCTGTGAGTACTTTCACTAAAGGCTATATTGACCTACAATATATGGCCTGTTCTTGTAACCTTCTTAATAGAGGCATATGGCACATGAATTTGTTCTTTGTGAAGCTTAGATTTTTAGTTGCTTTTAATGCCTTGTTTTGGGGGCTTTTTGTTCTTATTTTTTGAGCTTGTTCTTAAACCACAAAGAGCGTATTGCTGTATCCACATGAAACTGTGAGGTGCTAAAAGGACGTGAGTCCATGGTACCAAAAAGTTGCCCCTAATAACTGATGATAGATTATTCAGGACCCTAGTTTTATGTTTCTTCTACAAAACTTTAACACTGATTCAGTACTGCCAGAGAGGAAGAATGCTGCCGAATGAATGAACAATTCTTGGTGTTTTTCATGTGATGAGACCACTGCCTGACGTGCTATAGCAACAGGCAGGTAAAGCAGCATTTTCCTGTGTCTCAATGGTTGACAATGACTGAAAGGAGAATAAAATCAAAGTTCTGACAAATCTTGTTCCAATCTGAACAACGATAAGCTGGCTTGTTAGCCATTTCAGAGAAAATATGTGAAAAAAAAAAAAAGTCACTGTTTAAAAGTCACTCTGAACCCCACAGAGATTTATGCACAATTAGGTCAACAAGTGACTGGGGGTCGATGATGCCAATTTTCGTTTTTTTTTAATGTCAGATTGCTGTTTCCATGTAACTTTCTAACAAAATCACGAATTTTAATTTGTAAAGATGTGAATTTGCATAGATTTAACTTTCTGAGGAATTTATTTTGTGAAATAAGTATGGCCTTGGGAACCACAGAGCGAGATTTTTGATTCTCTACGTATCATATGATGCATTGTTAATGGAGTCAGTGGAGTGTATCGTAGGCATTAAATGTAGTGATGGCAATAGTCTATCAAGAGGTAAAATTATATCCTTGGCCAATCATGCCAGTAATAAACCATTTAATGCGCCGAATCAAACACAGAAGAAAAGTAAAGTGGAACTCTGAAAACTCAATTTTAAAAATCAGAATAAAGTCTGAGGTTTGGAGTGTATATAAACAATGGTAAGTCAAGGGATATGAGGAGAGTAACAGTATACAATGAAAACAATGTTAATTTTGTGATATTTAATAAACAATTTAACAGAAATGTTATGGTAAATGAGGTAACATTATTAACCTGTCAAAATATGACTTTTGTGTGTGTAAATCACTGGGTTTTTCTTCAAACATTTATATATTGAGAACACAAAGGTTGAAAGAGAGACAAAGATACCACCCTAATCATTCTAAATTATATGTCCACATTATCTGGTAGATGGATTTTGACTATTAATTTGGTTTTGTATGTTTTCTCTGTGTGATATCTGTGCATTATTAGATGACTAGACTGGCCAAGGCAGACCTGTTACACTTGCCTGAGTTAGGCATTGTTTGCCATGCCACTAAACCTGCCGCCAAGTGAAACCTTCATGGGGGAAATGAGATCGAAGTCTGGCCTGCTGAAGATGGACGCCCTGTCTCTGTTTTTATTTTATTTTGCTTTCTTTCCTTTGTTTCTTTTCTTTTTATTTTATTTTGTCCCTTTTTTTTGTTTTGTTCTGTTAAATCTCTTTCCCTTGTACTTGTGAACTGGTACTTCAGTTCTGTAAAAATGGTGTTTTGTAAAGGGTTCACAGTGTTTCATTTTGAAGTTGACCTGCAGCTGCTTATGAATGGTGGATGGTATACATAGAATTTAGAATATGATTAATTTTCATGCTCTGAATTGCAGATAAATTTGATTTGGAATATGTTTAAGCATCTAAATTCAACAGATGAGCACATTGTGTCAGAAGGCAGGAATAGCAAAAAATACATCAGTTTCAGATACATTCTTTTGTATGTTACGGTTTGTGAATTTATCTTGGAAAGGGACAGTAAAATTTTTTCTGGAGAAATTTAACTTTACGAAATCACGATGTTTCTCTGCTGTTTTTCCTCAGCAGAGTAGTTCTATTGTAGTTTGCATGGTCTGTTCAAAAGAAGGCTTGCTATTTATGTGTAATAGAAAGAGTTTATAATTTCTGAAATTGAACTTTCATGAATATTGAATATCGTGAAATACTTGTTTGCTTCTGATGAAACCTTGCTCCACTGAGGATAGTGACAGTAAGATTTCATCCTTTTTTTATTTTATTTTGTAATTTTCAGAAAAAAAACCAAACCTGTTTACCACTCATAAGTACAAATACAGCTTGAAGTTTTGGTTGGAATGTGTTATGTGAGGCACATTGTCTTTTAACACTGTTATTTGTGGGAAGATTGAATCAGTTCTCTGTGTGTGTGTATGTGTGTATGTATATTGCACTTCCACTGGTGGTTATTTAAAAAAGATTGTGGTGTTTTGTTTTGTTTTTTTTTTTTTTTAAATAAAATATCTTCTTCATCATCTCACAATCTCAGAAACCCTGGCAATTCATGCTGGAGTGATTGAGAAGGTTCTTAGCCCTAAATGATCATCTTACTTCTTGTGAAGCAGAAGACCTGAAGCAGAAGTGGTGAACCAGGTGGTGTGTCTAGTCTTCAGGCATTGCACTTCCCAGCAGCTGCACTGCAATCTGTTTCACTCTGGTATATGCACCAGGCTATGTGCTGAGGCTGGGAAGAACTTTGCTTTGTGTTCTTTGTCAGATTTAGCTGTGGCAGTTGAGGTAATTGCCAGTAGGTGTAATCTCTTTAATCATTGCTGCTAAATCCAATAAGAATCATGAATTGGATCGCATGGAAATTATTTTAAGTGTGTTTTTCCATTGATTTAAAGTAGCAGGAAAATAACTATTCCTTTTATGTTTAGAGTAGATGTGAACTGTAAGTATTTAAAAATAAACTTATTTATTGCAGAAATAGTTTTGGCAAGGAGGATTAACCATGTAGTTTCATTACAAACAAGTAGGAAGTTAATTTCTTCTGAGCACTTGGAGAAGGATAAAAATATTGTGATTAGTACTTAATGCAGATATTTCAGCATTTAGCAGAATGGATTCTGGTACGAACTAGGTTGATTAGGGCTCTTAAACACTTTGATGATACAAAGAAGTAACAGTCATACTTAGGACAACTCTTCATTTCCTCAGAGGCATTAGGTATCTAGGCAATGCAGAGTTAATGTGCTTCAGCTTCCAGATTCCTTTGCCAAGTGAAGAATCAATCAATAAATTATCATAGAATCTGTAATTTAGTAAACAAGAGAGCTTGTGAGAAATTGTTCTAAGGATAGGTGTGGCATATTTATTTTCTCTATTTCTCTTGTTAGAAAGTAAATATCTTCATCTCATTTTCGTTCAGCTTTTAAATACTAAGAGTTTGAAAAAGGAAACCGTTATTCCTCAAGTGTCCTAATTGGTTTGTCATAACCCACATGTTTTGTTGTATCTTTGTGGGTTTGTATTCCTTTTATATGAATGGAGAAAAATCTCCAAAACTTAAAGCCTGTAACTTATTTGTCCTTGCTTATTAGTTTGTCTTTCAAAACTGTCTAAATAACAGATATTGCAAGATTTTTTTATTTCCACCCCCACCCCCCAACAGTTTTTCTATAGAATTACTAAAAAGTTTGACCTAGTCTTAAAAACTGGAGAAAGTTCTTCTTAAAAGACAGTGTCATTGAATATACAGTCAAATTTTCACGGCTCTGACTGTAGAGACAGACTCTCTTCTTCTTCTTGAATAAAATAAATGAATCTTTGTCTTTGGAATGAAACTGACCAACTAGATTTTATATTTAACATAAAACATTACATTATTGAAGGATGAAACCTTTCTGGAAGTAATGTTGCTAACTTTACAGTTCAGATTATGCCTATTATTCATACTTTGAACTGCAACAACAGTGCACGTAACACCAAGTGTTCAGTGGATTACCTGAGCGACGTTTGAGTATATGAGTAATTCCAATTATTTCGCTAAGATGACCCGTACACTGAAAGTTTAGGCTTGTGTTTAAGTACCTTTCTGAGCTTGAGTCATTATCTGTTTAGTTACGTGCCTAACTCAGTCCTGATTTAAAAGGACGAAATGCCTAAGCATCTCTTAAGTTTATCTGGTTACGTGTGTATTGAATTGGTGATATGCAAGCACATACTTAAATTAGGCATATACTTACGTACGTTACTGACCAAGGATCTAAATTGAAATGCAGACAGACCACAGTAGGAGCCGTTTCTGCCACTGGATTTACGTGAGCCATGCCTGTTGATCCTGTAGAAACCTGCAACAGATCCAGTTAATTGCAAGATGCTCACTCTTCAGGATAAAGCCTGGTTCCTTAGTTGTTTGAAAACACTTAAATATTTCAATTTTCAGAAGAAGTAGTACATAATTCTATGCCTAATTTGCGCATGCACAGCTGCTGGAAACTGTATATTTGAAAGCCTGTTAATTAGCTACATACTAGGAAGGATGTGCAACAAAGTACCTGATACTCATGAACAGTCGGGCAAATCAGGTCCACCTATCACTGCATGACTGACCTCAAAATGAGATCTGTAAAGAGTGCTGAACATTGTAATAATGATTCGGATTCGTGCATGTTTTTTAAAAATCCCTGGAAGTCATTGTTGCACAGTTAATTCTTAAGTGCTAATAATTTTCCTATTTCTCTCCTTTAGATAGCAAAATCAAGTGGTTTGTTACATGTTAAGGAGCAAGGCGTCTCAAATTTAACATAAATAAAGTAAATGTAAATAGGAAGCATGAGAGAAAAATGGGTACTGTTACTTTATCTATTCTATTCCACTCATGCTACATAATTATAAATTAAGTTTCATTTAGATTTGTTTTGTCCTTTGGTCATACTCAACTTGCTGCAGATCTGTTGAACAGGTTTGCAACACTCTTTCTTCTTTTTATTTTTTTAGAGCAATTTTTTTGTGGGGTCTATTGGAACTCATATAGCTAAAGCTACATGGTGTTTTGAAACTTACATTTTGCTTTTTAATAACAATTTACATTCATTTTTAAATTCTGAAGTTAGGGGGTTTATAGTGAAAACATACAGTTTGAATGAAAGCAGTAAGAGCCACTGGACCAGTATTTGTGTATAACTTGACAGTTAAAATTATTTTAAATAAAAGCATTTACTTTAATAAAGTGCACAGGGTAACACCAGGGAGCTCAGTTAGATAACATATAGACATATATGCCAGTATTTTTAAATAGGTCATAGATACATAATGGAATTTATTTGTGCAGTTTTTTCACTTTAACGTATGTATCAGTTTAAATCCCTTGGCATTTCAAATTTGATGTGCACATTTAATTGTAGTCATAGTTGTTTAACTATGAAATCTTTTGATTTTTGAATGTTTTTCTGGGTTCATTTAGCAGTCTAATTGTGACTGGTATAGAATGAAACCTGTGATTAGTTCAGGTTAGAGATTACATACACTTTTAGCATGTCAGCAGGAATATAATTTGGTTGAATTTGTAGGAAATACATATTTTGAGAAAGTAGAACTTGCTTAGCTGTTCAGTTACTATTTTCTTAAATCTTGGTACATTTAAAGTAGTTTTTTAAAGCTTCAGGTAACTAAGGTGACCTAGAACGTGAGACAGTACAAATCTAATTTTTTTTCTGTCTTCTCTTCCACCTCCAGATTCTCTTGTAGTATGTATTGTGTGGAGTCACAGTAGTTCAGTAGTTTTTATTTAATTTTTATTTATTTTTGCATCCAAAATAGGTAGCACCAGAGGAATTAAAAAAGCACAAATTTCATTTAGCACTACTTTGTTTTTTCTTTCTTTTTTTTTTTTTTTTTTTCTTTTACTGATTTGGTTATTTGCCATTTCTGGGGATTAAACTTTAAAAAATGTTCTTCTTTTCTGTATCTGATGTTCTGTGTGCTATTAGTGATGCAGCCAACACGAACGGTTGTCATGTGTAAAACAACTTTCGATCACCGTGAAAACACCGCCCTGGGAAAGCGTCCATGCTTGATATCGTTTGGTTCATGAACATTAAGTTTCCAGTACAGGTGACCCATAGCTCAAAGTGTTAAATAATTGTATACCTTATTCAGTTTTTAAAATAATAATCCATTAATAAGATTGCTAGACTTTGAAGTTTTGATCACTTTTTGTTTTTCCTAGTAGAGCAGGGTAAAAGGAAAAACTTAAGTTCTTATTTGTTTCTTTGTAAGGATCTGGTAGATAGATTCATTGTTATTCATTACTTTTTAAATGCAAGGGTAATTGTAATATCATAGAAAGAGTAACATCTGTATACTGTTCCAACTCTGTGTAACTCTTTCATTTGCTTCTTCAGGTAAAATCCCAGATGAAGCAAAAGCCCTTTCTTTGTTGGCGCCTGCTCCTACCATGACAAGCTTGATGCCTGGTGCAGGGTTACTTCCTATACCTACACCAACTCCACTGACTACAGTGAGTAAAATTCGGTCACTGTCTTGTTTTCTGGTTTCCTCTGTGCTCGGTAGCCTTCTCTGTGTTTGGAGAAAAAGATCAATCTGATCCATAGATGTTGTCCTCTTGTGTGCTAGATCAGTGGATGTTTAACTGTGCTGCCTCTTTTGAGGGCATATCACAAGATGTCAGTGCGCTGCCTTTTGTCTGTTTTCCTTTCAGATTATTATTTCTCAAGAGTAGTGTCTAAATACTGGTTTTGCTTGTGTCTGTTTTAATTGTCCTTTCTTAGACCCATTAATTTGGTTCAGTGACAGTAACAGCCACCTCCTAAAAACTGATTAAAACGTAATAGTTACATTGACGTAGTTCGTTGGAACTCTAAAATGTTGCATTAGAGTGCTTTTATGAGATAGCTCCATGACAGGGCTTTTGACTGTTTGTCTAACAATGTTTTCACTACGGAAAGCGTAGGAGCTGGTTGCTGCTACTACTGCTGCTCAGTTTGCTTTGGCCTCTGATAGCCTTCCTGCACACCTACCGGCTACTGTTCAGGGCAAATTTCAAGCTGAAATTAAGTACTTTTCTCTTTTGTTACATTAAAAAAAATACTAGTGTCTTGTTGAGAATTTCTCTCTCTTGTTAGAAGATTTTTTTGCTGGAAAGGCAGTTGCTTTTTGGGTGGAGACAATAGTATTCAAACCAAGAGCTCAGCAGACTGATTTAGTAGTATTTTTTTTAAAGGGATTTTTAAAAGTAATGTTCCCCAGGATAGACTGCAATTATCAGTTCTAAAAGTGAGAGCTATGTTGACCGCATTCTCTAGGAAGTGACTCTGTAGGGAAAGAACTTAGAATTAGTATCCTTCACATTTCAGTTGTAATAATCTTGCCTTACATGATGTGTTTGTTCAAGAGGTACTTCATCTTTCTCTTTGATGGACTAGTATCTATTACAGAACAAGTTGTCCCTGGGCACTGCAAGTTACCTTTTTACCTTTCTGGGCAAGGTCTCAGCAGTTCCTTGTTTATTCCTAATACTTGTGGCAAAAAGCTTAAGAATATTAGCAGGGTCTGAAGGCAATGTGGTTGACTGCAAGTGTCATAGTTTAGGCCCATCCAGGGACAAAAGACCAGGATTAGACTCAAGTAACAAAGACTTCAGAATTTCCAAAGGGCAGGGAGGGCTTAATTGCCACTTATGATCCTGGACAAAACAGACCAGGCTACACAGCTTGGGGAAGAAAACAGAACATAATTTAATCCAACAACAACTAGAGCATAACCATAAAACCCTAAAACATAACAAACACAAAACAGCACAGAGTGGTACAGTGATGAAGAGCACAACCAGCCCTTTAAGACCACCTTCTCCCCACTCCTCCCCTCTTCTTGAGCTCAGAGCCCTTATCCCATTGTCTTTATCTTCTCTCCCGCTGAGTGGCTCAGGGGGGCAGGGAGTTGGGGATTTCAGTCAGTCTGTTCCTATGGCTTCTGCCATTTGTCTCTCATTGGGGCAGGTGGGCTCCTCGCTGGTCCTCACGGCGCCTCCATGGAGTACCTCACACACAGGAGCCCTGCACAGGCTGCTCTGATATGCATTTATCCCAAAAGCTGAAGCTCTTCTCCACCTCTCGTGTGTGTCTTTGTGGTGCACAGGCTCCCCAGCACGGCCTGCGCCGTGGCCACCTCCTCACACAGTCTCTTGCCCGTCTGGGCACACGCACCCAGAGCTGCTGGTGGCTCTCAGTGCGGCCATTGCCCTCCATGGGTTGCACGGTAACAGCTGCATTCTCACCACGGCTTGCAGAGGGGTCTCTGGTCTGGCGCTCCTCCTTCCTTCCTCCTTCTCTGACTGTGGGGTCCATGTGGCTACCTCTATCCTGTACCACTCTTACACCGCATCCCAAGCACTTCAAATGCTCATCCTTAAATAGCGATGGCAGAGGCGCCAGATTGGCCCAGCCAGACTGGAGATGGGTCTGAACCCAAGAGCCAGGGGAAAGTCTGACAACTCTTTACCGGGTCATCACTGCAGCCCCCTCCCCGTTACCAAGCAAAAGCGGCTCCTCACAAAACCGTGGCTGTAAGCTTTAGAAATTCAAACCTGTGTGTTTTCTGATTGATACACCACATCCCAGGCCAGACCTCTTTGATGTTAACCCAAAGCCCACAGAAAATCTTAGCTATAGAAGGTTATTTATGGACCAGTTTTTATTCTTTAAAAAACATGCTCACCTGGAATGATGAAGCTTAAAGTATTGCCTCCATTCGTTAGATTTATTTTTACAGAATTGCACAGGACAGGCAAGTATTAACAAGTGAAGTATCAAACACTAGTGCTTGATTGCAAAGCATGTTCTGGTTTTGTGTTTTCCAGCTTGGTGTTTCACTTGGCACTTTGGGAGCTATACCTGCAGCAGCATTGGACCCTAACATTACAGCACTGGGAGAAATACCACAACCACCAATTATGGGGAATGTGGATCCATCCAAAATTGATGAAATCAGGAGAACGGTCTATGTTGGAAACTTGAATTCTCAGGTAGCTTTTATTTTTTTTGTGTAATGAAAGCACTAATGGAAAGTGTAGAATTGTAATTTCTGATTTCTAATCTTACGTGTTAGTTGACGACAAAAGGAATTAAGAAAAAATAGTCTTTTTGGATAATAGTGGTATTTTGAGTTTTGGTTGCTTCTGTGCCAGTCAGATCACACCAGACTAGACTGTGAAATTCGTTCTGGCAGGATATCAGAGAAATCACACTGTAGCAGTATTTGAGAAACACACTTAAAATTGTGTGTGTTTGTCAAATGTTTGTTGGGTTTTTATTAGCTGAGCAGTGCCTCAGAAATCTTGAGATCATGGCAGCTGTCCAGCACAGCACTGCAGTTGCTTAAGTACAGTGAGATGGAAGGATGTGTCCTAGTGTAAATTGTAGAATTAGCGTAAATACCTTCGAGCTTCTGTAACATGAAAATCAGGTCTGTCAGAAACTTGTCTTTTTAGCAGTGGATTGAATTAGTTGAAAAACAATTGGCTTTTGACTGATGGCAATGCAAGTATTTTATTTTGGGGTTTCTTGAGTGCCAAAGTAGCTACTAAAGTGGAAAACTACTATTGATCATGACAAAATAAGGGAAGCTGAAAGCTAGTAGAAAAACTAAGCTAAGTCTTGCAATATTTTTTGGATTTTTTTTTTAAATGTATCAAAAATCACAGTCAATAGCTTGGACCCAGGGAAAGTCTCATCAGTTATTTCAAATTAATTGCCTGAAAAGTCCAAAATCCTGGACTTTTTTAACCTAGACGTAGGACTTCAGTGGTTGTACTATTTTAAGTTGTAAAATGTACTTTAGAGTAATGGAAGAAAAAATACTCATCTTTCTTGAAGTTAACATTACCAAATTCATGTCACCTGTGCAATAACGATAACATGTCTTTCCAAAATCTAGAGCACTTAGATTACCTGATATGTTGGATAAGTGGTTTTCATTAAATATTTTACTTCAACTGAATATTCAACTCTTTCTAGACAACAACAGCAGATCAGCTACTTGAATTCTTTAAGCAAGTTGGAGAAGTCAAATTTGTGCGAATGGCAGGTGATGAGACGCAACCAACACGATTTGCTTTTGTGGAATTTGCAGACCAAAATTCTGTACCTCGAGCTCTTGCCTTTAATGGAGTTATGTTTGGAGACAGGCCATTGAAGTAAGAAATTATTTATCTGTATGACTATTGAATGAGATATTTCTGTGTATCATTATACATTTACAAGGCTGATGTGCATGAAACTGATGACCTGTTTTTTTTTTTTTTTTCTTGCAATATGAAGGCTTATTCTTACCAAACTGGAACATTTTTATAAACTCCAATTTCAAGGTTGGGTATAACTTTCTGTGAGAAGAATATGGTTGACATTGATTAAAATATATCTATATTTAATCTTGAGGTAGCAGGAACTATAATATTGAAAGAATCTGTAGTCCTTCATACTAATTGAACTTTGTGTCTGTAATTAATATGTAATTATGTATGTATGTAATGTTTAAGTAATTAGTAGGCTTTAATGTAGAGATTTGATCTGAAATAGACAACTAGATTCCTAGATTTCTACTAGAAGGTATTTTAACACCTTGTCCTGTTCTCAGCTGAGAACACAGTTAATTTTCTTCCTAGGGCTGTGTGTTGGCTTTAGTGTAAGCCTAACATTTTGGTTTTTGCTAAGTAGCACTTAACCTAAGTCAAGGAGTTTTTAATTTCCCATACTTGATCAGAGAGGTGGTGCACAAGAAGCTAGGAGGGAGCATGGCCAGGACAGCTGACCCAGATTAGCCAAAGGGCTATTCTGTACTGTAGGACCTCGTGCCCAGTACATAAACTTGGGGGAGTTGGCGGGGAGGGGTGGGTCACTGCTTGGGCATTGGTCAGCAGGTGTTGAACAATGGCATTGGGCATCACTTGTCTCTTTCCATGGGTTTTATTTCTTCTTTTGTTATCTTCCTTTTCGTTATGATTATTATTTATTATTAATATGTTAAAAAATTAGTTATTTGACTGTTCTTATCTCAATCCACATATTTTACTGGTTTTTCCTGATTTTCCTCCACATTGTGCTGCAGTGGCAGGAGCTGTGTGGTGCTTAGTTGCTGGATAGGGTTAAACCACAACACAGAAATATTGTGCTGAATTTATTTAAAAGTAACAAGATTTGAAAGCAATAAAAGACACTTCTGATACTTTAAAGTTTTTAGTCATGCATGGAAGTTGAGATGTTTTCATGTCTTAGTTGTTTTCCATTTTCCCTTTTCAAGTGTTTGGGAGTTAAAAGTTTTATTTTTCCTTAATTTAGAATAAATCACTCCAATAATGCAATAGTGAAGCCTCCTGAAATGACACCACAAGCTGCTGCCAAGGAACTGGAAGAGGTGATGAAGAGAGTAAGGGAAGCCCAGTCTTTCATTTCTGCTGCTATTGAGCCAGGTAGGTATATTGTGTTTATTCCATAACAGACACATTCTTTGTGTACCTTTGCACAAGCTTTTAAGAGCATTTTCAAACATGGGGAAAGATTACTCAAACAATACGTGTTGAGGGAAAAAAAAAGGAGATGATAAAAAATTGTGTTCATGCAAGAAGCAATGGAATGAAGCTGTGACTGTTTTATCATGTCTCACTCTCAGATACATGCTCACTGAATGCTTTAAAAAATACAAAGCTAATACTAAATTAATACTTCACGTTAGTGCTTCTTAAGTTCAAAGTACTCAGAAACTTGTAAATTAAAATGTTTTATGTTTTGACTTGTTCTCCTCTAGCACCCATTAATGCTATAGTTTCATGATGAGAGGAAGCTAGCATGGTTCTGAAAGCAGTAATAAACTGCAGCAGGTTGTTTTCATCCTCATGTTATGCTTTTTTTCATGCAGACTCAAGACTCTGTGTCTTGAGTCTTATAGCAAATGGGATGGGAGCATGAATCTTTGATAAAACTTCAGAAATTGTAAAGGACTTTTTTATCATCCAGATTCATTCCCTCTTCCTTGTTAACACTGAGATCAAGGAGGTCAAGGAGGAAAGTGTTGATGGGGTGGTTAGACAGACGTTTCACTACTGATTTATGCTGGCTTAAGTACAAAATCACAGCATAAAGAAGTTCTCAATTTTTTTAAGCTTGCAACTGAGATCCTGATCTTTTCATGATCATAATTTTGTCATTCATACTAACAAACCCAGATATTATCTTATGTAGGTTGGACAGTGCAGAGTCTTGAAGGGTTCTTTTGGGATGTGGGTATTTTCACGTTTTTTTTTTAGGGCTGGAATGAAAATAGCTGTAACATATCCTCTCAACATTCAGCAACAAAGAAACAGTCATCTAGGGTCTGAAACAAAGTCTGGTGAGGTCACTGTTAAAGTTTCTGTTGGCTACCTGGCCTTTGAATCCAACATTTCAACCTATTCTCTCCATCCCTTCCTCCTGCAAAACAATGTTTGAGGAATAGAACTTCATTATTTGTACAGTGATTGAAATATCTAGATGTATAAAAAGTACTGATTTATTACTATTTTAAGTTTGTTGTCAAAATTATGCCCTCTAAATTTACTATATTCTTGTCAGGTTATTATGGGGGGGGAAAGAATAAAAGTAATTACAATAGACCAAGAGGAGAACATGTTGTGATCTTGTGCATTGTGGCAGCAACTTAAATCCCATTCTTAATAGAGCTAGCTGTTTATAATTATCTGGTTTATGTGTACTGCTGCAGGATGGCTGCACTCAACGAGTATATGCAATGACTTTCTTGGATGTTTCTGAAGGATATTTGCAAAGAAGGAAGATGTGCAAAGAGTAGGCCCTTGCACTATATGTGGTACATTCCACTTGTACCAGATTGTTAACTGGAATCTTTAAATGTTCTGAGCTTACACAGCAAAGTGTTTTTTCCTCTCAGAGTCTGGAAAGAGCAGTGAAAGAAAAGGCGGTCGATCTCGTTCCCATTCTCGTTCAGAATCCAGGTCTAGCTCAAAATCGCGATCTAGGCGGAAAAGATCACACTCGAAACACAGGTGGGTATGATTTGTATTTTGAATTGAGAGGTCATACTGGGGTTGTTTGAGTGGTGGTGATTATTGCCATTTCTTCCTGAGTTGTAGGACAAGTATCCCTGTTGAGAAAATTACTGACTTGCTGTGAGCAGATCAGAGTAACCAGCAATATTGTCTCTGAACGGATACTCCTTCCTTATGAATGTAAAATGTTTTCAGGATTACTTTCAGTTAAAACACACTAGAAGGCACTTTTTGTGCTATGTAGCATAACAATTTTTATGGTTTCATGATATGTTTTTTGCCAGACAGCATTAATATCATTTTGTGACCTCTGTTTTGAAAAGAATTACCTATATTTTGTGGATCAAACACATAGTGTACTGTTAAAACTCTGAGCATGTAGCCTGGCTGGTTTTACTGTTGGAAAGTTACTGATGGCCTGAACTTCTAAACACTGAGTTAACAACTGTAGTATTTTTATTTACGACTGTAAATGTAAAGCTACTTTTTTTTTAAAAGTAGGAGAATAAAGCATTATGGTCAGTTTTTCACTTTCAGATCTTGTTTGCTTTGCTAAATTTGTTCAGTTTTGAAACAGGCTTTGGAATGTGGGAGGAAATAAAATTACTAGCTCACCCTTGAAATATGCTCGTTAAGGTTTTTTCCAAGAATGAGGTAGTAGTACTTACGTGAGACTTTAAAAAGGTTCCTGAAATAGTTCAGATTCTTTCAATGTTAGGAATGTTTTCTAAGCATTTACATCATCAACATAAAGACATTTGGGTGTGTTAAGTATCTAAAAAAAAGAAATCTAGATGTATTTGGTAACTTACACTTTAAAAATGTGAGCGTTGTCAGTTTTGCAGCAATAACTGTGTTGCATCCTTTCATGTATCATCTTGTTAACAAGGCAACTAGAACTCATTCAGACACAGATAAGCTGACCAGAGGGAGTTATTAGTTATACTACCAAACAAATATGATATGAGCGCAGACTTCAGTTTTGTGATAGTGAGACACCACATTACATGTTACCTAATGACATAAAAATATTAGGCACCTTTTAATGGAATAAGAATCATTTGTTCACTTCCTTATTGCTTGCTTCTCTGCCATTTCTCTAGCTCAGGACATAACTGAAAAGCAGTCTTTCTTTTGTGTAACACTGCAGTAATTTTACTACTATTTTGTATGTACACAAACGAAATTCACTTTTAGAAGGTAAACTTGCATCTTCTCCCTGTGAAAAACCTGTGCTTTAAAAAACTGTTCCTGGTTAAATTTTGGTTGGTTTCTGTGTTTTTAAATGATTTACTGCTGCTTCTGTCAGTTTTGAGAACATGCCGTAAAAAGACAGGTCTGATCTGTCAAGGCAGCTTTATTCCTAAGAATAAGCAGTCTTTACTACTTCCTTGTTTTATTATTCTATAAAACACTCTAAATTATTTTTATGTCTATGATAGAAAATTTATTCAAGTTTTTGTTTGGGCTCAGTTGTAATTAGTTTACCCTGTAGTTAGTTTATATCAGGGCTCAACAGCCAATGTGACTATTAAGCAGCTATTCTTTATTGTGGCACTGGGCACACCAAGGATCCTTCCACCTAGTGTGTGCACCTGTCTGCATTTTTCAGAACTTATCTACTGTTGCCTTATAAATATTCATTTCCTTTCTTGTAGTAGGTGGGACTGTTACAACGTGTCCCTGCCTTTTGACACATGCACACTGCTGTTTGGCAATCTTCCGTCAGGGTCCCTAGATGAAGACTCTGAGTCTTCCTTGATGCTGAACGTTTCACCTTTTTTCTCTGCACATTCTCCTTGGGTTGTTGCTGTGGTTCTTCTTGCATTACCCAGTCCCAACCGGCTTTCCTACCTGTTACATACTAAAAGCCCCTTTAACCTCAAGTTAAAACAAACCAAGCCTTATATAATGTATGTTCCCCTATTCAGGCAACCGACTTGTAACTGTTCAGCCATTTATATTTCTCAGTACCTCCCTGTTCATTGGGGTTTATTAATATACATGGCCTGTTTGTTAAGTTAAACTTCATGGTCCATTAACCTCTAAGGCCAAGTATCCAATGATGTGGGTTTTCTTGAAAATTAATGTTCAAATTCAGCTTCAAATTTTTGCTTTCCTAGGGAGTACAATTTCCCTTAAAAAGGAAATATTTTGGAACAGAATATGGTCTTTTTAAAAGTTTTGGTTTTGTTGTCAGATCTCTGCAACTATGCTATCTATCTTTATCAGAAAGCTCATATTGGATTTTTTTTTTAGATGATGGAATTATTTGCATTGCTTATTTGTCATGTGGTAAATGCTCAATACTTTCTTTGAGAATTCTTATGATTTAAATCAATGCTAACAAATCCATTCAACTGAAAAGGTAATTGGACTGAATACTGAATCACAGACAGTGTTGTGGGGGATTTTTTTAATTGATTGAGGTTTTTTTTCAAATTCATTTAAAATGTAAGGTGGTCAAAGCAAAAGGAGACCAGTTAAAGCCAACTTTCTTGAGACCAAGAATGCAATAAGTGATTGAGCCAACAAAATGTAACTTAGTTTTGGCAACCTGATATAAATTGTCTGTAGTAGACAATTCATGGAAGTTATTATGAAACAAGAGTAAAACTTAATTGGTGCATTGTTTCAAAGGAGGACTTGCACACCTGGTCAAGCACAAAGGATACATATCTTTATCAATGTCTGTAGTCGGTATACCACTGAAGTGTATCTCTGTATAATTTTCTGTAGTGAGTCAAGATTTATGTGTTTTTTCCTCTGATGGTTGACATGATTTTTAAGAAGTTTCAGTAGTAAACTAACTTTCTTCTGGTATTGTTCATATAGAAGTAGATCTGGCAACAGATCACTCTCAAGACACAAGGACAGGCGCAGATCCAGAAGTCCCCCGAAAAAACGGTCCAGATCTAGGGAAAGGCAGAAATCTAGAAGTCGCTCTCACTCTCGGTGAGTTCAATTCCTAGGAAGTTACGCTGTTGTTCTTAGCACACAGTACAGAGTTCTTGAAAAGAACTCTTAACAAACATTTTGAGTAATGGTGAAGTGTGGAATCTCTAAATCATAGAATCATAGAATCACAGAATGGTAGGGGTTGGAAGGGACTTCTGATGGTCATCTAGTCCAGCCACCCTGCCACAGCAGGTCAACCTAGATGGGGTCACACAGGAATGTGTCCAGGCAGGTTTTGAAAACCTCCAGAGAAGGAGACTCCACACTCTCCCTGGGCAGCCTGTGTATTAGTTGTTGTTGGAGTTCCAAGCAGTTCCAGAGTATCTATGTGAGGGAACACTGTCAAATAAAGACTTCTGTCTATCAGCTGTCATTCATGTGGAGGTGGTTAATCTGCAGTCCATTTTGTATACACACACTTGTAATAAAGACTTACAGATTGTGGAGTTTGTCTTGTTCCTGACAAAATGTAGGAAACTTTCACATGTATTATAACTACCTGCGATTTGAAGAGACATATTCTGTCCAAGGGCAATAACACAGCTCTGAAGATCACAGTTTGATTTTTATTTTGCCCTCCCCTTCTCCAGTTTGGTTATCTAGCTATATAGTCTTTACCTCTTGATGAACAGAGGTGGAAAATTATAGAATGATCACTGGTTTTCAACAGAGATGCATACTTTTAATCTCAAACAGTTAACGTGTGCTAAAGCGTTAGTTGTTGTTTTATTTAGAAAGGTCAATTAATGGTTTTGTGTTTGGTTTTTTACAGGGACAAGAAAAGAGACAAAGAAAAGGTCAAGGAAAAGGCCAAAGACAAGGAGAAAGAGAGAGATCGGGACAAGGAGAAGGAGAGAGACAAAGACAGGGATAGAGAGCGAGATAAAGAGAGAAACAAAGAGAAGGACAAGGAGAGAGATAAGGAGCGAAACAAAGATCGAGAGAGAGTCAAAGACAGGGATAGGGACAGGGACAATGATAGGGAAAAGGAGAAAGATAGGGAGAAGGAAAAAGATAGGGAAGAAGTAGACCAGAATAAGGAAAAAGAAGATAGCGAGAAAGAAGGAGAGAAGGACAGAGAGAAGATTAAGGGCAAGGAGGGAGAGAAGGACAAAGATAGAGACAAGGAAAAGGAAAATGATGGGGATAAGGAGAAGGAGCGAGAAAGAGAAAAAGAAAGAGATGATAAAAAGAAGAAAGAGAAGAGATCCAGAACACCCCCAAGAAGCTATAGCTCTTCAAGAAGATCTCGTAGCTCCAGCAGGTTTGTTTAGCTTTTTTTTCACACTGTTTTTGACTTGTCAGTTCATTGAAGATTCATCCTAGTTTTATGTGTCATTATCACCGTGTTTCTTACTAACAAGTTTACATTATTTCTGTTTTGTAGACTTTCCTAAAAAGTAAAATCTGTTACAAAAAGCTCTGTGTAATACCTCTTAGAGTTTCTTGTTGGGCTGCTGGCTTACCTTTCACAAAACCATGTAGTGTAGTCCTTGAGGACAGTAAGTAGATTATTCTTCTGCCATTTCTCTGTGTTTGAGCCATCTAAAACTTAAAGCAACATCATACATCATCTTTGTGCTGTTGAAAGTTTGAGTCACTCTTACACAATTCCTTGGTTACTTACTGTACAGTGTTCATCTGCAGGTCTGATGGACAGTTGGATTGTAGTACTTGCCACTCTACAGCTGGATGGCTGACAGTGGGAAGCAAGCATGTCACTTAGCTGACAACCCATTCAGAAAGTGAATGTTGTCTCAGCTGAAATATAAGAATACCATGTTTAGCTGATTAGATGTCCAGATACAAGCAAAAAGTAACATTCCTTCATGATGCTGACAGTAAGGAGGAGAACATTAAAGTTAATGTAGCTGTTGTCTTCACCTCTGTGAGGGAGGTGAAAGTCTGGATAAACTCAGTACAGCAAAAGGAGCTGATGTGTATAAGCTCTTTAAGTGGACTAATGGGCATATTCTAAAAATGTGGCTAACTGGTTCAGAAGTTTTGGTGGGAAAAAGTCCTTTATGAATACCTCAGGAAGTAGGGAGGTCAGTAATATCACATGTCAAATTATATACCAGACTTCGTCCATTACTTTGAGAGAATGAAGTTCTGAATGAATTGGGGAAAAGTTCTACATATTATAATCATTCCACTAGACAAAAGCAAAGTCGCCACGGTGCTCACAATTCAGACATTCATCATTCATAGAAGGCAGAAGAGAGTTTCAGACCTTTCTGTATGTTATCCAGCAAACTGGCATTTCAGCTGTCTGGATTTACAGTGCAGCACTGAATTAGGACTGCTCATCATTTACCTGACAAGTACAAAATGGTGGACAAATAATCATCTTTTTGGAGAAGAGATTAAGGTGGAATAGGGCATACAGGACTATCTAAGAACTTGCTTTCCTGGCAGGGAGTGTACATACACTAGAAATCAATGGCTATTTGTGATTCTTTGCTGAAAGAAGAGACGCAGATCACAGGAAGGGGAGGATCTGGTTTCTTTTCCAGCAGACATCTACAGGCTAGCAGAGGAGATAGATGTGCAGTGTTAGTTCTGTATATGATTAAGAGATGGATAATCACTATTAGGTATTCAGACTTGTTTGTTCTTTAGTTTTGCTGTTCTAATATGGTTTAAAATTTTTGAAAGAAGAGGTACACAAAAATCTTTGTAAAGACAGATGTAATGGAGACAGGAACAAATACTGTCACAGTTGTAGTTCTCCAACTGGAAAAACGAAGAGCATAAACTGAAAATTAGATTTCATGAATAAACAGTTTCTAGTTTGAACACAACTGCTAAGGCACTTGAATACTTTCAAATACGTATACTGAAAAGCAGAAGTGGAAGTGTACTCAATGTAGTCCAAGTGGCAGCACTGTCAGAGTAATATATTAATTTTACACTATCCTCATTTGAAGAAAGGTGAGGATAAATGTGAAGATGTTCAAAATGAAGTGCATGTTCATTAATGAACAGCTAATCAGTGGTTGTGTTATTTTCGCCATGATTTTGAGGCTACTTTCTATTTTTACCAAAAATTGTATAAAATTTAAGAGCTTATTGAACAAAGTAGTTAAGAAATTTTCTTGTGACGTTTTAGAAGGTCACAGTGGATGATAGTCAGAGTATCAGTCTAGGTAATAATAGTAGGCATATCTTAAAATATCCTTCTGCAGTGTATCTAATAACTATTAGTTTATTTGCCTTTCAAAATATTGACAAGTATGCACAGTTAATGGTGTCAATTGCAAAAGCTGGTATAAGTCTAGCTTTGTGCCGTATCTTTAAGTGCATTTTCAATTAGTTTTTAGCTTCCCTGTTTTTCTTTGATGATTTTTCCTGTCTACTTTCCTTGAGGAGGCAATAGGAAAACGTTGTCTTACTTTCATAGAGATAGGTTCAATATTTATGTTGAATAAAGCTTTACTGGCTTGATTTTTGCTTTATTTTAAATTGTGCCTCTGTATGTTTCTGACCAGTTATTTGGTGTTTTGTTTTGTTCGAGATGAGACTGTGTAATAACAACTTCAGCAGCTTCTGTATATCTCTGTAAAGCAGTTGTTTTGTAAAATACTATAAGCTCTTCAGTGTGTTACAGAATTATAACATTCTGTTTGCAGAGCAGAGACTGAGAAGAAAACAATGGATATTGCTTTATTTATTCTGATTTTGTCAACAGCCTGAGCTTCATTTTGCACTGTGTCCTTCTAAACCAAAAGAAATAACTCGTATTTAGGAACTAAAACTTTAAGCCAGGCTAAACTGAAATTACAGTGATCTTCAGGTTGTAATGCTATGTTTTGACATTCATAGTGCTGAAGTTATCAGTTTTATCTTAATGTGGCTCTGAATTCAAGTCAGTTCTTCTCCTGACTAAAGAAATTCTTACTTAATACAGAACTAGTGAATTCAGTATGTTTCTGTTGTTACCAGGTACAAGTACCAGCATGTGAGTATAAACAACAACCTAAAATCTGAAAAGGCGCAACTTTATTTTTTCCCAACATCCAGCATCCCATTTCCCACCAAACTGAATCATATGAATATTTTTCCCTACTTTGTACAACTCATATGTTATTGATAGATAACATTAAATTCAGTGATATTTACTTAGTTGTTCAGTCCTATCATTTTAAGAACTTTGTTTTCATTCAGTTCCTGAGATTATTATTCTTTAATGATCTTTTAAATCTTGTAGAGAAAGGCGTAAAAGGAAGAGTAGAAGTCCCTCCAAGTCTCCTAAAACATCCAAAACAACAAAAAGAAAGTCTTCACGATCTCCTTCTCCAAGAAGGTCAGTTTGATTTAAAAAGAAAAGCTAGTGAGCAGTAATGGAGGAAGAATTTATGTTATTTTATTTGTTTTATTGCCTTTGCACTAGTAACCTCACATTTTTTCAATTGGTTAGTGTGATTCTGTTTTAATTAAAACAAAACCTCAATGGATTTACACTTTGGTATGCTTTCAGCTAAAGAGTTTCAAGTCCATCAACAATGCAAATCAGTAAAAGCGCTTCATTGGATGCAGATGAATTTGGTTTCTCTTTGCAAAAACCATATGTACTGAACATGTTCATTCTTTAGCTGTGTTCAGTCTAAAGTTGCCTTTATCTTTGTGAAGGGGTTTTCATTGTGTTCTGAGTTTTTTTTTTTGAAGACCCACAGATGAGAGTTTAGTTTACAGTTAAATGGTTTGAAAGTGGCTGTTGTATCAAATTCTGATTTGAGTAAAAATTTTCTTAAACAGAAACAAGAAAGAAAAAAAAAGAGAGAGAGATACAAATAATGAAAGAAGAGAAAGAGAACGCTCCACCTCCAAGAAGAAATGTAGTAAAGAAAAGGAGGGAAAGGAGAAATCTGACAAAAGCACCACTACTTTGAAGGTAAGTTGTATCACCAAGTGATAAGCAGAGTGTAGTGGTGCTAATGGAGCCATTAGTGAAATTCCCTCCTTTGTTTTTATTTATTTTCCTCCTCTCTTCTTTTTCTCCCATTTTCCTTACCAAATCATTACTATTTGGGTTTTTGCCAATCAGAGACCTAGAGTTGGGTTAGTGAACCAGTTAGATAAGTTTGAACTTTAGTGGACCTATAGGAGCTTGTGTGAGTAGCTTATGTTTAGGTTTTACTTCCCTGTTCTATGCCATATGTGAGAATTTTGGCTGGTTGCTGATCTGTATGAGCAGGCAGGCAGCAGACTCTGTAACTCAGGAGCAGCATTCAAGAACAGCTTGGCTGTCAAGCTGAAATGATTACTTTTTTAATAAACTTTCAGTCTGCAGTTCAGCCTCTCTCTGGTTGGTTTAGTCCTAGTTTGTGTATTAGACTCTGCAGGAGTAAAGTTAAAAAGTTTGGTAAGAGTAGTATGTAATTTAACCCTGCAAAATAGAAGGTGATATGATTAAGAAAACATCTTCAAATTGTTTCATCTTAAGAGTTTGAAAAGCATCATCCCTTTGAGGAGTAGTTTGCTGCACTCAGAATTACTCAACTATTATGAAACAGCTGCTTTAGGTGACTCATGCTGACATAATTATCTTACTCAAAAACTC